>OX352297.1:21446285-22046285 GCA_947086415.1 Pammene aurita | reverse complement strand
AAGGGGACTCCGCTGAAGACCTATTTCTTCTGTGTTTTTTTGCCATAATTTTGAGGAGTGTGTGGGAAATAAAGGAGGATTCACTGTGTCGACGGCTAAAAGGACAAGAGGACGAAACAAACCGACCGAGGAACGATGTGGGAGGTGCAATTTGCAGGCACGGCGTACGGAAGGGCCCCCGGTCCCCCCCTGTTGCAGTAGCCGGGTCCACTCCGGTCTCCTACACCGGCACGACTTGCGGCACGACAGGGATTTTTCGCAGGTTGGCGGTTCAGCCTCCCAGGGTGGAGATTAAGTGACCCCTGGGTTCGGGAACCCTACTGACCTGCGGGCGGCCAGTGGACAACCGTTTCACCGGGTCTCCCTGATCGCCGCACCTGCACTCTGCGCCCACAAAGAACAAAGGCCGTATTATTGGTTCCGTGGGCCCCCCCGTCGTCAACACAACGTATCCTCTTAGAGCTCACTGGCGACCTTACTCACCGGCAGGAACACAACACTATGAGTAGGGTCTAGTGCTATTTGGCTGTGGTTTTCTGTAAGGTGGAGGTACTTCCCCAGTCGGGCTCTGCTCCAGATTTGAACGAGATGACATTCGCTGAACGTGCCCTTCCACACTTAGCGAGATGTCATTCGCAGTGCCCATACCTCTCTTTTTGGCGTAGTTTAAGGACATACCCGAGTCCGGACGTAGTTTAAGGACATACCCGAGTCCGGACGTAGTTTAAGGACATACCCGAGTCCGGACGTAGTTTAAGGACATACCCTGGGTCCATCCGGACGTAGTTTAAGGACATACCCCGGGTCCGACTACTTGTACTCATTGCGCTCTCGCCACACTAAATATGAAAATGTTTTAAAAAGCAAATTACTACTAAATCAATTTGGAAATCGCACTTACCGCTAGCTTTAGCTAACTGTAAGTCAAAGGTCTGAGTTAGTTTTTTTTTTTTTTTTTTTTTTTATACCACGACGGTGGCAAACAAGCATACGGCCTACCTGATGGTAAGCAGCTACCGTAACCTATGGACGCCTGTAACTCCACAGGAGTCACATGCGCGTTGCCGACCCTTTACAAAAAGAAGGATTCACTGTGTTGACGGCTAAAGGAACAAGAGGGTCCCTCATCGTCAACACACTGGGTCCTCTTTGAGCTCTTTGGCAACCTTACTCACCAGCAGGAACACAACACTATGAGTAGGGTCTAGTGCTATTTGGCTGTGGTTTTCTGTAAGGTGGAGGTACTTCCCCAGTCGGGCTCTGCTCCAGATTTGAGCGAGATGACATTCACTGAACGTGCCCTACCACACTAAGCGAGATGCCATTCGCAGTGCCCATACCTCTCTTTTTGGCATAGTTTAAGGACATACCCAAGTCCGGACGTAGTTTAAGGACATACCCCGGGTCCGAATAGTTTATATAAGATTTGTTCATTTTCAAATAATGTTTGCAGTCTGAATACTACCTCCCCATGTAAAAAGTGGTGGAGGAGGTTATCATTAGTTACCATAGTCATTTCAGCAAAATAAATCGTATTAAAATAAATCCCACGCAAATTTTTAGTCTTACAATTACAAATACTACACACCATTAAAAAAAAAAGAATTCATACGCAAAGTTTAGTATAGCAATATTAAATACGATATTTTTTTCACAGGGCTTCCGTGTGGACCTACCCATCAAGTCTGCGCGCTACCGCGGCCAGTACTCGTCGTACCCCATCAAGCTCTTCTACACCTCCAACATTCCTATCATTCTACAGTCTGCGCTTGTTTCTAACCTTTACGTTATCTCTCAGGTAAGTTTCAAGTTTAAATTTCTTTTCTGGCTCAACATTACTTGAACAAAAAATGCCGTTTGTTTGGATTTGTTCGCTTTCGAAGTCTGTATTTTTTAACGGTGTTATTAGCTTGTCCCCGTATATTTATTTAATTGTTTGTATATTGTATGCATCAAATTTTTCGACCATTTCTACTTAACAGATTTTATTGAAATTTGGTATGTGTATCAAGTCTCCGTGACAATAACTGTTATTGATAAACCAACCTTTGATCTGCAAATCCTGATGCTGCAGAAGCACTGTTTACCTTAACCGAGAGTCGTACACATCTGCTAGTTAAACTATATTATTGTTGCTAGGAAATAAATCCTTAGTAACTTAATATTGACCTCCAACTCTTCAGTTCTGATGCTGCGTAGCTACTGCCTGTCATAAATGACCGATTGGAGAATGTGTCAATAAAAAAAAAATAGTGCTCTAGTCTTAGGTAGACGCATTTACGTTTCATATTGACCTCTAACTCCTCAGTCGTGATGATGCAAGGTTACAGCCTGCCATAACTGACCAATTGGACCATGTATAAATTTAAAAATAGTGCTCTAGTTTTAGGTAGAGGTATTTACGTTTCATATTGACCTCCAACTCCTCAGTCGTGATGATACAAGGTTACGTTTCGTATTGGTGTCCAACCCCTCAGTCGTGAATTTGTGATGATGCAAGGTTACTGCCTGCCATGACTGACCGGTTGGAGAATGTGTGAATTTATAAATAGTGCTCTAGTTTTAGATAGAGGCATTTACGTTTCATATTGGTGTCCAACTCCTTAGTCGTGATGATGCAAGGTTACTGCCTGCCATGACTTTTATTTTCTAGTATTTGGTACGACATTGAAATAAAACCGTTTAATTTAAAAAAAATAAGTAAATTTTGCATACAGTGAAATAGTAAAACAATGTACGAAGTAAATAGAATCCTGTACGCATTAAGATGTGGCTAGCTAAGGCGGTTGTACTAAACGGAATATAATCGGTGTTGTCAAAACATATTTGGATCTTCGGAAAGTATGATTGTGCTCTACGAGATCACAGGTCAGCCTGCTGGCTTGCTGTTATCCATCAAAGTGTTGAAACTTAACCCATTCGCCAGCAAAAAACGCCTACGCCAAAATGCGTGGTTACTGTTTAAAATGATATAATAAAGCGCGTTACAATAATTTTAAACAAAATAGAATCGACTTCACTTAGCCTCCACCTTTCCAAAAGCAAATGCTCGAGCTGCTGTAAAAAATATTCAAATCACTATAGGTGTGCCTATAATAGTTGAACAGTTCCCTCGATTTCTCCAGGATCCCATGATATTATGTATGTTCACCGATTATTCGAAGACGGCTGGACCGATTTGGAAAAATATTTTTTTGTTTGAAAGAGCACTTCACAGTTGGTCCCATTGTAACCAGGTCAGGATCTGATGATCCTGGAGAAATCGAGGGAACTCTTCAACTATGTATTATAGGCACACTTATAGTGATTTGAGTATTTTTTACAGCAGCTCGAGTATTTGCTTTTGGAAACGCGGAGGCTAAGTGCAGTCGGTTCTTTTTTGTTTAAAATTATGAATTGATAACCTCTTCCTTCGAAATCTTGAAGTCGATTGAAAAAGTTGGTGGCGCGTGAGTGGCGGCAGTGGCAAACTGCAGTTCAAGGTATTGGCAGCCAATGGGTTAAGAGTGTACAGTTACCTTTTGGCTTACCCATAGACATATAAAATAAGGAGACGGAATCCCACGAAGATAAAACTGTGATTCCATAATAAGCCGCGATCTCGTGCACACACACTCACTTTTGACGTTTGAACCAATCACCGCTCGTCCACGAGATGTATATGTGTGTGTGTCGCGCGTAAACACGAAGAACTCTGCTTATTATGGAATCACAGTTTTGTCTTCACGGCGCTACGTCTTTTTATTTTATATGTCTATGGGCTTACCATTCCTCCTTGATGTTATTATAACCTGGCTTACGAAGCGTCCGTTGTCGTGCAGATGCTGGCCGTGAAGTTCTCGGGCAACTTCCTGGTGAACCTGCTGGGCGTGTGGGCGGACGTGGGCGGCGGCGGGCCGGCGCGCGCGTACCCGGTGGGCGGGCTGTGCTACTACTTCAGCCCGCCCGAGTCCCTCGCGCACATCGCGCAGGACCCGCTGCACGCCGTGCTCTACATCTTCTTCATGCTGGGCTCCTGTGCCTTCTTCTCCAAGACCTGGATCGATGTCTCGGGCTCCTCGGCCAAGGATGTAAGTACTACTTCAGCCCGCCCGAGTCCCTCGCGCACATCGCGCAGGACCCGCTGCACGCCGTGCTCTACATCTTCTTCATGCTGGGCTCCTGTGCCTTCTTCTCCAAGACCTGGATCGATGTCTCGGGCTCCTCGGCCAAGGATGTAAGTACTACTTCAGCCCGCCCGAGTCCCTCGCGCACATCGCGCAGGACCCGCTGCACGCCGTGCTCTACATCTTCTTCATGCTGGGCTCCTGTGCCTTCTTCTCCAAGACCTGGATCGATGTCTCGGGCTCCTCGGCCAAGGATGTAAGTACTACTTCAGCCCGCCCGAGTCCCTCGCGCACATCGCGCAGGACCCGCTGCACGCCGTGCTCTACATCTTCTTCATGCTGGGCTCCTGTGCCTTCTTCTCCAAGACCTGGATCGATGTCTCGGGCTCCTCGGCCAAGGATGTAAGTACTACTTCAGCCCGCCCGAGTCCCTCGCGCACATCGCGCAGGACCCGCTGCACGCCGTGCTCTACATCTTCTTCATGCTGGGCTCCTGTGCCTTCTTCTCCAAGACCTGGATCGATGTCTCGGGCTCCTCGGCCAAGGATGTAAGTACTACTTCAGCCCGCCCGAGTCCCTCGCGCACATCGCGCAGGACCCGCTGCACGCCGTGCTCTACATCTTCATGCTGGGCTCCTGTGCCTTCTTCTCCAAGACCTGGATCGATGTCTCGGGCTCCTCGGCCAAGGATGTAAGTACTACTTCAGCCCGCCCGAGTCCCTCGCGCACATCGCGCAGGACCCGCTGCACGCCGTGCTCTACATCTTCTTCATGCTGGGCTCCTGTGCCTTCTTCTCCAAGACCTGGATCGATGTCTCGGGCTCCTCGGCCAAGGATGTAAGTACTACTTCAGCCCGCCCGAGTCCCTCGCGCACATCGCGCAGGACCCGCTGCACGCCGTGCTCTACATCTTCTTCATGCTGGGCTCCTGTGCCTTCTTCTCCAAGACCTGGATCGATGTCTCGGGCTCCTCGGCCAAGGATGTAAGTACTACTTCAGCCCGCCCGAGTCCCTCGCGCACATCGCGCAGGACCCGCTGCACGCCGTGCTCTACATCTTCTTCATGCTGGGCTCCTGTGCCTTCTTCTCCAAGACCTGGATCGATGTCTCGGGCTCCTCGGCCAAGGATGTAAGTACTACTTCAGCCCGCCCGAGTCCCTCGCGCACATCGCGCAGGACCCGCTGCACGCCGTGCTCTACATCTTCTTCATGCTGGGCTCCTGTGCCTTCTTCTCCAAGACCTGGATCGATGTCTCGGGCTCCTCGGCCAAGGATGTAAGTACTACTTCAGCCCGCCCGAGTCCCTCGCGCACATCGCGCAGGACCCGCTGCACGCCGTGCTCTACATCTTCTTCATGCTGGGCTCCTGTGCCTTCTTCTCCAAGACCTGGATCGATGTCTCGGGCTCCTCGGCCAAGGATGTAAGTACTACTTCAGCCCGCCCGAGTCCCTCGCGCACATCGCGCAGGACCCGCTGCACGCCGTGCTCTACATCTTCTTCATGCTGGGCTCCTGTGCCTTCTTCTCCAAGACCTGGATCGATGTCTCGGGCTCCTCGGCCAAGGATGTAAGTACTACTTCAGCCCGCCCGAGTCCCTCGCGCACATCGCGCAGGACCCGCTGCACGCCGTGCTCTACATCTTCTTCATGCTGGGCTCCTGTGCCTTCTTCTCCAAGACCTGGATCGATGTCTCGGGCTCCTCGGCCAAGGATGTAAGTACTACTTCAGCCCGCCCGAGTCCCTCGCGCACATCGCGCAGGACCCGCTGCACGCCGTGCTCTACATCATCTGCATGCTGGGCTCCTGTGCCTTCTTCTCCAAGACCTGGATCGATGTCTCGGGCTCCTCGGCCAAGGATGTAAGTACTACTTCAGCCCGCCCGAGTCCCTCGCGCACATCGCGCAGGACCCGCTGCACGCCGTGCTCTACATCTTCTTCATGCTGGGCTCCTGTGCCTTCTTCTCCAAGACCTGGATCGATGTCTCGGGCTCCTCGGCCAAGGACGTAAGTATTCCTGATCGGTTATTTGATAAGTGTAGTTAAGGTCACCCGTTCTTGAACGGAGCCAATTTGCCACTTTTGAAAGGACCTAGTTTGGTTGTAAATTTTTTTTAAACATTAACGGGGAAATTTAATCTATATTTCAACAAAAAATAATTAAATTACCTCGCCAATGTGTTATCGATAACATGTCCATGGCTAATTATCTACTAAGTCGAGACGTCTAAAGTAGTCTAAATATTTACGTATAATACAAGTCACCTATGTTTTCCAAGGGTACAAATGTTTACATCGTTATTTTCCTTATTTGTTACTTAAAACTTTCGCTCGCTCCCCTACTGAGGGGAGTTCAGCCTATACTAGCTATAGACAACTAGAGGACATGCGAATCGATTTAGCGAGTCCTTTCGGACCATACAAAAAAAAGAACTCCTCAGGGGAGTTCTCGGCGTGCAGCATTATTTACGCATCGAGTGTACCTTTGGACTCCCCTAGCGAGTCTTTTGTAGTTATTTGTCTTTACGGTGGCATGCGACGATGCTCTTCGGTTTCGACATAATGAGAATAAATAATTGAACTATAAGCCTTTATCTACACTCATATTGTAAGTCCTCTAAAATGCGTTCAAAAACCGTAGGCAATGACCAGCATTACAACAAACGATTTCACTATGATAAGTTTCTTATCTGTGGCAGTACCGCAATGTTAACGTTTCATGCTCAATTATTGATGTACTCTGAGTTTTGATAACATAATGTACACCTGCACGCGCCCGCGGCCGGCGACACCCGCCCGCGCGTCCGCCGGCACAATCGAGTAGGCCACGGCGGTACTGTGGCGGCCATTCTATGGTTTACGAATACGGCATTTATAATAAATAATATGAGTGTAGATAAAGCAGTGTATGCAACTGTACGTAATTAGGCCTTAAAACACTCGTGTGATCTTATTATGAAATTCGCCTGCGGCTCATTTCATAAAACCACACTCATGTTTTAAGGACCCTTATTACGTAACAGTTACATAAACTACTATTGTAACATTATCCAACTAGATCTATCACTTATCGTTTTGAAACCGTATTTGGCATCAGAAATAACGGGTTCCGCGATCCGCAGGTGGCCAAGCAGCTGAAAGAGCAGCAGATGGTGATGCGCGGGCACCGCGACAACAGCATGATCCACGAGCTGAACCGCTACATCCCCACGGCGGCGGCCTTCGGCGGCCTGTGCATCGGCGCCCTGTCCGTGCTGGCCGACTTCCTGGGCGCCATCGGCTCCGGCACCGGCATCCTGCTGGCCGTCACCATCATCTACCAGTACTTCGAGATCTTCGTCAAGGAGCAGGCCGAGATGGGCGGCATGAGCACGCTGCTCTTCTAGTTCTGTCTAGACTATACTCTGTCTTTATGTATTTAACTAAAAGTAAACAATTTTTACATTTTCGGGTAGTTATTAACTTTTATTGGTTACCCAATCAAATACAAAACTGCCTGGATCTGTCACTTAACGAGCTGGCTTTAACCAATATTATTTGATCGTGTAATGTTTTCATCTACCCTCAACTGGCTTAAGGAACCATTTGAGGGTAGATCTTATTTACTTTTATTTAAATACCTAAAGATACAAAGTATAGAACAATGCCGCCGACGTCATCGCCGACGTTCTCGTGGGACGGTGGCGATGCCGCCGGCGCTGTGTGCGCGACGCGTGTGTGGGTTATGTGCTATTTATATGAGATGAACTTTATAATAAAATAATTTACGAGAAGTACAGACGTTGTTTTTGTCGAGCCTCACGTATATTGTTGTTCTCTAGTTGTAAGCTCTGGGTCGGACTCGTAGAGTCACTTACGAAACTTATTTACTCTAAGTTCGTTTTGGATTTATTATAAAAGACTTAGTGTTAAGGTTTTTGTGACGTATTTTGTTGTGAATATATTGTTTTTTATTTCACTAAACAGCACGTAGTTTCTGTTGGTCCGGTCGGATGTGATAGATTATATCTTACAATAGTGCCGCATTACCACATGACAGTTGCAATGTATTAAAATATTTTAGAATACATTTGATTTTTTACTTTCACTCGTATTTTCCTATAACTAGTTTAGGTAAAGTAACAGACTTGAGTATTTTGTTATGTAACTTTATTCTCCTCACTAGACATGCAAATACAAGGACAAAAACAACTCACGAATTTCCAAAACTTATAACGAAAACGCATCCTGACTAATTTTACATCTGGTAACAATAAGGCTGAAAACTGCTAAGTTGAAGCGAGAAATTTTTTATAAATATATTTGAGATCTTTAGTGAACCAGTATGGTAAGAGATTGAATACATAAAATCATTCAATCAATACATAAAAGGGGTGAAATAAATGGTGCCATATATTCCATCACATTTATATTAAAGAAAACTTAATGGGCACACGTATGGCACAACATTACATCAACGCACCTTATAAACGACAGGCACTTTTACGATGTGGATCTTTAGGATTATTGCTTCGGTATTATTCTAAGGAAAAACAATTCTGCCATCTTGGCCCCTTACCAATATGGGACTCATAAAATCATCACGTTCCAAGAAAAAAGCATTTTACGGAAGACTAAAATTATAGATTTAACTCTGTAACTTCATCGAGATTGCATGTTGCTATACGAAGTAAATAGCTTAATATTGTTAATTTCTTTCTAAACTATCAATACTTTAGTATATGCAACCGTTACATAGGCAAAGTTCATATTATATTCACAGTGTTCCGTTATTACAACTAATGCATTTTCTAGGCAGTTGATCATCATTATAGACCCTTATATAAAATTATGGGTAATTGGTTATAAGTCAAAAAAGCACATTACACTATTAAAATTTCTGCATAATAATTATGTACAAAGCTAGCTTTAGTATATGTCCTCGCATCCGCGGAGGGTCGTTGCCGAGGTCTAACAGGTCGGTGTCTCGCAGCCTAGCGTCTAGTCGTGCGTTCACATAAACAAAATAAAATAATTAAGAATATGTAAGAAAAAAACAATTTATTATGTTATAACATTTCCGTGATAGGAGAAAAAAAAACAAAGAAAATAACTAGCAAAACAGTGCCGATTATTCACTACAATAATTATGGAATAAAACGCGCTCGAAATTTACTAAGTATATGAGGAATTACATAACTTAAACAAATACGAGTGACCTACAATTTCCAAAGAAATAACCTCCAATGGAACCTACCGATTCTAATGTTATTCCATACAATTAAGCTAGTACAGTATCAGTTGTTGAACCAATAAAATAAAATATAAATCTAAAAGAAATAACAACAAAAATCAATTTTATCGTCGCACCAGGCAACTCTACGGGAGGTCCTTAACAGTTACCCTTTAACTACAACTAGTGATTCGCTATTCAATCTTGTATCATTTGTACATGCGTATAATAGCACTTATATCGACGTTACGTCTACGTCTGAACCTATGCGTTGGTAGTTTAGAATATAATGGGCCAAACCTGCACCAGCTCCCAAACAATCAACTGTCGAGGACCGCAAGAGACCAATGACTAATACGGGATAAAGGGCTCTTATTTCGGTCGATGAATTGCTACTGCCTCGCGCTAGACCACGGTTCATTGTCACGGAGCAGGTGAAAGTGTACTTGTAAGTTTACAAGGTACACTCGAGACAATTAATGATTTGCATACATTCGCATTTTGAAAATCAGCACCATTGTGTCCACATTTCAAAAGCTAACTGACACCCATTGTTCAAAGTTAGCGAATGAATGTAACATTTGCTTGACTGTCTTCCAACAGATATTCAAGGGTTTAGTGACGTCGTCGTTAAATTAAAAACTACTATCGCTATCGTCCACTAATAATTCCAACATAAAACTATTTAAAGTGAGCTATATACAGATATCGAGTTGGAAGACTCGTGCAAAGAACGCGCTGTCAAAACGGTTTAACAAAATGGCGGCCGTCACTAAGCACTTCAAGTTGGTGTCCGGACTGGGACGAGCCGTCAAAACTTAAGCAATCAAGGTCAAGCCAAGCAGGCTTAAGTTTTGAAGATTCGGGAGTCATATCTTAGAATACTAACTACAAGTCAGAGCGGGGATTAGTTATAGCATGATCGCGTGTTAAGCAACCGTCTCTATTTCCTCAGTCATGGTAGGCTGGTCCGGTGAAGCGAGAGTCTTGGGGGGCACTCCGGAGTAAGGCAAGGTCTTCAGTTTGCGCGCCTCGCGCCGCTGTTTCTTCTGCTGCATGACGAGCCGGAGCTGCTCGAGCTTGCACTTGGTCTTGGAGTTGTCTATGGCCAGGGCTTTGGCGGTGTCGCACTTGTGGCAGGGCGCGGAGCCCGAGCAGTGCGCCGTGGAGCAGGTCTGGCTGCAGCTCGAGCATTTGGTCTCCTCCAGAGTGCTGGTTGCACAAGAGTGTTTCGGCTCCTTCTGGAATTTTAAAGTTATTATATCTATTAATATTATTAAAGTGTAGTGTTGCTAAAACAAGACTCCATGTTATCCATAGTCTCAGAATAAATGAATGGTAGATTAAGTAGTCATTATTACAGAATAACTTATATACAATACGGAATGTACATACGTGTGAGACAAATTAGCAAATTATAGCTACACCGTCATCCACATCAATATTATAAATGCTAATTGTGTCTGTCAGTCTTTTACCTCTTCATGCTTAAACCACTGAACTGATTTAGATAAAATTTGGTATGAAGATAGTTTGAGTCCCAGGAAAGAACATAGGATAGTTTTTATTCCAGAAATCATCCCTTAAGGGGGTGAAAAGGAAGTATGTATGGGAAATGAATAACCACTGAACTGATTTAAATGAAATTTGTTATGGAGATAGCGAGTTCCAGGGAAGGATATAGAATATTTTTCATCCCCAAATTAAACCCTTAAGGGGGTAAAAAAGGAGACATATTACTGATTCCACGCAGACGAATTTGAGAGCACAAGTAATATAAAAATTGCATATAATACAGTCAACAACACAGTGTAGCTGAGCGATTGAGGCATTCAAAATGATCTACCCACCCTATGCTCTTAATAATGAAATAGCGCCAACATCATTTTGAATCCCAACCGTTTCGCCACTTCTGCTGTTACTCTATGTACCTACAGCTACACTGGTTTGAAATTCCAATGTGCTGGAATAATTAGATATTTATATGCATTCAAAGCAGTAATATTTAACCCTTTGACCGCCACAGTCGGCTGTGGCCGACATCAAAAAGTTGTCGCATGGACGCCAACGACGGCTACAGCCGACTGGCTTTGTAATGCAATAGGGACCTACGCGGGCTTCCGCAAAGTTCAATTTCGCTTGACAAAACGCGATTACGTGGCGTCGGTGGCGCGTCATTTTTGTTCAATGCTTGGCGGTCAAAAGGTTAAACAGTTAAATAATAAGAAACTTTGTGCCCAGTAGGCCTAGAATGAGCCGCATAGCAAAGTGATCTAAGTAGGCATTATTAAAATGATCCTTGTCGATTTAACTACAAGATTAGATTACGTGAGCTCTTAAATTGCCTACAGTGCAACAATGTCATTGCAATTAGTAATACCTGCAAAGACAAAAACTACAGTTTCATCAGCATTTTCTAGCGCAGCATAAACTGAAAGTCATTTATTTGAGCAAAATCAGCAGTTTATAGCATTGTGGAATCACAAGTATAGGTTAAAATGAAGATACATATCACAACTAGTTTATTGACTTAAGTGCAATATAAAATTATGGACTCTATTTTTTTAGACAGAGTTTACTTAGGAAATAAGGACGATATTATTTCATCACAACTATTAGCAGAAACTACGCACCCACATTCAATAATATTACAATTTTAGGCGTTTATTTAAAACTAGCCGTTCCCGCGGCGACGCCCCCTTGCGTTTTGGACGAAAAACTACCCTAAATGTTGGTCATGGGTATAAAGTGTTACTATACAAGTTCATGCAATTCTGTGCATTAATTATTGCGTAGTTCGCGAACAACAAGATTCTCCTTACGCGTGCATTAAATGTCCTTTTTTTATTTCTAAAATATTTTAATAGTTATTTAGACTTATTAGGGGCGGAGACAAATCCAATAAATCATGAATCATTGAAATCGGTCCAGTGTTCTTGATAAATTGGTGTAACCGACACGACTTTGTTTTATTATATAGATAATAAATAAGTATAAACAGAAAAATACCTGAACAAGAGCGATGGGCGGCGCGGCACACAGCAAGTCGTTCAAAATGTGAATAATTGTGGAGATGTCCCTCTTTGGTCGGCCATATCTGGAATTGTTAAAAATAGTTTGAATAAAATTACGAGTTGACAACCTGAGGCTCGCTTCAGGTAAAATTTGATCATTGTCATGCGCACAAAGGGATGCAGATGTTTTTTCATGTTTTTTGTAGGTATCACAAATATCAATTACATTGTAAACTGATTAACGTGGGAAATTATGTCGAAATAAAAAGGTGGAATATATAAGTAATAAAAAGCGAAAAACTATAAAATTACCAATTCTCTGTTAAAATTTACATGTATCATATAAATAAAAATGTATATTCAAAAAAATTTAAGAAACAAAATTTTTAATCTATTTATTGTTTAGATTTTTAATGAGTTAGGTCTATGAAAAAACATGCCTTACATTAAGATTAAATGGTTATTTTAGCTAATGATAGGAGTGATATGCTTACCTGTCTTGTAGTGCAGGGTTCAGTGTGCCAGAAAATGTTCCAGAATATATTCCCTTGCCATGGTGCTTCATGGATTCTATCACAGCTCCGGGGCCCACCTTTGAGCGCACTGACTCTTCAGCAGTTCTGAGATCTATTTTATTTGTCAGCACTTCTTTAGACAGCTTCTTCAACTTCTGTGTGAGGTTCTTTGAAGCCTCTATAAGGGCTTTAGTGTCTACGGGAGGGGTGGGGGACGCCCGCTGCGGCTTTTTAGGCGCGTCAGGGGCTATGAATGGAATTTGTTTAGAAGTAGAGGGAGTAGCGAGGTCAGCATCTTCGCTCTGAGCACTCGGCTGCAGTATAAGCTTCCTGGAGTTGGTTATGTAGGGTTCAGTGCGGGAGGTGGACGGCTGCGCCAGGTGACTATCTTGTCGAATTTGCATCCTTTTCTTATGTTTATTCACAACTGATTGCATGAAGGCTTTTTGTTTATTTTGACCAATAGGATGCTTGAATTTTGATGTCTTGTGAAGTAAATATTGAAAGCGCTTATTTTTTAAGGGTTCAATGCTTTGGAAGGAGGGCAATGCACCGGATGCAGCTGGAGTGCCATGGCTGGTTGTGGCCAGGTTTGAGATCTCTCTGTCCATCATAGACTCATCCTGATCCTCAAACAAGCCTTTGTCAACTGCGCTGTTGAATAGGTTTTCCATTGGGTACTCATCTATGGTGCTTTCAGCTAAGAATGAGCTCTGGTCAGTAAAGTTGTCGCTGTCATCACTTAGGGAACTGTCAGGGGTAAGAGCGGGGCAGGGTGCGTGGGATGAGCTGCTGGTGGAAGGGAGCATGTCAGTGGTTAATTTACTCTTTGACAACAAATCTATCAAACTACTTTTTACAGAATTTGCGATTGCCGCTTCTCGGCTTTCAGAGGTAGATGTGTCTATAGGACTGGACACCAAATTTGACAAGGATTTAATCGGAGACTGGTCATTCTCTATAGATGTGTCCGACAAATCTGAAAGAGTGCAATTGGTGGTGTCTAGTGATTCATCCTTTGAGTCACAAGTTTCCTTTTTTAAATTTTCTTCAGCTAAATACAAATCGAAGGCATTTTGCAGTATTTCCAAGTCTTGCTTTTGAAGAGTGTGTGTTTGTTTTGGATGACCTAATTTCTCATTGTCTGCTGTGTCTTCAGTGTGTGAAGATTTTTCCGGTGTGCATTGAGGGCTGGGAGTTTCCCTGGCATCTCGTTTGGTACGAACCGAGGTGCTCTTGGTGGGCGTGGACGTCCTGAGGGACCGGCTGCCGCTCGCTGCGCCAGAGTTCAAAGTTGACAGCTGCAGCTGAATTAACATCATGTGATCACCTAATCTCATGGTTAAATTCAGTGGCGATTTTCCCGTGAGGAAGTCGTTAACTTGAGTGTCATTGAGGGACTCCAGCGCCTGCATGACGGAGTTTTCGGGCCTTTGACTCTGTGAACAGATAACGGCGTTAATAGCGAATGTCTAAGGGCAGAGCTGCGTAGCAGATAAAGCGTGTATTGATTAGTGTCACTGTGTTGTGAAACACGTGACGAGCACGTACCAGTAGGCCCGTCTCGACGCTGGGCAGCAGGATGACGCGCGAGCCGTCCAGTAGCCCGTTCTCCTCCAGCGTTCCCTCTCGCAGTTGCCTGCGAACACAAAACTCCATATCGATACAAGTCAAAGGACGCGGATGCGTCATCGCATCGACGCAACATTATTTCCGTGATATGTTTGACAATAGAAGCTTGGCGTCTACCATAGAGCTCACCTTTCGCGATGCAACAAGCATATCCGATCCTTAGACACTTTTAACTTCTTCGAAACGAGTTTCTTGAGGTGCTCCACTGTATTTTTACCGTTCAAGCTGATTGAGAAATTACCACCAGTCGTCGTTTGTATGTTCAGCGTTATGTCCGTCGATTGCGGGGAGCCACACCCGTACACTTCTGTTCCCGTAGCGCGTTCCATATTTTACACATATAGTCCACTAGAATTTATAATACGCTCACTATTTCAACGACGCACTACCTAACTAAGATTACACAGCTATTTTATTGCAAGATAGAAATAACAGGGTCACACGCCAGACCCCCAGATTTGATGTGGCCGTAGACAGTGTGACCAGTCGCCTTCGATATCCCGTTATTTTTTTTTTACAACAGCTGATGCGGAGCGGGCCTCCTTTACGTTCCGTTATGCACATTAAAATAAATCAATATTTCAAATTTGGTTGCTCATTGCTTATGTAAGTGACACATCAGAATTTCTGATAAGAAAACAGATAAGCTTATGTTAGCGTTTAGATAAAATATATGATTATCACTTAACAAGAAAGGAATCCATAGCTTTATCATACGTTGTTGAAACGTATCATACTAGAAATGGAAAAAGACGTCATCGGCCTTCCTGACGTCATCATGACGTCACGCGACGCCTATCGAGGCTTTTTGTGGGAATTTCAAAACAAAGTTCTCTTCCTCAAATAAAAATTACTCAGGCTGATCAGGGATTTCCCGTAAGCAATAAAGGATTCCACTGTATTTCGCATACAGTTTGTATTTATTATCATCATTCAACTGGATTAAAGAGTGGAGAGTTTCTTTGGCTATCTAATACGCAGTTGACTTATTGTGGAGTGAAAAGCCTACAGGTAACCGCGGAAGTGACTAATCTATTTTATTTATTTATCTGACTTTTATCATTGTTTTGAAATAGCACACTAGCTAAAAAGGTTGGAAATACCTCATGATGGTACGTCGATCATTGTGGTTTTTTTTATAGGATCCAAATAAATATTTATTTTAGTTACTATTATCAATGTTCGTACGTAGTTAATTTCTTTATCTAGACGGCTAATGGAGCAAATATTACATTTAACGAGTAAAATATGTAAAAAATTAGTCGTTTTGGAAAGCCTTTCCGGATTTCACAGTTAGATGTAGGTACGTTTATTTCTAAATTACCCAAAAAAGGGTAACTATTCTTATTAAATTTGAATAAAATTCAATAAAGTGTACGTGTATATCATGTCTGAGACGGACAATTAAGTAAAAATCGAAGATTCATCTTGGAAAACATTGAGTAAAGGAGCGACCACACTGCTGCTTAAAATACGGCTACGTTACGGAATCGCAGTGACGCATCGTATCCACACCGTTTTAATCGCATGCCCCCCCACACCGCTGCTTAAAATACGGCGACGTTACGGAATCGCAGTGACGCATCGTATCCGTACCGTTTTTATCGCATGCCCTCCACACCGCTGCTCAAAATACGCAGACAATTGAGCTGCGTCAAAGTATTTCGTATGGGGCACGTCGCTGCGTCACGTTGCGTCTGCGTATTTTGAGTAGCGGTGTGGAGAGCATGCGTTAAAGTCGTGACGTTTACGGCACGTCATTGCGATTCCGTACCGTCAGCGTATTTTAAGCAGCGGTGTGGGGAGCATGCGATTAAAACGGTGTGGATACGATGCGTCACTGCGATTCCGTAGCGCCACCGTTTTTTAAGCAGCGGTGTGGTCGCACCTTAACAGGAGATGACATCCCTAAGAAATGTTTTATCCCAAAAGTTGTAAGTAGTGAAAATCACTACAAGTCTATACCTACTACTCTTTGATTCAATCATAGCCGTCAACAGCGAAACGTGGCGCACAAAATTTGTTCTATATGTCACATATCTAGTAGAATACATAATTAATCAATGTTGGAAAAATTTATAAAATACGTTCTGATTGATTACATGCCAGTTTTTTGATGAAAACACTGATACATTTAATTTTTTTCCGAATACCTACCCTATAAATATTTGGTCCTAAAAATATTACCATAGCAAAGTTAAACTAGGTATATTTTCACACCACCTGCTCGACAATGCTAAATTATATATCATGCAAACCTGACCGAAAGCAAATCATTATAGCCCTTGGCTTTAGCCGGGTTATAATGTTGTACTAAATCTCATTATAACCCGCTGGTTAATAATGTGATTTCAATTCCCATAGTTCTTATTATTATGTGCTTAAAGTCTAATTTCGTAAAGTCCGCACGGTGCACGGGCCCGCGCCGCCGCGTCGTCGAACTGATTTGAAACTCGCGCTGGCCACCTCAATTTTAAATACCAAAAACAAATGCCGCGAGTGTCATATGAGCTGCAGTATACGGAGTAAAACTGCAGGTTCTACAAAAATAGAAGATAAATAGTAGATTGTACACCAAGGGGATAAAGCACTGTTTTATGTCACGGGCGCAATATTGAATCCTGAACGTAACGAAGGACTCCAGATTTTACTCCCGAGCGCAGCGAGGGGGTTATGAGTTAATTCCCGAGCGTAGCGAGGGAATTAAGACTGAGTCCTGAGTGCAGTGAGGGGCTTAAGCGCGCCCGTGACAAAAACAGCTTTATCCCCGAGGAGTATACTCTACTTTTCTCACCTCTTGCGAGACAATAAAATAGCTAAGGCTACTAGAAACGGATTTTTATTAAAGTAAATCAATTTAAAAGTAAAAACCGGCCAAGTGCGTGTCGGACCACACATAGGAGGGTTCCGTACCTTCAATGGAATAACAACCAAACTAATACCAAAAGGTCGTATCCTATGCTTTTTTTTGGAGATAGCTCAAAAATGGCTAAACCGATAATGTTCAAAACAATTTGCGTACAAAGTACATGATAAGACGCATCTCCTCAAAATTTTCATATTTTTTGGAGTTACGGTTCAAAAGTCACAGAAACCCTTCTGTGCACAATTTTTCTGACTTTCGAAGCGATTATTTCAGAAAATATTCACCTAATCACAAAATGGTCAAAGAAACCTCAATGTTATTTTTAAAGACCTATCATTGATGTGTCACATGTTGATATTCAGTCAAAAAAAATAGTTAAGTACATGTATGGACCGCCCCCCCCCTAATTTTTTTTTAAATCTACATAACTAAGTAGCGGCATACAAAATACACCTTATGTGTAAATTTTATTCAGATACGTCGTATAGTTTCCGAGTAAAATGGCTGTGACATACGGACGGACAGACATACAGACAGACATGACGAATCCATAAGGGTTCCGTTTTTTGTCATTTGGCTACGGAACCCTAAAAATTGATTCTTGATACATTAGTCCATTTTATTCGAATTTTATATTCAATTTTTATAGAACCTGCAGTTTTACTCCGTATACTGCAGCGTCTTATGACTTATGACACTCGCGGCATTTGTTTTAGGTATTTAAAACCGGCCAAGAGCGTGTCGGGCCACGCTCAGTGTAGGGTTCCGTAGTTTTCCGTCCGTCACAGTAAGTGTCCCCACTTAAGAGTTAATAACACCGCCATGTAGGATATGATACGAGAGTTCCACGTACAGCGACATCTATCGGCAAATTAAGTAAACTATTGCGCGCGAGCTTAAAGTATGGAAGATGATTTTTATGGAATAATTCTTTATTGCGTGAACCGATTTTCACCGTTTTTACTTTATTTGAAAGCACGTCATTTCATTGTAATTTTGTAGAAATTACAGGTACAATAAACACCTGCTTATACGGTTAAATTACAAACTTCCCGGCTGGCGTCGCGGGGCTGTGCACCGTGCGGACTTTACCAAATTAGACTTTAAGTACATAACAATAAGAACTATGGGAAGTGAAATCACATTATTAACCAGCGGGTTATAATGAGATTTAGTACAACATTATAACCCGGCTAAAGCCAAGGGCTATAATGATTTGCTTTCGGTGAGGTTTGCATGATATATAATTTGGCATTGTCGAGCAGGTGGTGTGAAAATTCGAATAAAATGGACTAATGTATCAAGAATCAATTTATACTTTTGATTTACTTTAAAAAACCGGCCAAGTGCGTGTCGGACCACGCATAGGAGGATTCCGTACATTCAATGGAATAAGAACCAAACGAATACCAAAAGGTCGTATCTGATGCCTATAGAGGAAGTTTCTTGGAGATAACTCAAAAATGGCTGAACCGATAATGTTCAAAACAATTTTCGTAGAAAGTATGATAAGGCGCATCTCCTCAAATTTCTTCATATTTTTTGGACTTACGGTTCAAAAGTTACAGGGGGGGGGGGCACAATTTTTCTGACTGTCGAAACGATTATTTCAGAAAATATTCACTTAATCAAAAAATGGTCAAAGAAATCTCAATGTTATTTTTAAAGACCTATCGATTGATGTGTCACATGTTGATATTTGGTTAATTTTTAATTCAGTTACATGTATGGAGCCCCCCCTAAAATTTTTGTTTTTCAAATTTAACTACATAACTAAGTAGCGGCATACAAAATACACCTTATGTGTAAATTTTATTCAGATACGTCGTATAGTTTCCAAGACAGACAGACAGACATGACAAATACATAAGGGTTCCGTTTTTTGCCATTTGGGACCCTAATAAAAATCCGTTTCTAGTAGTAGCCTTAACTATTTTATTGTCTCACAAGAGGTGAGAAAAGTAGAGTATACTCCTCGGGGATAAAGCTGTTTTTGTCACGGGCGCGCTTAAGCCCCTCACTGCACTCAGGACTCAGTCTTAATTCCCTCGCTACGCTCGGGAATTAACTCATAACCCCCTCGCTGCGCTCGGGAGTAAAGTCTGGAGTCCTTTATGTTCCGTTCGGGATTCAATATCGCGCCCGTGACATAAAACAGTGCTTTATCCCCTTGGTGTACAATCTACTATTCTATCACGATAAAAAAAGTTACTAATTTTAATTGATTATGATTTTAATTTAGTATGAATTTAAAAAAATGACCGAATAAATCACACTTCACTTCACAGGACTCCCTTTCTGTAAGAATTGTATTTTTGGGTTAATAATAATAAATATGGTACAAAAGTACTTTTTTATTACCTTCAAACTATCTCATAGATAGCATTTTTTCCCTAATAGAGTTTTTCGACCTTTTAGGGAACAAGGAGCCTCAAGATTTAAAATAAACACAGTGGAATGGGAAACCTTTGAGCGGCTAGAGGTGGCCAGAAATGTTTAATTTTTCTTGACATCCCCGAGATGGATGATACTATATTCAGCAGTCTGCAATTCAAATTTCTTTGAAGACGTACGAAATATCTAACATTAAAACTGCTAGAGGATACCATATTTGCTCGATGATCCTGAAATTATGAAACACATTATTCTGGGTTCTGGCAAATGATTTCATAAAGTAACTAGAACAAAACTTTAGAACTTTTGAACAAAAAATAACAACATCTATCCTCAACCCTTTTATTTCAGCACCAATCAATATAAAACATAACCTTAACGGCGATCACAGTTACACTATAAATACAAAATATTTAATTACGATTTAGACTTACTACTGTTTCATACATTTATTCCGTCTCTAGTGATACAAACTCAAATACATCAATAATATTGAATATATTATATATGCCGTGTAAATAACGAACAGATTTTTATTGTAGTAAATTAGACAAATCAAAAATCGACAAGTAGCTGTACAAAAGCAACTCGCCATTAGTTTATAAGAAAATCAATCTAAACTCAAATTAATAATTGTCATGAATATGAACTTTATAAAATGCTAAACGCTATCAAATATTCTACTTTTCTCATTTCCATAATTGTAATTTAATGATTTAAGTAGTAAACTACTTATTTGAAAAATAGTAAAATAAAAGTTTAAATAAGTAATAATAAATAACTGACAATACACTTCATTAGTGTAAATAAATAAATCACAATGAAACATCACAAATATGAAAGATTAGTCCTCGGAACCTGTGCTTACACAGGCACAAATAGAAAGTATATTAATTTACTGTTTTACCTCTAGATTTTGTTTTTAAAATAGAATTTGTGACCAATGTAACAAACATAAATAATATAATTTTACTTAGAATTTTTTATTGCCCTTTTGTAGTTTAATCAAGACAATAAACTGCCGACCTTTTAATATTACGTAAAATGTTTCTAATGTATGGCCAACAATTTATATTAGAAAAAATTAGTTTATTTTAATATCTCTTTTTCTTCAATATTGTATATAAAGCAATAAAAAAAACATAAAGCAATGTTCCAGTTAGACAATTGTTCAATTAGACATGTTAAAGAAAATATTATATTTTTTATTGCACGAGAATGTTATTCTGTCATCAAATTATGTACCTAAAATAAGATTAAGTTTATATTTACAAAAAGCGTCAAATTCATCTAGCGTTAATGGAAAATATGTTACAAGGTTGGCAACATTGATTGTAATTTATAATGTTTCATAAACATTCACTATGGTCCCTATTGTAAATAGCTTTGAACTTCGAACATTCGGTTTGAAATAGTGCTAAAGTTTACAATTTGTGAAATCCCAATACAACAATCTATTGTTTATAATAGAAATAACTAGTTTATTATTCAACATTATATTTTAATCAATGATCGTACGTTTAAGTCTGACATTCTATATAATAGTAGTTTATGTAACTGTTACGTAATAAGGGTCCTTAAAACATGAGTGTGGTTTTATGAAATAAGCCGCAGGCGAATTTCATAATAAGATCACACGAGTGTTTTAAGGCCTAATTACGTACAATTGCATACACTGCTTTATCTACACTCATATTATTTATTCTAAATGCCGTATTCGGAAACCATAGAATGGCCGCCATTGCACCGCCATGGCCAACTCTCGTGTGCCGGCGGTCGAGCGGGCGCGTGTCGGGCTGTCGGCGGATGCGCGGGAGGGTGCAGGTGTACATTATGTTATCATAACTCATAGCACATCAATAATTGAGCATAAAAAGTTAAAATTACGTAACTGCCACAGATAAAAAGCTTATCATAGTAAAATCGGTCGTGGTAATGCTAGCCATTGCCTACCGTTTTCGAACACGTTTTAGAGAACTTACAATATGAGTGGAGATAAATAGTTATGTTGTATCTGATTGAATAATTCAATCATGAATTCAAAAGTCGAATAAAAATGGATGACCGTTATCATCGGCAAGGCAACTAAAGCACTATTTCACTGCCAAGCCATTTTGAATCATCTGCTCATTATAATAAGGTTCACGATCCGAATTCCTGCGTGTCGCCGTCGATCTCCTCAAAGACGTAGCCACCACGGCCGTCCATCTGCAGGTAGTGGTCGTGATGCTTCCATAGAGATTTGCGGTGAGACACCGTGAAGAGAGATATGCCCATCTATTTGGAAAATTAAAGACAAAATTAGACATTTAATACGATGGATATAATTGTATGGGATCAACAATTGGTAAATTTTTCATAAGCACAGAAAATGCTTATTTCAAATAAAACACGTTTGACTCCATTTTATAAAACTGTGCGGCTTTGAAAAAAAAATGGCTCAATTTGTTTGAGGTAGGTACCAGAAACGTAAATTGCATAAGTATTTCTTGAGTTTGACGAGGATAACCCCAGTAGGTTATCTCTTATCAAAGTGACAAAACCCATCTGAATAGTTGAGGTAATTTACCACTTGGCGTTATCCAAGGAATTCCCCGCAACTTCGAGAAGTAACATCACCAAATAAATACATACATAGGTATAATATAAAGTCAATGGTATTTTTTAAGTTCTCGTAAACAAAGTGAATAAAATTAAACGTGTTTTTCAGACAAGTTTAGTCCTTGACCGTAATCAAGGAGGTAAACATTTAAGAGGAAAATTATAATGGAATAAGAACCAGACTAATACCAAAAGGTAGTATCTGATGCCTATGGAAGAAGTTTTTTGGAGATAACTCAAAAATGGCTGAACCGATAATGTTCAAAACAATTTTCGTAGAAATTATGTGATAAGGCGCTTCTTCTCAAATTTGTTCTTATTTTTTGGACCCACGGTTCAAAAGTTACACACAAATTTTCTGACTTTCGAATCGATTATTTCTGAAAATAATTACTTAATTACAAAATGTTCAAAGAAACCTCAATGTTATTTTTAAAGACCTATCGATTGATGTGTAACATGTTGATATAAGGTAAAAAAAAAAATTGTTACATGTATGGAGCGCCCCCCCTAAAAATATATTTTTCTGCAATTTAACTACATAAGTAAATAGCGGCATGCAAAATACACCTTTTGTGTAAATTCTATTAAGATACGTCTTATAATTTCCGAGTAAATTGGCTGTGACATACGGAGGGACGGACGGACGGACAGACGAACATGACGAAACTATAAGGGTTCCGTTTTTGCCATTTCGGCTACGGAACCCTAAAAAAACATTAATTTACATTTTAATTGTTATAAATTATAATACAATCAAACGAAACAAAACAAATGCTACTTAACTTGGCCCTTTGGCGATGGGAGGCAAATTTCAGGACATTGGATCGTTATTCACATGTCCTAAAAATACATTGAGTTTTCAATGGGGTCAAAACGGTCAAATTAACTGTCATCGATTTTCCATTAGAGTCTTCATATGTTTGTATAATTGTACAGAGGGAAAACCCGTTATCAAATAGTATTATACTTAGCGGAAAAACGGAAGTGACATACCGAACCGACAAGTTCATATATCATTTCTCGGAGACGGATACGGATTAATTCCCGAAGAAGCTGTAGCAATGTCACAAAAAAAAATCTAATTAGTTTTTGTATAGTCTCTATCAACTAGTGACGGCGCGTCAAAAACATTTGTAGGTAATTCGAAACTGATTATAGCTTTACCAGGGCCGGATTAACCATTTCGGGGCCCCTAGGGCCCCTTTTTACCAAAATTTTTTTCAGTCAATATATTAACTTTTGCTTACTTTTTAGGGTATCGTAGTTAACCTAGAGCTTATAGTTTCGTCATGTGCGACTGTCTGTTCGCGGCTTAGCTTGGCGCTTGAGGGGCCAAAAAAAAATTTAAGAGTATTGAATTGTTTATGAACTTTATCACTTCTTAATGAGTATCTGCGTAGCTAAGTGCCGCAAAAATACTTCCTTTACGTTGTTTTGTCTGTCTATTTATGTAGTACGGAACCATAAATTGAGCAGGGCCTGATATGCTCTCATTCTTTGGATACAAAATCGTTCGTAACATCTTGTAATTTTCCCTATTTGCCGAGTTCCATAAAGATAATCTTGTAGTTTTTACTTTTTTCACCATATTTTTTTAATGACGTTCGAAAAACCGAAAATATCATCTCATTATCGGTGAAAAAAGAGAATGGCCTAAAACAAGAATATTTTTTGTATGGAACTTTAGAACTTGAAATGCTTTTTTCTTAGAAAAAAGTGATCATAAAATGGGCTCAAAAGTGGGGAATCATTTACTTTTTTGCAAGCTTAATTAATTTAGCAATAAATTCACCCTTTCTTCCTCCTAAACTGACCCTTTAAATAAGAATTTCACTCTATGAAATATTTTCATTTTTTACCGGGCACACGCAGTAGAAACACTTTCATTTTTCACTGTGCACCTGCACCACATGTACACTCGAGCCCCTAGGCGATATATACAAATTTTCCAATTAATATTTCACTCTATCAAGCAATTTAATTTTCACTATATTAACATTTATTTTTTTTCTCTGCACGCGCCTGCCCCTGGCCAATGCGGCGCCCCTAGGTAGTTGCCTACTCTGCCCAAAGGCTAATCCGGCCCTGGGCTTTACTCTTCTCTGTAAACTGTAAAGTGCTCAAGCGGTTGAAAATCAGGGAAGCCGGTGGGATCCGAGTTCTACGGACGTTCCGCCACTGCAAGCCAGGGATACACTAGGGGACAAATGTCCCGTGACACATGCCGGCGAAATATCAATTTCTCTTAACATATCTGGCGCCATAGCGCGACTTATATGGGTAGCGAAGTCAAGCGAAATCGTGCGACATCACGCACTGTTGCCAGACATGTCGAGTGACGTGCGGCAACGTCGCACCATTTCCCTCAACGTCGGTAGCGCGGCCGGCGACTCGTGTCGCGGGATATTTGTCACCTAGTGTGTCCTTGGTTTTATCATCGTACCTCTCTGCAGTACTGGTACATCTGTCCCTCGACGTCTACCGACACGGCGCTGGTACACTCGTCCAGGATGGCGAACTGGGGCTCGTGGTAGAACAGACGGGCCATCTAGTACAAACGTGTGATAATCAGTGCTGTTAGGTTGGTGAGAATGAGAGTAAAACCCACAGATTATAAATGATGCTTTTTAACCGCCATTGTGGAACCACTCCTGACGTGTGTGTGAGGTCTAGACTCTGTACATACCATAGACTGCACGGATTTGACATTTCCGAACCATAACAAACTCAAAGCAAGAATTTAACTAGAGACCGCACACGCGTACTACCGTAATAGATAGACATCGATGACGATAAAATCACTTCTACAGCACAAATCAAAACAATTTATCATTGTTTTCTAAGGAAAACAACACCCGACACAACTTTCTAAGAAAATTAACAGATTTACGTAATAAACACAGAAATTCTTGAAGAAATCGCGAATTGTATCTGTTTTTGACCCTCCACTGCTATAAGTAATGGCGTGGAGGGTAACAACAAAAGGTGACTATGACAAGGACCAACGATAATAGAACGTTCTCTGTCGTACCTACTGAAAGTGTAATAAGACCATCCCGTTCGTCATCTTGGTATTGTTATTACCATGACAGGTCCAAGGCTAGTATGTCTATTGCTAGCTCTACACATAGACGGACGCATCCGCAGATTGTATCTGCGTCTCGTTCTTACTAGTTAACGAGAGAACAAGACGCAGATACAATCTGCGGATGCGTCCGTCTATGTGTAGAGCTAGCATAATGCTGCAACCACACTTCGCCTATGCGGACAAATATTCGTGTTGCGTCTCTTTCTTATTCTATACAATAAGAAAGAGACGCAACACGAATATTCGTCCGCATAGGCGAAGTGTGGTTGCAGCATTAGATAACCAACGAGATGTTTCTTTGCGATAGCGACGCAATCTGCACATATTTGTTGCGCGTTTGTTTTATCCTCATCAACTTTTGTTTTTTATTTATTGAAATCTTTAGCTGTCGATTTTTTGTTTGTAGCAGAATGAGTAAGCGTAAGTAAGTAAATGTAAGCGTCGTGTTTACCTAATATTACGTTTGTAAATACCCTGACAGGACACATGTTATGTATCTATTCAGTATCGCTACGTCAAACATATTTGACTGACAAGACGCTGGTTATTCAACTGTGGAAAACCTCCGTCTTTTAAATAAAAGTCCTTTAAATAAAGTACTAACTATGGCAGACTTTTTTGTTTGGAAAGATGCTGTATTGCCAATGATCTTTCTTGTTTTTTAATAAAAGGAAGTCAGAGCGCCTGTTTGACAAGAATTGACGTAGCTACCTCAGAGTCAATAAAACAATCATAGCCCATACAGTAATACCCTGCCTATTACCACTTGAACATAAACAAACGGAATAAAGAATAATAACCCAAAGAGTCATGAAGTTAATGTGTTTGAGAAAGGATCTGTTACGGATGGTCTTTCTTTTGTTTCGATTTATCACCTATTGTTACGTGATAACTATTTTGAGTACACAGGTAAAAAATGGTTCGCTGGCAGAAATTATCTATTTTTTTATTGTAAACAAGCATGAGGGACAAATTATATTCTTATATTATTACTTAAAAACAAACGAGTTTGTCATTGTTTGTATGGTTTACAAAATACGAGTGTTATTAGTTTAAGTATTGAATGAATAGCGACCATAATCCCAACCTTTGTAGTGCCTATTGTTATTAATGTAGTAAGTTTTTTTTCATAAAGCAAGGAATATCTTTTTACTGTGTAATATACTTAATCGCTTACGGCAGTTACGGCGAAGTAATTGTCCCTTTAAGGACAAATACACAATAAAACAATTGCCGCGTGAACTTAAACAAATTAAAAATCGATTTACACAGATAAAACCATAGCCTAAGTATACGCGAGCACGTTTGTTATAATCCAAGATTTAAGATGTGATTAGTTGATAACGAAGCACTTACCGATGGATTGCTTGTTTCGCACCATTATCAACCGATATTTGTCCCCAAATAAGTATAATAATAACTTACAGCTATCCGCTGCTTCTCTCCACCAGAGAGCACGTCCATCCAGTCCTCGACAGCGTCCCAGCCGCCCTCGCGGCTCGTCAGGTACGCCAGCTGCACGATCTCCAAGAAACTGCCAAATCAGGTTCAAATCCCACAGATTAATATTGGTTCCCAATGTTAGACCCAATCAAAGGTCTACACACTCAGATGCGACCGATGTCAGGGCCGGGCAGTGCCAGAGGCCCGACACTGTCTCTTGACGGGCCTGTGTAGACTGAGGCCCGGCTGGTAAACGCCACCTCGATTATAATATAATCACCATATTATAATATTAGGCACTAGGGTGTATGGATTTGACATATCTAAAGCATGTTTTTTTAAACGATTACAGTGTCATCTGCACGTGAAATAACAAAAATATAATATAATAATATATGAAAGTGACGTATCACTGACCTGTTTAGCTGGGCGTCAGTGCGGCCGCGGCGAACCATCTCCTCGCGGGTTTGTGGGTAGATCACCTACAAAACAAAGGTTTACGATGTTTTAAAAATATAAGAGTACCAAGAGGAATAAGCTTTGTGTAAAAATTACAGATTACAGGATGTGGCAGGGGCATAGACTAAATAACCCAAGACCCCGCATAACTGGGCGACCCCCGCTGCCACGCTAGAAATAATTTCACTCTAATATCTGTATTTTTAGGTATTTAAATAAAAGTAAATAAGATCTACCCTCAAACGGCTCCTTAAGCCAGTTGAGGGTAGATGAAAACATTACACGATCAAATAATATTGGTTAAAGCCAGGTCGTTAAGTGACAGATCCAGGCAGTTTTGTATTTGATTGGTTAACAAATAAAAGTTATAACTACCCGAAAATGTAAAAATTGTTCGTTTACTTTTATTTAAATACCTAAAGACATAGAGTATAGTGTGACACTAATTATTAGAAGTGACAGTAAACTTAATACGTCTCCATGGCAACCATTAACCCTTTGACCGCCAAAGCCGTTCAAACACGTCAACGAAAAGTCGTGCCCTCAGCGCCATGACGTGTTAAAACGTCCAAAAGAGATCCGTCCGAGAGATCAACATACTCCTTAATAAACAACCTTTATAGAAATACTTTTGTATATTTATTATAGCTCTACCATTCACATATTTTTTTTAGTTAAAATTTCATTCAAAATAACCCGTAACTCAAGAAAAAATTAGAAAATACCTCAAAGCTATTTAAAAGAACAAAAAGGCACTGCCCTCCTCGCCGTTGACGGGTAATCACGTCAAGCGGCGTGACGTCATTTCGAAATAGTGTTTGTTGTTCGTTTGAAAGCATAGTGGTCGATGTTGATTATTGTATGAACATTAACCAAACACTGTAATTATGAATGTTTTTCGCATTTTAAGCTTTATTATATAATAAAACTAATTATTATTAAACTGTGATTCGTGTAGAAGATTAGTTTTTGGAACTACATATCGTAATGTTAAAAAAGGTATATATTTTAAATTTTTACAATTTTTACTTTAATATATGCATTATTAAAAAAGAAAGAGTTTTATTTAAGTCGCAATGGAATAAATACAATGCGTGTTATAAGGGCCGTATTTAAAAGCTTACAATGTGTATGTCGTTTCTTTTAATCTTATTGCTTCGCCGCATTCTTGTGAATCCTTAAACAATGATAAATACACGTGGGCTTTCGTTCCATTTCATTCATACAAAATAAGTAGAAATAATGAAATGGTATTTTAGATAAAATGATGATGTTATCGGTGAGACCGAGTTTAAGTGAACAAAGAATATGTCATTATTAGGGATATACCAAGTTTATTTAGGTACAAAAGAATGAAATGTGCGCGAGGTGTTTTTTTACCTACACACCCGTTCTGTCCGATGTTCATTAGTTTTTATCATAATTATGTATTATTAAACATTTTTTTACTCAACTAAACACTTAAAAAAACCTAACGTATTATCCTTCATACAGTTACACCACGGAAATATCGATACAGAAATGAATGAATATCTCTCACCCCCAACCCTAACATTCATAATAAGTTACGGTGCCACCAGCGCCACAGCCGTCATAACACGTCAGCGCGTGACGTTATCACTTAAGTAGTGCTGTGGCTATATTGACAAAATAAAATAAAATTGTATATTAATTTTCATATTTTTGTAGTTGATTTTAGGTGTACAAGAAAAATACGAAATTAATATTCTTTACTATTATGATTTCTAAATATCTAAAGTGATTATGCCTAACTAAATCCACTATCAGGCGGAAATAAATGTTTCGTCGATATGTTGTTTTCCAATCACTACGGTATCTGAGTGCGCTCGTGCAAATTTCGCTCTGGCGCTGGTGGCACGATTTTTCTGTCTGATGCGTGGCGTTCAAAAGGTTAATGCCTGACGTCCACGGAAGAATCGAGTGTTCCCTGTCTAGCATTGCGTGTTCCCCTCCCGCAACCCCTTCTTTTTGGCAGCTTAGGTTTCAATAAATAACGTGCTAAGCGGAGTATAGAGATATCTTGTATATGGTCAGGGGTCTCCGCACTAAGCTTCGGCTCTATCGCGGAGAATCAGTCAGTTTAAATTAAGAACGATAGAAAGAGGTACCATTGATTACCGTAACCTTTGTACCATTGACTTTTTTCGAAATTATACTCAATTTCTCAACTACTCGTAGAACTTATTGACCAGTTGCTATTTGATAAAAAATACAAATTAATAGATTAAACTAATCCCATTCAGACCTGGTTTCTCTTCCGAGTTTGGATTTATGAAAGCATTTATTTCAAGTAACTATGTATGACTGTTACATATTATTAGTCTATTTAAATATAATCATAAGGTAATGTTAGTATGTTTTAAAACTTTATTGCGAAAGCCAAACTTTTGCAACTTCTTTAAAAATATTTTTTGGGGATTAGGTTATCAAGCCCGAGTCAGGCCCCATTAGGACGCAACCGAGAAAGCGCTAAGAATTCTGTAAGCTGACCTGGTCTCTAAGGGTCCCGAGGGTCATGTAAGGTCTCTGCGGCACGTAGAACAGCTTGCCCTTGGGCGGCTTCGTCAGGGAGCCCCCGAAGATGGGCCACAGCTCACCCAGCATACGGAACATGGACGACTTGCCGCACCCGTTGGGACCGCATACTAGCACGTTTATTCCGGACCTGGAAAAATGGTACAGTGAGAAATTCTATCCTATTCTGTCCGAAAGAGTTACATACATCTAAATTGTATTTAAACAGTGGGGATAAAAAAGGTTACAAAACTGGGTAAGCTGAAGTAAAAATAATATATTATTTTACTTGCGTTTAAGTGATTTTTTCATCGATACCTAGCACTGATAGGATGTTTTCAAACGAGCGGAGCGTAAGCGAAGTGAAGTTCTTTCAGACAATTTCGGACACAACGGAACTGTGAGCTGGCTACCTAGACGTCTGTGCATTTCGATGGCTTTTTGATTTTGAATAGTTGTTCCGCGATAACTTTAGTAACATTTTTCTGAATTTTATGAAATTTGATAGTGTTATAGCAGAGACCAATATAATTTGAGAGTTATTTTATGAGCTGGACCAATCAAGGGGTTTTAGAGCTAGAAGGCGCGGAAAAATCATTGTAATTTATAGGTCTTGTTATATTGGTCATCTCGTTTGCAAAGAAACCGCGAGTTCGAAGCGGACTGCTAGCATTAAAATCAAACATCATTTATCAGCAAATGACTCCGATGTTGTGACTCACTTGACTTCGAAGGAGAGTTCCTTGATGAGCACGTCCCCGTTGGGCGTGACGAGCGGCACGCGGTCGAAGCGGATGATCTTGTCCTGGTAGATGATGCGGCCCGCGCCTGGGGCCATTAGCATCGGCATTACTGGGGAAAAATATCACTTTTAGTAATCGGCAACTTTTGGGCTAAATCAACACACACACAATCACCTTTTAACCTGACACAATGTCGGAGTGAAGTGTAAGGTCAAACGGTTATGAAATGTGTTTTGTTTTGACAGACATTTTATGAATAACTCAACACAGGTTATTACAACAATAGGGCAGATGCCCTCTATAGGTTTGGTAATAGGTTTTGGCCACTTTAAGGAGAGTTTGTTGTGTAAAAGGCTAGTTAACGATATACCAGGATAGTCGTTTGCGCTCAAGATGGCCACGCCGTCTTTAGAATAGTTTTTTGTTCATTTAGCATTTTGCTTATTGTGCGGTGACCTAACGAACAAGTGTGCATCTAATGAAAAATTAGTCTCAAAATGCGCGTAACCACTATTTAGTTGAACAAACGGTTATCAGGGGTCTCGGCCACCCACGTGTTTGTAAGGAGGCTATCACTTTAGAATCAAGAAGGTCTTAACCAAATTGCTTTTATTTTATAGTATACCATAGACTTGTAAATTTGTCTATACCTTAACAAAGTTGAAAGTGGTCAACCGGAGCATCTGAGCAAACTGGTCCGGAGGACGAACCCGGCCGATGGCTTCTGCCATCTTCACCAGCATACGTAAGTGTAGCCAAGCGACTGCTATAGAGATTCCTTGTTGACTAACTCTAATAACACAACTCACCTCCGTTCCCGTTCTCCGTCTGTCCCACCATGGTCCTGGTGTACTTCCCCTGGTTGACGTCAGCCAGCACAGTGCGCAGCTGAGTCACTCTCGACGTGAGCCCGGCCAGTTTGCTCAGCTCGCGTCCGGAGAGGACGAGCCGGCCGATGGCTTCTGCCATCTTTACCAGCATACGCCCGTACGTGTAGTAATGCTGCAAAACGGTTATCACGTTTTACCGTCACAAAAAAATAGGGAAACCAAATGTGTAAATGTATGCAATCGCTTTTAAATTACTATGCCCTTGAATCAAACAAGTTCTTTTGTATTATGAATGGAAGGTACCTTAAACCGGTCGTTCTCGGTTCCCGTGGTGAGCAGGTTGTGGTCCGTGACGAAGAACGGTCGCGACACGGCGATGAACCCGACCGTGATCGCGATATCTGCCGACAAAATGTATAAGTTTCTGATGCACAGGTATTTCGGTTAGTTATCGAATTTCAAGGCCTCTTTAGATTGTAATATGTTCTCGTACGATTTTGGGAGGATTACATTATTACAGGCCGTAAAAATAGCAACTCGCCTACGATTATGTTGCATCATAAAGTCTGTGCGGAAAGAGAAGTGTCGTAGAATTCATTAGTCCTCATGTAGGAAAAAAAATCATCTTAATGGTTTTTCCCCTTGTGTTAAAATATCGTATTTTTAAAAGAAACTAGCACCAAGGAAAATTGGAACTTTACTCACACTTGGCAATTATGTTGTCGATGAAGCCCATAGCAACGCGGAAGTTGAGGAAGTTGCGCAGGTGCCGCGTCAGCTTGTAGAAGCTCGCTAGTACTGTGAGCTGCTCGCGGTGGTTGCCCTGCAGCAAAATGTTTCTTATAAATATATAAATATGTTTCTTATATGCTCTAGACCTCCCTTAGTTATGATATTTTGGGTGTGGGGGGTGTTAATAAATAATAATTGTTATAAATGATTTTTTTTGATAACCCCCGAAAGGGCTGAACCGATTTGATAAATCAAATCTAAGATCACTCGCTAGAAATCCTTTCTTTCAAATAATAGTAAAAAAACAGGCCAAGTGCATGTCGGATCATACTCAATGTAGAGTTTCGTAGTTGCCGGCCTGCTATAATACATCAATATATTAATATAATATACAATATATAATATTCAAAAGGTCAATTATTAAGCGATATTTTGCGACACTTACGTCTTTTTACTATGCGTTTTTGAGTTATAACTAAACATCGGTATCAACGTTCAAATTTCGTGGCAATGTACGGTTGGCAGAAAAATAAATACAAACAAATCACTTAGTATTTTTAACCTTTATTTTGTATATGTAAATAAAAAAGCCCCTAAATAGTACATTTCCTAATTAGGGTGGTAAAACAAAGAAAGGCCGCGCAATCGCAATTGTTGCGGCCCAAGCTGCAAGCGAGGGACGTAATTATGCGATCGAGGGCTTTCTTTATTACCTCCCGTGTTGGAAAAATATGTGCACATTTGGCCAGAAAGCGGCTCTATCCGTACGCGTAGCGTGCGGAAAAAGCCACTTTATGTCCAGGTGTGGCATACAATATTTTACGAGTTAGAATAGATCACTAAAATTTGTTCCATAGATTTTGCTGTCAATCTTTGACGTCTGTAAGAATATATCCATTTTAAATGACTAAAAGATCTTTCCACGCTGACTGAGGTAATAGGAAGGTATGTCAAGCATTGAAAATTTTGCACACAGTTTTTATTTACACTTTCTGGTATTTCAGCCTCGTTGTTTTTAGATAGTTGGTTAATTATTTGTACAGTCTTATAACCAGGATTTTTCTTTAATACACTTTTTAATTTAAAATAAACTTTTCTGGCATTTTGATGTAACCTTAACGTTGATATTTTTTTTTTGCAAACCATGAACAATGTTTAATGATTCTGCTAGACTCAGTTTTGGATCCTCCAATAATTTTATTGACTTAGCAATTATACTAAAGTGTGTATCGACGAATAGTAACTCAGTTTTTAAATTCCGGTTACGGAAAATTTTTTTTGCTTTAGGAATTGCACTCGCTTCACGCGGATTTAAGGCATCGATGACAGATTTGATTTTATCATAATGCATGTGATAATATGAGGCAGCATTTAACCATGTTCCCCATCTTGTTATCACGGGTCGGGGTGGTAGAGGAATATTTACACACATTTGATGAAATAAATTTGTCCTTGAAGGAGCGTTACGAAATATTTTTTTGATACAGTCAATCAAACTGTTTATGGTCTGACGGATGACGGTGACGGGTAAAGACTTCTAATTATCTCTGCGACTCGATTACATCCATGTGCTATGCATGTTACATGAGTCATATTTTTATATTTCTGAACAAGGTTTTTAGCTGCTTTTACCATGTAGGAACCGGCATCCGTTATAAAAAATAATAATTTATCCATGTTTTTTTTGTATTCATCGCCCCAAAGATCTTCAAGGGTTTCCTCAACGAGTTTGGTTATTGTCGAATGGTTAGTCGCCTCCAATACCTTAGAAGCAAATAAATGTGGCTGGGTACTAGTTCCATCTAGAGCTCCGATCAAAATATTTGCCACTTTTTTTCCCACGGAATCTGATGTTTCAACAACACTGAGGTAAATCATTTTATTTTGTAATTTCTCTTTCAATTCATTTTTTTTCTTTTCATACAATTCAGGTAAGCATTTTACTCGTATTTTTGTTTCACTCGGCACAGTAATATCGTTTCCATATTTATGATTTAAAAGGTTTTCTACAAAATTTCTAAATTTAGGATTGTCTAATTTTGACCACGGTATATTCGAACAAATCATAAACTCTGTTAAATCTTTATTAAATTTTTCTTGTGCATTATTTTTATGAATTTTGTTGTGTAAATCTGTTTTTAAATGGCGGTCGATACTAGATTTAGAGGGAAATAATTTCGAATTACACAATTTGCAATATACGATATCGTCTTTAATTTCGAAATCAGCATTATCTCGTATTATATCCTGTAAATGGCAGCGTGAATCAGATAATTTATCTTGATGAGATTTTGATTTCAAATGTTTCTCTATATTGTACCTTTTCTTTTTTATATTCATTTCGCAAATAGTACAGCAAGCACCTTCGTTAGTGAATATAAAATCAGTATACTGCGTCAAATCCATTTTCTCAAGTCTGATAGGGAGTTGGGTAAAGATTTATCAATGCTAAATTGTAGTTGTAAGTGTTTTTAAGAACTATTATCGTTGAAGATTTTACCACATATTATTTTGCATGACAATTAAATTGACATTTGTTGCCTATTTGGCATTTAGAATTTTTTTTACAAATGGATAATGAAATGAGTATTGAGGTTCTATGACGTATTAAGAATATAAACCTCTTTAAATATATGTACAGTTTACCAAAGTACGATTAAGAATAAAAATAAATTAAATGTTATTTATTACTAATAAATAAAACAATGATACCTATGTATTTCTTTTTTTGCGACCCTTACCAAGTGCCACGAAATTTGAACGTTGATACCGATGTTTAGTTATAACTCAAAAACGGCTCAACCGATTTTATTCAATATAGTTTTTATTGAAAGTATTTATTAGGTATAATTTTCATGAGGTTTTCCAATTTTTTTGGAACCACGATCAAAAGTTAAAGGGGGGGGGGGGGGCGGGGACTAACCAAGTCTACCAAAATAGCCTATGCAATCGGACCACAATTGTATAATGCCATCCCTAAGTATAAAATACCTAGAAAATAATAACTCATTTTTTAAGGAATTAAATAAATGGCTAATTGCAAATGCTTCATTTGACATTAGAGAATTATGTTATGTTATGTGACATAAAATAAACTTAAATAAACTTAATGTTAATTGTGTGGTTATTGTAATTAGTATTGTAATAAGAATTGACATATGGACGTTTGTGTTCACATTTTTTTTGTCTTATTATTATAAATTGCGAATTATTATCATATAATAGCTCATTAGTATTAGTGCAAGTATTAATTTTACTTTTGGCGTGTATTTATATATGTGCATTTACGTAATAAATGAATATGATAATTAAATATTCTCAATTACTGATATAACTACAAGTTCATTAAGTTTTACGTCAAACATATTTTTGCATTTGACAAATCAATTATTTGACATGCAACAATGAAAAACAATTTTGTAATTAAATAAGTATGCTGACAATGTCAAACATAGGAGAAACATTTTGTTAAAAAATATTTGCAAAAACTATTAACCAAGAAAAAACTTCAAAGTCGACTAGAGTTAATGTTTGATGAAGGTACTACCTAGTTGGTTACTAAGTTCTGTTACCAGATTTCTGACTGATAAAGTATAAAATAAAGTTTTAAATAAAAATTTAGAGTAATTATTTAATAGCCTAATTTCTAATGAACATAATAATATACAACTATACAACATGTATAATAATATACAACTCAGATGGGAAATTTATTGAAAATCCTTGTAAAGCACAAGATTGCCTGAAAACGCAAACACGCGGTAAATTTAAGAAAATTACGCTTTACAAAAGTGCATAAAATAAATATTGCACCTTTGTTTAGAAGGTTCCATTGCTTGTTTGTAAGAAACCTGTTTATTAGAGGTAATTGTGTGACCATCATTTAACTTTATTGCAATTTTATCCCACAGATATTCCCATTTGAAACATTGCCTATTATTAAGTTTTGCACAAAAGACATAGATTTAGACTGCTATGGAACAAGCATACTTGCAACTTATAGTCTTGTATTTTATCAGATAGACCCACGTGAACTATACATATACCAAATTGAAGCTAAAGAATATAGCTACCGAATTGTGCAAGACTGATGCGTCTTAAACGTGATTAAAAATAAATAGGATTTAAAATCAACATGAACAAGGAGTGTAATTTTGACGTATATTTTTAACGCCCTTTTCCGAGTGTTATAAATAATTCTGAAAAACTGCGACAATCATTTTCAATTCATTATATTGTTATATATTGACTATTAAATAAGCTTTTAAATTATGTTCATGAATAATTAAAATGTTGCTACCTATTCCTATTTGTTTAGTGAAAACTCTAGTAACAGAACTTAGTAACCGACTAGGTAAGTACTTGTAATTAGTAACTAGAATACTTAATACGCCACGCGGTTTTAAATCAAAAGTCAGGCTTAAATGTGACGTTTTCAAAAAAAGGTACCTTATTTTCGGTTGTCGATAAAGCGCTACTGTTAAGAAAATTCTTTTAGGAATAATTACAACCGACGATGAGTTACCTTTTATTTGAAAATGTCACAAATAGTAGAGATAAGTAATTCAGAACCAGTAGTCCCAAATTTCACCAAGGATTAAGTAGGGCAACGGTTGATTGTTTTATATCAACATATTCACCTTACACAGATAACCTCAACCACTAGATAGATCATAAGTACAACTCCAGGTCACCACACATCAGCGCTCCCGTACTAATTTAGTATGAGAGCGCGACCGCTTATTTCATTTGAGTTAACGTTTTTGATCATTACTCATACGAATTAAAAATATGCACAAAAATCTAGTTATAATGTAGTCCGTATAACTATAGTATAACAATCCAGGTTAGTACCTGGATTGTTATACTACATAATGGTGTAGAATACTATTGAGATGTGCTGTTCAAATCGTAGAAATTAACGAATAATTTTGCGCTTATGTGTGGTGACCCCGTGCTCCTTGTAAAAGCTTAATGATGAGTAGTTTGTGTAGTCTGTGCTTTACACACACACACGTTACACATATACACCTTATTCTTATCGTATGAGTCTTTGGTTTTACCTGGTAGAAAGCGATTTCTTCCGAATTTGTGATGAGCCTGGAGTTTACGTATCTAAATTCACCTTCTAGTTTTTGCTCTTGGACTGTGAGACGAGCTGCAAAGGAAAATTGTACATTTCATTTCACAATACTAATTGGACACTAAGATAATCAAAATAACTGCTGTTCAAAGTACGTTGGCATTCTTAGCACAATAGATTACATTTTATTTTATTATTCTACCACGACGGTGACAAACAAACATTCTGCCCGCCTGATGGTAAGCGGTTACCGTAACCTATGGATGCCTGCAACCCCAGAGGCTTCGCATGCGCGTGGCCTTCTCTTTAAGAACCTATATACTCCTATTTTGAAGAACCTCATACTGTAGCCTGCTGGGAAAATCTCGGCAGGGAGTTCATTCCACAGCCGCAGCGTTCGTGGGAAGAAATTCCTCTTAAACCGTACAGTGCGCGACCTCTTAGGCTCCAGGGTGTGAGGAGAAACACCCTGCCGGCGGCGAGCGGTGCGGTGATAAAAAGCTGCCGTGGGCATCATATCAGACAGTTCTTCAGAGCACAACCCATTGTACAAGCGATAGAAGTGATAGAACACACATAACGAGGCAAAGTCTCTCCTTAGACTCAAAGGTTCAATGTCGCTTGTGAGTTTGGGTTATTTAACTAACCTGTAGGTTTTCTGAGGTATGTAAGGAACACACCAGATACGAGTAGATATGCCATCATTATGCCAGGAGTCTGAAATAAAAGTAATAAATTAGGGATCTATTATTATCAATGGTTCATTTTTAATCTTTATTCTTTACTATTAATATGCCCTCGAACATTAACGATATTTTTTGAAGCCTATCAATATATGTCAATGTTTCAGTGTACGCTTCCGTGTATTCGATTTCAACGTTTAGAATAATAATTTAAAAAAAAAAATCTAGTTTTACGCCTAATTTTATAATAGAAGCTGTTAGCCTTCCAGCATTCAAATATAAATTTAAAAGATGGCTCATAAAACAATGTATTATAGCTATAAGGAATTTATAGAATGTAAAGAATTTTAATTTTAATATTACATATTAAATTTAAAAAAATAAAGTGTAAAATCGTTATTTAATGATGATGTCAAAGTATGTTTTATAATGTGACAGATTTTAGCTGTTAAGCGTGACCTGTAATGAATACCAATAAATTATGTCTATGTCTACGGAATATGAATTAATTGACAGTAGAATTTAAGCGGGGCATAACATATACAGCTACAGACTAGACTTGTATTCGATCTGTCCTGTTAATAAAAGAGTCAAACAAAAGTGACGTCAATGCAGTTGCAATTTGGAAGCAGATTTGACGCTAATAATATAATACCTAGTCGGTTACTAAGTTCTGTTACTAGAGTTTTCACTAAATAAATAGGAATAGGAATAGGAACATTTTAATTTGTCATGTACATCATTTAAAAGCTTATTTAATAGTCAATACATTAAAATATATTGAATTGAAAATTATTGTCGCAGTTGCTCAGAATTCTTTATATAACTCGGAAAAAGGCGTGAAAAATATACGTCAAAATTACACTCGTTCATGTTGATTTTAAATCCTATTCATTTTTAATCACGTTTAAGACGCATCAGTCTTGCACAATTCGGTAGCTATATTCTTTAGCTTCAATTTGGTATATGTATAATTCACGTGGGTCTATCCGATAAAATACTAGACCATACGTTGCAAGTCCGCTTCTTCCATAGCAGTCTAAATCTATGTCTTTTGTGCAAAACTTAAAAAAAGGCAATGTTTCAACTGGGAATATCTGCGGGATAAAATCGCAAGAAAATTAAATGGTGGTCACGCAATTACCTCTAATAAACACGTTTCTTACAAACAAGCAATATAACCTTCTAAACAAAGGTGCAATATTTATTTGATGCAATTTTGTAAAGTGTAATTTTCTTAAATTAACCGCGTGTTTGCGTCTTCAGCAAAATCTTGTGCTTTACAAGGATTTTCAATAAATTTCCCATCTGATTTGTATATTATTATACTATATTATGTTCTTTAGAAATTAGGCTATTAAATAATTACTTAACATTTTTATTTAAAACTTTATTTTATATTTTATCAGTCAGAAATCTGGTAACAGAACTTAGTAACCAACTAGGTATGTTCACTCTGGAAAATCCACAACCATGTCTTTAAAAGGTTTTTTTTTTGTCAAAACACTCTATTCAATAGGAAGAGTTTATCTTCCGTCCTGGTTTCATTAAAAATAATGTAAAACCTTCGGTTCTGACTTTGGTCACAGAATAACTAATAGTACTACCGTACAGAAAATTCACTCCTTCACAAAAGTCGGGTTTAGGTATAAAATTATACCTATACTCACCGCCTGCAAGCAAAATTGAAACTTATAACCGCGCAGGCGCGCACGAACCATGAATTTTCTTTGCGCGCCGCAGTTTTATGACCGAGCTGTGAGCGTCGGCACGGGGTTGGCACTTAACAAGTTTTTGTACCTATATCTACTGATTTCTTATTTTTAAGATAAATATGTAGGAATTACAAACGTTGATTCTGTAAACATATTTTTTTTCATCAGGATATAGTAAGTATGTCTGATTCACACGGAAGTAGGTATGCCACAGCCTTATTCCTTTGAAAATATGTCGGTCAGTTCCTAATATTTTTTTCTGCGTAGCCAATATTATATATTTTATACGGATTAGATCGAGGTTTCGAAGCCATTGTGTATTTTCAATTTTGCGCGAGCGCCACTTGACACGACTATCGTACGAGCCGAGCGGCAGCCCACTGCCATACGCCTGCCCGGGAGGCGCGCCGGCCAAATGTACCTAAACTGCGTAGTGACACCCCCCTGCTTTGGTTCCGTTAAACCACCTCCGTAACATCCCTAATTTGGGCAGTTCATCCGTGGTCCACTAAATAACGTGCACATAGCATTTGTAGCTTAGCCTAATGTATTTATATGTATAATATTATGTGTATTTTCCGTGGTCAATGGCCAGGCTTGGTCAATCTTGGCATGATCCTAGGTTCATCACTCGATAGAAAAGGACTTTTTTTATACCACGACGGTGGCAAACATGCATACAGCCCGCCTGATGGTAAGTAGCCTATGGACGCCTGCAACTCCAGAGGTGCATGTGACAATGCGTGTTGCCGACCCTTTACAAAAAGGAGAATTCCTCTTTGAGCTCTTTGGCAACCTTACTCACCAGCAGCAACACAACACTATGAGTAGGGACTAATGCTATTTGGCTGTAATTTTCTATAAGGTGGAGGTACTTCCCTAGTCGGGCTCTGCTCCAGATTTGGGTGAGATGACATTCGCTGTGCTGTAAAATAAGGATACTTACACTGACGCCCAAATTCACGGTCAACCTATAGAGATAGATGCCTATGTCCAGAATCGGCTTGCTAATATTGCTGTAAAGGTCCACAACGGTCTCGCAGAACTTGTCTATATCTGTGGTAAGTAGCTGGTCCGCGTTGGATATCCGGTTGTCTAGGTTCGTCACTTGGTAGTATGTGAAACCTCTGTAACAGACAACACGTCCTATTAATATCTTAAACGAATTAGTGTTTATAAACTTATGTAATCGAAGCTAATTGTGTTTTTATGTTACTTCAAATTATAAATTCAAGCTTATACCGGGTGTTGCCTGTAACACGAGCAATAAATTAAAACATAGATTCTACTCCTCAAACTAGACAATGTTTGTTCAACGACTTTTGAAAGTTATGTAGATTTAAGATTGTCTCTTTTTCAAACAAACTAAATAGTATTTTCAATGTACGTTAAAATCCTTCTAATTGACATTGCTTGTCAGTCTTGTCACCTTACAGACATTATCAATTTCGCAATACATTGCGTGTTCGAATAAACTTTAAAGTGTACTAAAAATTAAACCACAAGTTAAGTTATTGTTCAAAGTCGCTGAACAAAGGTTGTTTACTTTGAGGAGTAGAATCTACATTTTAATTTATTGCTCATGTTACAGGCAACACCCGGTATATTAATATTAGGACTTTAATTAAGATTCATACTCAGACTTTGCATTAGTAGTTATACCAAACTACGAACGCAAAAACTGAAATAAATAAAATATTATGTAGCATTGTCGTTCGCAAATTCTGATATTTAGCAGTTGAGACTTAGTCTATACTAATATTGCTTAATATATTTAAAATAGCCGTTATATATCACGATGTAATTAAAATGGTATGACTAAGGGCTATATTATAATTATTTTACATGTTTTTAAAGTGGGGCATTCCACTCATACGATAGTATGTTATTCAATCAAATACAAACATTGAAAACATTGAAAAAATAATCAACCCAGCAAGACTTGAACTTGCATCGATACGCCTTACCGGGGCCCGATCGCTTTACCAATTAAGCTATGGGTCAAGTTACTAAGTTGACGAAATTCTCAATGCCTTCAATCATCTTTTTGCATTTATTTTTGATCTACATCGACTTTATAGCAGCCGTAAGCGACATCTAGGTGCTAACTACTAGAGTTAGATACCCTTCCCGCCGACCCTATTACAAGTGTCACAACGGAAATAATAGATGGCGCTGCTATCAACTCATAATTATTTTACATGTTTTTAAAGTGGGGCATTCCACTCATACAATAGTATGTTATTCAATCAAATACAAACATTGAAAACATTGAAAAAATAATCAACCCAGCAAGACTTGAACTTGCACCGATACGCCTTACCGGGGCTCGATCGCTTTACCAATTAAGCAATGGGTCAAGTTACTAAGTGGACGAAATTCTCAATGCCTTCAATCATCTTTTTGCATTTATTTTTGATCTACATCATACATTATACGGTTGAATTTCTAATTATAAAAAGTGACTTGACACATGACTGACAGTTAAAATGTTGCCTGGAATAGCAAAAATAAAATAGTCATGGGTATATGTCGATAAAAAGTATCGAAAAGTGTACTGTTGTACTAAACACTACCAATACGATTCCATTTAATCCTTTAGATCCATAAACGTTAGGAAATTAAATTATCATGTAACAGCCTCAAATGCTACAATATTAAAATCAGACAAAAGTTTTGAGATACGTTGCGGCTGATAAATCGTATAGTTATGTTATACAACATATCATATGTTTTTCTATCTCGTCAAACGAACGGAGGGAGCCTAAGCGAAGTGAAGTTATAGACAGCTTCGGATGAAACGGAAACGGAACTGTCAGCTGGACATCGCTGCATTTCGATGGCTTTTTGATTTTGAATAGTTGTTCTGCGGTAACTGTAGTAACGTTTTTTCTAATCTTTATGAAATTTGTTGGGGTTATAGCAGAAATCAATATAATTTGAGAGTTCGTATATAAGCAGGATCGATTAATGGGTTATGGAGCTAGAAGGCGCAAAACAATCATCATAAGAGTCTTGTTATATTGGTCAATGCATTTACAAGGAAATCGCGAGTTCTCAGTTCGAGGCGGACTACTATTATATAGTTTCTATAAATCTGAGCTCTTTATTATGGAGGCGACGTTTTGGAAGAACATTGTTCTGGTTCTAATTCTTGCACGTCCACAGGAATCCGTAATCCGAGGCAATATCACTTAATAATTCAATTCAAAGCTTCTACGAGTAATAACAACAAAACGTAACGATATTTACGAAAAGTCAGAAGACGATATTTCTCAAAAATACCTACTTAACTACTTCTAAAATAGACAAAAAGATACTTGGATAATTATTCGTCCTCATAGAATTCGGCTATCGTGTGGCCAAAAAAGTATTTTTTTTCGGGATAAAAAGTAGGTAGTTAAGTATCCTATGTCCTCTTCCTCACTCTAAGCTACCTGTGGCGCCAATTTAGAGACGTGCGTTCAGCAAGATATTCACTCACAAACTGAACGGCAGGCATGCGTGTAGAGAAATTCCAATATTGGCCCGACCGCCGTGCGCTTGGAGAATTTAACTAATCGGAGCGGCCATTGACAGGCTTTCCCCTCTGCCGAAAAACAATGGTCAATAAATATGACCTGTGTTCATATTTATTGTACGGACTGACGTTTATCTGACGTGGCTATTTGTACGTTAAGTACGAATAGCCATACATTTGACGTTCGCCTCCCCCGCAAAAATCGGCAGACTTTTATTGTATATAGAATGACAGACATGGCCACTCCGGTTGGCTGAATTCTCTAAGCCAGGCGCCCGGTATGAACCCTACGACAGGTGTATGAGTAACCGCCTTTAAAAATTGTTATTGTCTCGAATAGGATCTACAGAAGTTATAAATTGACTTCAATTTGTCGTGTACCGCATAGTTTTATCAACAAGTAATAGTCATTCCGTAAAAGTAACGTATTTTCCACATCATGTTGCAGCATTCTTCAGCCTTTAAGCCTCAATAAGTCGCGGCGTTTGTAGAACTCTTAATAAATAAATAAAAATATCGATAAGAACAGCACTGGCCGAATTGCGGCAACATTTGTGTTTGTTGACTTGTCAAGTCACTCCGTACAATTATAAATTCTAGTTTAGCAGCTGTAAGCGACATCTAGGTGCTAACTACTAGAGTTAGATACCCTTCCCGCCGACCCTATTGCAAGTGTCACAACGGAAATAATAGATGGCGCTGCTATCAACTCATAATTATTTTACATGTTTTTAAAGTGGGGCATTCCACTCATACAATAGTATGGTATCGTTAAAATTTGATAGACAGCTCCGCCGCCATGTTACGTTGATCAGTTTTTGCGTTAAATGTAGGTGGTTCACCTGGTGCAACCAGCCCTAACCTAGAACCTAGAACTCGAAATTAGTCTATCTATCTATATATATAAAAGAAGAAACTGACTGACTGACTGACTGACATATCAACGCACAGCCCAAACCGCTGGGTCTAGAGATTTCAAATTTGGCACATAGGTTCCTTATAAGGTCTAGGGGAGCACTAAGAAAGGATTTTTCAAAATTCACCCCCTAAGGGGGTAAAATGGGGGTCCAAAGTTTGTATGGCGAAACAAGATTTGTTAGACTATTTTATTCGAAACTTCACATGAGTATTCCTAACGCTAAATGAGTAAACACGTATTTCAGGTCTTTTGAAATTCAACCCCCAAAAGGGGCAAATGTGGTCACAAAGTCTGAAAATCAACATGGGTATCGTATCCTTTTTGAGTACTTATAGTACGCGGGCGAAGCCGCGGGAAAAGGCTAGTTATAAATAAATGACTAAGTATGACTAAACTCGACACCGCAAATACCTAATTTCAATATCGATCAAGTATAAAAATTTCAATTGTTCTCTTCACGGCAGGTGAACTTACTAAAAACCTGTTTATTTTAGAATCACGGTTTGCTCCGTACGTAACAGCATAGGTCGTAGACCTTGGCCTTATGACACTGCGGAGCTCCAGATTATAGACAAACACTGGCCTAAAAATTTGCATTCTCAGAGTTCGTTTCACGAAAATAAATTAAATGACAAAATATGCTAAAAATACATTAGTTTTAAAATAAATTTCATTCAAAGAACCTAACCCGGTTTCATTGGTCTTTGTGATATTTTTATTTCTTTTACTATTTATGTGATACAATGTTTTTTTTTGCATCCTTCCTTATACACAGTAAAACTAGATATTTAGATAGAAGCGAGTTTCATATGACCTTCAAGTCCTGTTTATATTATAATTAGTCTTAGTAGCTGTTAGCAAAAACCTGTACTAAATAGGAATTGCAAAAGGGTACAATACTCATGACCAAAATGCTTTTGTTCATAACAGAAGTGCCAAGTCATTCTATTTATTATAAAAACTAGCTGTGCCCGCGGCTCCGCCCGCGTGGAATTCGGTCTGTGTCAGTAAGCGGCAAATTCACCCCTAATTTGTCTCCCGCTACCCTGGAGGCGGAACTTGAAGTAAAGTTGACAGATGACGCTAGAGGACAGTAGTCCTAATAAAATATTTTACAATTACCACTAAATGAACTACACTCAAAAATTAATACTTTTTTTTATCATATTATTTTTTTTGGCATCATTTAAACGATACAGGACCACTTTTGTATTTATACGTTCATGTCCACGGCAAATATCATCCAAATCGATCCTCCCGTCAAAATCAGTCTAAGCATGAAAGGTAAGAACAGGCGCGGTTGAAAGGGGGGGGGGGGGGGGGGGGTCACAAATGCAGAATTTGTTGAGGTGCACTTGGAGGGTGGAGGGGGTCCATGACCCATGCAAATTTAACTCAATCGAGTGAAGTGGCTACCCCCCCCCCCCCCCCCCCCCCTTTAGACGTTGAATTTGAGCATGATGAGATGAGAACCGGCCCAGAGCATGTCGGGCGATGCTCAGTGTAGAGTTTCGTAGAGGCCGCCCTGTTACAAAACATCAGTTCAAAAGGTCGTTTATTAAGGGATATTTGGCGGCGCTTACGTCATTTTACTATTCGGCACTTCCTTTCACTATGCGTTTTTGACTGATAATTCAAAAACGGCTGAACCGGGTTTATTCAATATAGTTTTTATTGAAAGTTCTTATCAGGCCTCACCAAATTTCAGCTTTCTAGTGCGAACGGTAACTGAGCTAGACCGCGGACAGACGGACGGACATGGCGAAACTATAAGGGTTCCTAGTTGACTACAGAACGCTAAAAAGAGATAAATAGTAGTTTATGTAACTGTTACGTAATAAGGCCTAATTATGTACAGAAGCATACACTACTTTACCTACACACATATTAAAAATCCAGGGGGGGGAGCGTGCCGGCGGTCGGGGGTAATGAATTTTCTTACGTTTTTACCACACTGTCACAGATAAATCAAAATATTTATTTTTAAATGTAACTTACATTACAATGCACTAATGAACGTCAGAGAAAAATAAAATACGTGAGTGTCGTGGAACACGCGATTGGAACGAAGTTATGTTATTTAATTTTATTAAATTTTTGTTTTTTTTTGGAAATTTTTTTTTATGTATTTTTTTAAATTTTTTTAAATAGTTGAAATGTTTGACATTTTTGAAATTTTTGAAATTTTGGAAATTTTGGAAATTTTTGAAATTTTTGAAAATTTTGAATTTTTTTTACTTTTATGTTCTCGACTTTTTTCAGTTTCGTCACTTTTATCACTTTGTCACTTCTCACTTTAACTTTTCACTACATTTCACTTTACTTTATTCTATTTTATATATTTTAATTTCATTCCATTTTACATGTTTCTCAATTGTATGGGTGTCGCGTTTTCGTGACGTGACGCTTTTTCGTGACGGTCACGTGACTTTTTTTCGCCTAGCCTCCCATCCGCGAACCGTCCGATAAGGAACTTCGTTCCAAAACTACCACCGGTTCTAACCCTACACCTCTGGCCCAAGAAGTATTATGACATTAAAAACCGAAAAGAAACTCGACGGGACTTATTTTTTTCAAAACAGTAAGGAATACATGATTAGATCTTAAAGATACAAAATAATGCGTAGTTCTTTAAGAAGACATATCAAAACAGCTTGAGAGACAGATAATGTACCTATTGTTTAATTATAAAGAAAAATTAATCCTAATCTGACTGCTTCACAAAACGTTTGATATGTTTTCCTACCTAAACGGTGTCCTATAAATGTTAGATGATTTTGTAGTAGTTTTTTGGTTTGGGCCATGCATCTTTGTCCGTCATATATAGTCCTCGAACCTGGAATAACCCCTTGACATTCATGACATTTTCTAATATTTCTTAAAAGCGGGTAAAGGTAAATTTAAAGCATCGACGGGTAACATGTTCTTGACCAAAAATGACAAATTATTTCAATACCAAAGGAGATCGTCAATTTTTGTTAGGTGATCTGGCCCAGATTATTTAGGACCGTTTAGGAATGGTTCTTACTTTTAAAGAATCGTCATAATTTCTAGATCAGGATGGTGGTAAAAATATTGCGAAATCTAATGGGAAAATTGAAAAATCATGCATTTAAAACTTGAATCTGACAAGGACGATATTCGAAAGCGTGCTTGCCTATGATTTATATATTAACGTAAAAAAAGTACCGATTTTTTAAAGATAATGTACAAAAGCGGACTTGAAAACAAAACGGGAATCATGATGAAATAATAAAGAGTCATATTTTGATCGTATTTATAGTTCCTGTATTTCGGTAAACAAAGACTGCTGTCAAACCATCGTTGATACTATTAACTGAACATTCCTAACACCTATTGTGAAGGGATAAGGTTTACCACCGTTAAGTGCGATAGCACTAGTATCTGACATTACAAAATTGAAAAAAGATGCGTTTCGTTATCGAAGGAGCATGATATTATGCCATTATCAAACCCACTTTTAAGATTCAAACTCCGATCAAAAATGCAAAAATACGCATTTTCAATCTTTAGGCGTTTTAATACAGTCGATTTCTAATTTAAACTTCCGTATTCGTAGGCTTAGATACTGTTTTAATATTACAATGTTCTAACTTACCGAACAGTATCAAAACGCAGATTATGTAACGGTATACATTGACAGTGTCAAACCAAAAAACAATCCCGTTTGGGATTGCCAGGGTGAAGTTAAACTTTATGTCAATGCCATAAGGACGTTAACAACTTGTCTTGCTGTATTTTAATCGCGGAAAAATCAACACAATGTTTATTTATTTAGTATTTCTAATTCCCGTTTCATTTTTTTGCAATATTTTGTCTACTTTAGTAATAAAATGAGTATTTATTTTACATTGTAGTACAAATTGTATACGGTTTATATCAGGTAGCCCAGAATTGACGATCTCCTTTCATCTAAATACGTACAGCGGTTATTGGTTGTTTCTTCCCCATGTAAACTTTTTGCATCCGCTTAAGGGATAATTTCCGAGATAAAACTATTTTATTTCCTTTTCCAGACCTCAAATTATCTCCATACCAAATTTTATCTAAATCGATTCTGCTGTTAATAATTCCCTATACAAATTTCCAACTCCCTTTTCACCCCTTTAGGGTTGATTTTCGGGTTGAAAACTATCCTTTGTCCTTTCTCGAGACCCATACTATCTCTATACACATTTCCATCTAAATCAGTTCAGCGGTAAAAAATTCCTCATACCAACTTCCAACCCCCTTTTCACCCCCACAAGGGTTTGAAAACAATCCTATGACGTTTCTCGAGACTCAAATTATCTCCATACTCATTTTTATCTAAATCGTTTCAGCGGTTAAAAATTCTCCATACAAACTTTCAACCCCATTTTCACCCCCACCAGGGTTGATTTTCGGGATTAAAACTATATATTATCCTTTCCCGGGGCTCAAACTATCTCTATACAAAATTTCATCAAAATCCGTTCAGCCGTTTTCACGTGATGCGCGGTCAAATAAACAGACAAACAGATAAACAGAACAGACAAACAGATAAACAGACAAAAATTCTAAAAATTGTTGGAACGTGTTCTGTTATCGATTCTAAGTATTCCCAGCCAACTTTTTTTCGATTATCTTCCATGTACAGACTTTCGACCCTCTTCAGCTTTATTATATGTATAGATATAGACATCTGATATTTAAAGGGTCACAATGACATGTTAATTAAATCCAGTGGGTTTCAGTTCACTGGATACCGTCTGGTTTTACATTAGATCTCAATACTTTTTGCAGTAGAACTGCGCTGCGAGACTGGCATTTTTGTACATGTAATGTTTTTTATAGGATACAATGTATCTTGACGTTCATAATAGAATAAACCTAAATTACTTGATTCATTGGGTGACTTCGTTTTCTAGGGTGAACAAATCCACTGGATTACCCTGGTGGTATTTAGTAGCGAGTGCTAATCTAAATATATAAAAGAAGAAACTGACTGACTGACTGATTGACTGACTGACTGACTGACATATCAACGCACAGCCCAAACCGATGGTTCTAGAGATTCCAAATTTGGCACGTAGGTTCCTTATAAAGTCTAGGGGTGCACTAAGAAAGGATTTTTCAAAATTCACCCCCTAAGGGGGTAAAATGGGGGTCCAAAGTTTGTATGGCGAAACAAGATTTGTTAGACTATTTTATTCGAAACTTCACACGAGTATTCCTAACGATAAATGAGTAAACACGTGTTTCAGGTTTTTTGAAAATTCAACCCCTAAAATGGGAATTAGTGGTATATACAAACATACCAGTCTAACTGAGAACCTCCTTTTTGAGTACTTATAGTACGCGGGCGAAGCCGCGGGAAAAAGCTAGTAATAATAATAATGGGGAAGGCCGGTGAAAACTTGTAGAGGGCGCTGTTCTGAGAGAAAGAGACAGAAGATTAATGATCGTTAACTAGTATGCAGTCAAAAAGCTTTTCTTTGGCAAAAATCTTCCCTATGGCGATAATCTACAGCATTTAAATTTTAGTGTATTTCAGAAACCGGTGGATATCAAATTCTGAGCAATTCGAGTCAAAAGGCTAAATTTGCTATTTCGAATAGATTGGTTTTATAAGTGAGAACCTGTAATTGGCTTTGTAATTCTACTCTAGTTTATAATAATGTATTATGCTGTTGGTTTTCCATGTATGTAAAATAAAATAAAATAAAAATATACACTCATTTTCGCGAAAACAAATAAAAACTACTTCGTGCCATACAAATTTAGCTTTTCTAAGGACCAATGTTGCTGCACCGCAAAAAAGAAAAAAAAAGCGAGCTGTTTTCTTGAGGTGTTTTCGAGAACTATTCCACGGGTCGAGGATTCAAGACAGGCAGCGATATTACGAGTAAGTGTTCTTGAATCTTGTATTCTAGATTCATCTAGATTCAAGAATCTAGATTAGTTTAGATGCATCACCTATTAACGCCGCCACATTTATTTTTGCGATAATAGAACGTCATAATTAATTCTGATTGCATAATTCCATGGTAGACTTTGCTCGTCTATAAATTGATACCGTTTGCGTCTAATAAATAAGCTAGAAGTAGTACCTATATATAGATACGATAAAACCATTGAACTCTTCCGGGCACACGTAGGAGTTCGCGCTCAATATATTATCTAATCTCTATTAACATTGCACGATGTACGAACATAGAAAATATAATTATTATGATTAGATAATATTGGATTTGGATAACTTGGGTACAAAGGTATTTTAAGAATTTTGCGAATATACAAAAAAAAAATTGGTTGTTTGTAAAGTAGGTTTACGATCGAGATGTTTACGTGATAACGTCTAACCGCTCGTGAGGATTCCGCGTGACAAGTTTCACGGAATGACTGGCAGCGCTCGAGATGAGACGGGAGATCGGTCCGTCTCTCTCTCGTTATACCTGCGATCGCGCTCGTGAGGTTTTGGTGTGACACAAGTTTCTGAACATGTCACCCGACTAAAACGATTTTAAAGACGTTATCACGTCAATAATGAAGTCCCGATGGTTTCAAGATGGATAGGTGGTTACTTTCGCTAGGTGGTGACCGAATCAAGAATTTTTAAAAGGCGGTCGCTAGATAGCCGAATATAGAACTACTAAGCGACCCGCCCCGGCTTCGCACGGGATAAAAAATGGTTATTGTGGGTTATCCCTAAGAGATAGACATATACCATCGCGGACTTTTTTGTAGACCTTTTTAAGGTGTACAATACTGTAGTACATTATTTTGATCTATCTCGTAGGGTTCAGCCAGCGTTTGCAATGTAAGCGAAAAAAATGTGTTTATTTACGACATCACATTAGAAACCTCTAAAATTATCAATGTTTATCTACTATATTATGCATGTATTATACATATAAACCTTCCGCTTGAATCGCGCTATCTATTTAAAAAACCGTATCAAAATCCGTTGCGTAGTTTTAAAGATCTAAGCATACATAGGGACAGACAGCGGAAAGCGACTTTGTTTTATACTAAGTATTTAGTGACAGTGAAGTAAAGGTAGCGATAACTTAGGAATATAACGTGAGTTTCACCTCTCTACAGCTACAAATTATTAGTTTATGTCTAATATTAGTCCCACTGCTCGCGGCACACACGTTAATTTCACGTCCATATATATTTTTACTGTTTGTTCTGATACATCCATCCATAGGTATCACATCAATATAGCTTGTCTTTAACAAAATAAATAGCATTCGTTAACATAATATCTATCCACTACTAGACGTAGGTATAATTTCATCAGTAATAATTTACGATCATGAGTTAGGTAGATTGCATGTAATTTACCTATCATTGTGTATTCATTACTCAGATTATGCCATATTACAATCAATAAAATACCTGCAGTGGGAAAATTGATAGCTATATTACATTGCATAGGTACTTCATATCACTAACAGTGTTTCAATATTAACAGTTTTTTAGAGAATTGCAAACTGGTTGTGGTAACCATTCAGTTCTTAACTGTCAAATCATTAAATAGCCTCCCTCAGACATCACGGTACACCGTAAAATATTTGACGAGAGTTAATTACAGACCTTTAGTGTTATTCGATGGAATTTTGTTCGGTCTCACGTACATTACATATTTTAATATCTTCCCATACACCGCAGTACGCACTGTAGGTATCTAGGTAAGTACAGTCAGAAGAAGTAGCTTAGATATTCAAAATGACCTTAACCTATGTACTGTGTGGTTCAAGCCTCGGTTGTGCTATATAGAGCAAAAAAACGTTTTAGAAAAAGTCACAGGATCCTAAACCAAGCACAGACGAAAGGTTAATAACATATGTTTGAAGTGTCCCTCCCACGCGTTTTGGAGGTCAACAACGAAACCGACTTTAAGCTGTAGTATGTATAGACGAAGAGCTAGCTACGTCAGATATGACACAATAATGAGAGCGACGAAACCTCTATAGTAAGTTTGCTATACTATGCTTATTTCTAGATCCAGACATCTGGCAGCTGTAAAGTGGTGAAGGTCAAAGAATGCAAACCACTTTAAGAATACAAATCATGAGAAATTATATAAAAAATTAGATGATATCATTTCCAAAACTTTCTGATGGGGATGGGGGGGTTCTGGGGGGGGGTAGTCCAAAACGACGTACGAGTATAATGGAATTCATGGTTTGCCGCCTACTATTTCCGTTTCCGCAATAATACACAATGTTTTTTGTTGTAATGTTAAAATTTAGGCCCTGTAAATGACCAAAATTCGGCAGTTTTTACCTATTTTGGTAAATTTTTCCAACTGAAAAACTTTGTTGGTCTGTCACTCTGATCTAATAATAAGGATGGTACAGCCATCTAACTAGACAGGTTTCATTGCTCTCATTATTGTGTCATATCTGACGTGGTCAGCTCTTAGTCCAGTAGTTATGGTATGCTATCAGCCATCTTGTGGTGGGTTCTCAGCTTAGTCACGTTGCGTGTATTGTCCTTTTTGGGCACACCCGTGTTTCAACTCTTGAGTTATATACCTACTTACTTTGAGGTGCCAACAATACCAATAACTTTTGCGTGGACTTATTTATCGCTTTAAAAGTTTAATTAAATTAAAAAATATAATAAAATATTTAAATCACCTATACGATTCGGTTTGGTAACACAAATGCATGTAAATAACGCTCGTCGATGTATAACGAAACGACCCTTGATCCTGCGTCTACGGTCGTAATTATATTAAACGGAAACATCATGATTCACAAGTAACTAACCTCTAACTTGACGAATCAAGGATTTGACGAGTGTCTGCGAAATCCTCCTAAGGACCGTAATTCAAGGTAATAGCATCGAAAATGGCTCAAACATTATACGTGTTGGATAACATTGCTGTTCAACTCCAATGATACTCATTAACTTTTTATTAATTCTAAGCGTAGATTGTGAAGGTCTTTGGAGTTAAACATGTAAAAAAAACACAGATTGAAAAGTTTACAGTAAAACATTTAGTCACAAACAGCAACAGTTTTTCGTAATAGTTTTTAGAATAAGCACCGAGTTGAAGGTTAAATAATCGTATGCAGTTGACATTGATTGTATGTCGATCGACAAAAAAATACTGTTATTTTTCGACTTCTTTGGAATTATTGTTTGTCATTCTTGAACTCCTCAACCTTCAAAAAAGTATGTTTAAGATTTTGTGTTTAGTTATGAACTTATGATTACCTAAACACAAATCGTATTAACACGCAAAATGAGCTAAAAATAAGACTTACTGAGTAAAATTAATCAATAAACAGAAGAGCAATAGGGTTTAAGTTGCATTTTTCACCAAAATATTGTTTTGATCTTGTGTGATATACTGCAAGTTTAAAAAACCGGCTAAGTGCAAATTGGACTTGCGCTTCGAGGGTTCTGTACATCACTAAATTTTAACATGTGTTATGTTTGTAATAATGTATAATAAGTAATTAGGTAAACAACTATTTCCAAAGAATAAAAAAAATTTGGCATGTTTCCAAGATTAGAGGGGAGGAGGGGGGGGGTTATTTTTCTCTTTTTTAAATCACTTCAAGACTGTATTTTAAAATTATAAAAAAAATAATTGAAATCCTCATAACATCCCTTTCATGTGATATATGACACAGTATTCTTAAATTTTATTTTTAAATTTTCTAAATAACCCCCAAAAGTGGCCCCTATGTTTAATTAATTTACGTCACACCTGGCCATAATGTGAGTTTTACCATACGCGTACGGTAAAACTCGCATTATGGCCAGGTGGAGACGTAAAATTGTGTACTTACCACGGGCAGTAAAAAAGAAAGCCCTCTATCGCATATTTACACCTTAATACCTGCGATTTCGGGCTATCTTTCTTTTACAGTCCTTGGTAAGTAATCTGTATACACTCGCGTGCAAAAGTATCGAATCACTTTGCATTTTTTCGTCTGCATCCGATATCTTTGTAATTTCCCATTTGAATCTGAAAATTATGGTATTAAATGAAAGCTTACAATGTAACGTTTTGGAAAATGTGCCAATTCAATAATATTTCAGACCCAAAGCTGGAAAAAACTCGAATACCGGAAGTAACTCGAAAACGGCCTTAAAATAAACAAGGGAAACTCGAAATAAAAGGCTTGTTTAAAATAAAATTCAATTTATTATTATTACGTTAGTAACGGGTATTACTACCCCTAGCCCTACTGACACAACCTAAACGATTTTTCATGGATTTTATTAACTTCCTGATGTAATTTTGAGGAATCGCTTCCCACTCCTCCAGCAAGGCAATCTTCAACTCGTCGACAGTAGCTGGAGCAGGATTCCGGGCCCTAACGTTCCTCTTCAGACGGTCCCACATGTGCTCAATGGGGTTAAGGTCCGGGCTCATCGCTGGCCAGACCATGGTATCGATGCCCACCTCGCGGAGGTAGGCAGCGGTGACCCTTGCGGTATGACAAGGGGCATTGTCCTGCATTAGCATGAACCTCTCATCAAAAATACCGGCATAGGGGACGACGTGGTCTTCCAAAATCTCCGTTATGTACCTGGCAGCAGTTAATCCACCGCCACGACCACCGCCAGGAACAAAAACCAGCTCAGTCCGTGCATCGTACGAGATGCCGCCTCAGAACATGATTGAGCCACCCCCATAGACGACTCTTTCGGAGATGCAGCACTGAGCGTAGCGTTCTTCTGGCCTCCTGTAGACTCTTTCTCTTCGGTCGCAGCCATTCAAACACATTCTGCACTCGTCCGAGAACAGAATCGGGGTCCATTGGTCCAGGGCCCAATTCTTGTGAATCCTTGCAAATTCACTTTCGGGCTGTGCGGTGCCTTGCCAGCAACCTGGACCCTGTCGCAGGCCTCCTGGGTGTCAGGTTCGCTGCCTTGAGTCTTCTTCTCACGGTCCACTCGCTGGCAACCACTCCTCGCACCTCCCGCAAACGCTGCTGGATGGTAACTCCAGTCTGGTGACGATTTCGAAGAGCCGTCGACACAATGAAGCGGTTGTCTCTCTCCGATGTGCACCTTCTGCGGCCGCTTCTAGGTCTTGCAGTAAGGGCTGCTGTTTGGTACAGTTTACAAACTGTGGATTGGCTCAGGTTCACTTCGGCAGCTACTGATCGTTGACTACGCCCTTCTTGCAGAGCTGGACGACTACGGCGACTTGAGCTTCGGTGGCTTCCATTTTTTCAGGGTATTCTTCACAGGATAAGATGCGGAGATGTGTGCAGGTCGACTTCTGGTAAGTGACTGATAAGAAATCCCCCACCACCCCCGTTTTATAGGGGTCAAGGGTAGTGCAACTCGTGAGCGTTAGAAGCCGTAACAACACGGGAAACCGGGAGATTGGCCATAATCTGAAAAATCCTGGGCCAGTGCTCATGTTTCATAGCTTTTTATGAAGCTAATATTCCAACAAACATAATTACATAGAGACCACATCCATACGCTCCGTCAGGTTATACAGAAGACTGAGGAGTATAACCTGCCCCTCTGCTTAGCGTTCGTGGACTACGAGAAAGCCTTCGACTCGATCGAAACCTGGGCTGTACTACAATCTCTCCAGAGGTGCCAAGTGGACTATCGCTATATCGAAGTGCTGAAGTGTTTGTACGAGAACGCCACTATGTCAGTCCGACTCCAGGACCAGAACTCGAAGCCTATTCCGTTGCAGCGGGGAGTCAGGCAAGATGTTATTTCTCCTAAACTGTTTACCGCTGCACTGGAGGATGTTTTCAAGACTCTGGACTGGAGAAGGCTAGGCATCAACATAAACGGCGAGTACATCACTCACCTTCGGTTTGCTGACGACATAGTAGTCTTGGCCGAGACCATGGAGGATTTGAGTACGATGCTCGATGACCTCAGTAAAGCCTCCGAGCGAGTTGGTCTAAAGATGAAAATGGATAAGACGAAGATCATGTCAAATACCCATGTAGCACCAACTCCCGTTACAATCGGAGACTTTACACTCGAAGTTGTGGACGATTATATATACTTAGGACATACTGTCTAGTTAGGTAGATCCAACTTCGAGAAAGAGGTCAATCGACGAATCCGACTCGGTTGGGCAGCGTTCGGGAAGCTGCGGCACATCTTTTTGTCCAATATTCCGCAGTTTCTCAAGACGAAAGTCTTTGACCAGTGTGTGTTGCCAGTGATGACATATGGTACTGAAACGTGGTCGCTTACAATGGGCCTCATAAGAAAGCTCAAAGTCACCCAAAGGGCAATGGAGAGGGCTATGGTTGGAGTCTCTCTGCGTGATCGCATCAGAAATGAGGCCATCCGCAGCAGAACCAAAGTAACCGATATAGCCCTCCGAATCGCTAAACTAAAGTGGCAGTGGGCGGGGCACATTGCTCGTAGAACCGATGGCCGTTGGGGCGGAAAGGTTCTCGAGTGGCGACCACGAACCGGAAGGCGCAGCGTGGGTAGACCCCCGCAAGGTGGACTGATGACCTGGTGAAGGTCGCGGGAGTCCGCTGGATGCGGGTGGCGCAGGACCGGTCATTGTGGCACTCTTTGGGGGACGCCTATGTCCAGCAGTGGACGTCTTTCGGCTGATATGATGATGATGATGATGAATTTAGAAAAATAAACCGATTTACAAAGATATTGGATGCAGACGAAAAAATGCAAAGTGATTCGATACTTTTGCACGCGAGTGTATATAAACGTAAAAGTCCTGACTGACTGACTGACTGACTGACTGACTGACTGACTCACTTAAATCAACGCCCAGCCCAAACCGTTGGACCTAGAGAGCTGAATTTTTCACAATAGGTAGTTTTTATAACGTTAGTATTCACTAAGGTGTTTTTTTTTTTAATTCAACCCCTAAGGGGGTAAAAAAGGGGTTGAAACTTTGTATGGATGGGGTTTAAAATTTAGAGTTAGAGATTTGAAACTTTGTACGTTTACTAATAATTAAAAAACAATAAAAGTAATTTCAGCTTTTTTCAAAATTCTACCTCTAACGGGGTTAGACAATACATTTTTTTTGTGACAGACTTGAAATTACGTTTGTAGGCTACTAACTTGAAATCAAAAAAACTGATTTAAGCGTTTTTCAAAATTCTACCCCAAAGGGGTTGAAATGATGTTGAAAAGTTTGTATTAAGGGAGGCCCTAACTACTAAGCTAGAAAGTTGTAATTTGCAGGACGGGTTACATTTACAATCTGTACAACTAAAAAGAAGCGAATTTGAAAAATTCAACCCCACGGGGTTAAAAAGGGGGTTGAAAGTTTGTATGGGTGAGGTTTAAAATTTAGATTTAGAGATTTGAAACTTCGTACGTTTACTGATAAATAATAAAAGTCATTTTAGCGTTTTTCCAAATGTAATCTAGAGCGGGGCTAAAAAGAGGTTGAAACTTTATATAGATTTACTATTTTTTTGTTTGATATTTACTAGGAATAATATTGTTCCTAATTCCGTTCCATTTCCATGTTCCAGAGTGAGCTCTGCCAAATAGTCTGGTCATCGTATCGCCAAATGATCAAACTACCACTATATAGTTTACAAAGAAGTTACGCAAATAACAGGGTACGTTTACGTTATTATTTGCATATTAACACTTATTTGTAACTGTTATGTCTACGTTACCCGTTTTGTCGCCAAAATAGCTATAGGTATAAATCGATTAAGAAGATGGTTTGGGTATTAACAAAAGATAGTTCTTATAACAACAAAACATATTTTAAGAAGATACAATAGGTTTGAAACTCTGTATGAGGCACCGTATTAGACGCGGACGAAGTCGCGGGCGGAAAGCTAGTGTACTATAAAGTTACTCGTGCGCCTTTGGGTTACCGACTTACATCTGTGTACAAAATTTTATCTTGATTAAGCTAGACCGATTGGTCCAGTAGTTTTGAAGCATATTGAATCAGTGACACAGCCATTTTACCAAATTAAATTTTAACATAAGGCGTATTTTGTATGCCGCTACTTAATTTTGTAGTAAAATAGGTAAAAAAATATTTTTAGGGGGGGAACGGCACTCCATACATGTAATTAATTGTCAATTTTTTTTTTGCAAATATCAACATGTTGCACATCAATCGATAGGTCTTTAGAAAAAATATATTGCTTATTGGATATTCTAAAATTGTTTTAATCATTATCGGTTGAGGCGTTTCAGTAAAAAAGTAATACCGGTAATACGACCTTCTATAAAAAAAAAAAATAGTAGGTACGGAACCCTCCATTATGCGTGGTCCGACACGCACTTGGCCGTTTTTTTCCACTATGGCACGGAACCCTAAAATATAAATAACCATGATTATATTGATTATAGCCATATAGGACGCTCAAAAAATAAGGCAAAAAGATTCCAACTTCCAAAGTCCACTACGATCGACGTAGATCGTTAAATAAATGAACCGCGTTAAATATTGATATAAGGTTGCCTTCCGTACGGGTCATTAGTCAACAAGATTGAATGAATAAATGCTTTATTGCACACCTCAAAAGAAACAGCACAGTAGAAAAAAACATAATAAAAAGAGGAAACAACAGGCGGTCTTATCGCTAATGACCGATCTCTTCCAGACGACCTTTGGGTAGCGGAGAAGATAATGAAGAAAAAGTCAATAGGAGGTGCAAAAAACTTATTATGAAAACACGAACAATGAAATACTAATCAGACATACATAAATAAAAGTACAAACATATATTATACATATTTCAGTAATATATATATATCTATCTCAGCCAAAATAATAATACTGTCGAGACCAAGATTTAAACTATTCTATTCTATTTTTTCATTGACTAAATAGATTTATTTTTCATTAAATCAAGAAGCATCAAGAGTGCGTCTCGCCTGCTGGTAAGTGGTCACCACAGCCTATGGACGCTAGGCATTGTACAAGGGCGTTTTCATAAATCGTAAGTTCAACCTTTTGAACCTAAGTCGAAGTGAGTAAGTTTAAGTCGTGTCACCTACGAGTACAAGTTACAAGTTCAGTTATCGATATCCCAGTGTCCCCTAGTTATGTTATAAGTACTGTTTGTTAATTGGTAATTATCTAGTAGTAGTAATAAGTAACAACAGAGATCATAAAAAGATAAAGATATTTATTCTTCAATTTAGGCACATAAGGCAATAAACTCCACATGTGTCTGATGTATGCCATCGGCTCTCTGACTATGCTTGCGTTTTGCGTTGCGTTGAGTACCTATTACGTTATGGATACACAAATCAAACTATATGACATCTGACATCGAATTTCATACATTCGAACTGGCGTGTATCTACTCTACAGGTGCGTATTATTAATGCAGGGATCCGAGCGTACTCCATCCATACATAAGAGCATAAAACAATTGAAAATATTGGGCTATTTCAGGGTTTTTTGCGAAATTACATTTTTGGAAATGTTAAATATGTTTGCTTAATAAAAAATGTATTTACATTATATTGGTATTAGTACTTTATTTATATATTATCATTTGTTTTTTTTTGTTTGTTTGAGAACATCATCGAACTGGAAACGCCATCTTCATTTATCTGCACACTACCGTTGACAATGTCATTTTATATTCACAATGTTATATTCACGTCGACTAAAAATATGGATACATTTAATGTGACAAAAATATGTATCCAATACTTTAGGCCTTGCTCTGAGTCTGAGAGTGGCAACTCATATTTGTATCACATTAAATGTATAAATATTTTTAGGCGTGACTATACCTAGGTACATACATTTTTAGATTAATAAGATAGAGTATACTTACTTCATGTATTGCTGGTATAGATAAAGTGAAAGGTTTGTCCGGATTCTTAATTTGCATTCTCCTATACTCCATTTCAATACATTGTTAACTAACGATATCTGAAAAAGAAAATACACGGTTTAAAATGAATTGAGGAAAGTTAACATTATATACAAGAGGAAAAATAGGAAAATACAGTAGGAGGTTAATTAATTAATTATAGTAGTTAAGTTTTTCAGGAAAGCAAGCCCAGAACAGAAATAATTAAACACTTGGAAAAAACGTTTAGAATATAAAGTAAAACCAATTAAATACATTTATAGTGGGTAATTTAGGCCCATTTTTGCTCGAGGGCACCCGTGATAATGATCATTGCAAATTAATCGAAAGTTTCGAAACATGTCGAACAAAAATCGACCTAAATTACGTAAGTTTTAAATATTTTTAATATGGAGTCTCACGAGAGTTTTACAGTTAAGTCCAATTACATGTTTTTTAATACTGACATCTTTTTCGTTATAAATATTCAAGCTGCCCCGTATTTTTTATTGGCCCTATTTTGAGCTGAAAGACTCACAACCAATGAAGAGTTATGTTCCACCTAAATTAGGTACCATGACATCAATACATACCTACAAATAATTCTGCAATGTTTTTTAATACCTACAACAAATGACTTGAGTGAAGTATATAAAATCTGTGAGTTATTATTATTAATCATAATCACTCATGTTATATCAATATCAAATTATGCTTTCCAATTTTTAACGCAATTAATATTTTGGCTATACCAAATTTAAATATCCATTGACTGCATTATTTCATACAGATAACCTCAACCACTAGATAGATCATAAGTACAACTCGAGGTCACCACACATTAGCGCTCCCGTACTAATTTAATTTAGTATAAGAGCGCGACAGCTTATTTAATTTGAATTAACGTGAAATAACGTTAAATTGAATTATTCGAATTAAAAATACCTATTGAAATTAATTGAATTGATACACAGTTACAAATACACAGATAGATAGATTGTATATCTAGATATCTTCATTTATAGTCGAAAGCCTCAGATTCGACGCATGCGACCGGCGGCGTGAACTGCGATTGGTCGAGCAGCCGCCGCTGTCAGTCAAAACAAGTCCATTCAAGTCTATATATTTTGATCAAGTCGCGCGAACCCGCCGCTCGCGCGTAATGTTCCGAGCGGAACGATAAAAATCTATAGAATTGCATGGACCTGCTTTGGATGTGAACGGTGGCCGATCGTTTCGCCGCTCGCTGCGTCTGTTTGCGCCGCCGGTCGCGTGCATCGAGTCCGCGGTCTAATACCAATTAATGCTTACCATTGGGATCAATGTTAATCTGCGTCCGTAAGAAACACCTTAGACAAACCTACACGTGATCCCTGGGTGGTGCTAAAAGAGTAACAAACTTGGTAGCTGCACTGTCCCATCTGGACCTCGCAGGACTCACTGGATTTTGTTCATCATATGCTTTCCCACTACTTACTACCCCAGATAAGAAATGCCTATCTATATCCAGTGACATGTAGCCATACGATAAACAAATAATGCTTACCATAGGCATGGCAGCAAAGAACTGAAGCAGTCTCGTCTTGAACTCCTGTTTGTTCATTGTGATGATAGACCTACAAAACAAAATATAATAAATAGGTATGTATAATAAAACCTCGGTAAAGGCTAACTGACATTAAAAAAAAAATAAAAAATTGTTTATTTCAGACATAGTATGATTAGTATGTCCATAAAAGTGTTAGTTGTACAGTCTTAAGAGACTATGTTAGTGTTACATAATATTAAGTACTTACCCCCTTATTCATAAACATCTCTGAGGGCTCAATTAGTTAATTTATGTTTTGTCCTTATCTGTCACTGCGACAGTTGTGTTTGTTAGAAACAGACAAAACATAAATTAACTAATTCAGGCCTGAGAGACGTTTTTGAATAAGGGTTAGTGTAGTGTCCTATTTTTAGGATTTCGCACCTTGTTTAGAAATCTGACAATATAAAACAAATGTCCTACATTCCCCAGTCCTGTGTCCTCAGAAAATACAGTTGATTCAAGTAACTAACTTAATGAATGACAGTAAAGTAGACACAAAAAAGAAAAATCTCATCAACATCATAAATCAAATTCTACTTTGCAACGGACCTGACTTCCTCTTTGAAGCCGCAATTTATGTAACAATTTAGGAATCATTAGGAAGGTATTTTACTCAAATTATACTTAAACTAAAATAGACTTATTTTCCTATGTAGATTTTCTAATTGTTATTATGTATCCTGTAAGTGTAATTATTGGTTATTGTGTAAAGCTGCAAGATTTTTCCCTTAAAAAAGTAGAGCCACGTCGCAAGAGGGGTAGGAGTATGCCATGTATACTTATTTTCTGTTATAATATAATTTTTTTTAGGGTGTTTTAGTTAAACACGAAACAAAACTACAGGTATGTTTGCAATGTCATTCCGTTTTGTTTTATTCATGTAAATGACCTATGCTCTGATAGCTGTGTTTGGAATAATACTGATGTTGTAGAATAACAATGACATGTTACAATATTGTTTAGCTTAATTTTTTTATTTTTAGTTACTGACACAGAAACTTAAATACATTTATTTTTAACACCTTCTTAGAAAGAAATTGTAAAATGATATTAATTTGAGTGCATGTCATTTTATCAACCGACTTCAAGATTTCGAAGGAGGAGGTTATCAATTCGTCGGGATCTTTGTTTTTTTTTTGCTACTTTTTTTATTTTATTTATGTTCACCAATTATTCGAAGATGGCTGGACCGACTTGGAAAATTCTTTTGTTGTTTGAAAGAGACTTCACAGTTGGTCCCATTGTAACCAGGTCAGGATCTGATGATGGGATCCTGGAGAAATCGAGGGAAGTCTTCAACTATTATAGTTAAACCTATAGTGATTTGAGTATTTTTTACTGCAGTTCGAGCATTTGCTGTTGGAAAGGTGGATGCTAAGTGAAGTCGGTTCTTTTTGTTTAAAATTATCTTATTAAGTTTTGTGTACACAATTAGTGTTATGACTAATATTATCTTGACATCAGATATCAGACTACCAAAACTTGCAAAACACAAAATAATATTGAAATAAAACAATTAAAAACGGATTTTATCGTGTGTACTGAGCTTAAATTACATCCCGACGTTTCGAACACTTTACAGCGTTCATGGTCAACGGGTCGACTGAGGAAAAATATACAATTACCTCCGTTCAAAAACTATCACAATATGCAAACCTACCCATATATTAAATAATAAACAAATTTAGTATTTGCACATGCCAGAGGGGCCTTTATAAAAAACATATTATTTTTTAATTGTTTTATTTCATGAATAACTATCAAGGCAACGGAAGACAATATTACAAAATAATGAGTATTTGTATTAAAATATACTCCTTATCTCCATGTTGATTAAAATTAAAATACAAGATAAATTTTACCTATACCTACTTGTTTTCTTTTAAGAATAGAAAAATCGTGCGAATGTCGTTGTACGATTTTTGGGAAAATGATCTTAAAATTCGCCATTTTGCTTCTTGTTGGCTTAAGCGTATCACTAATAATGGAAAAAGTAGTTAATTTTAATTTATTCCCTGATATGGCTGAAAATAATAGATACATTGGCAAAATCAACAGTTATTTTTCTAATCTGGAAAAAACGAGGTTTAATGATAGATTTGACATTGAATGTTAGATATCAACTTACAATATAAAATCAAAATTGGATAAGTAAAATATTGTCCTTTAGGAAATATGCCACAAATTTCATTCCACATTCATATCCCACAAAATGTACTACTTGGATGCTTTTGCTGCATAATAAGCATATCATTATTATTGAAATTACCTGTAAAATATTCTATGAATAATGACAAATTATTCTGCCAATTCATATCTTAATAAACATGGGTGAAAGTTAAAATAAATTCCAGGCTTAAATTATACTAAACTAATATTCATATGTACCTATCTTCTATCATATCTTTTATTTTCAGTAAATCAAACTAGATAGTATACAGTTCAGTATTGTTTACCTAAACCAGTGTTTCTTAACCGGTGGTCCGCAGAGGCATTCATGGTGTACCGCGAAGCCATTAAAAAATCTATAGTATTTACAATATGCGAACTTTTTTCATATGGGCATTTCCCTCCCAAATAGTTAGTGGTCCCTGGCAGCACAAAAAAATGTCAAATGAAAAGGTTAAGAACCACTGACCTAAACAACTATATTTTGCTTGGAATATTAGAAATAGAAAACATTTATTCATGACAACAACTAATCTAAGGATAATAACTAATTATAATGAAGGCATGGACATGGTCCCCAATCAGCATGGTGCTAAGCTGGGTATATTTTAACTTGATCAACTTTAATTCAGCTCTTTATGCATCATTTGTGATAATTCATATTGAAAGGGCCTTTATGGTGGCAGGCGCTGTTGTAGTGCTTGTACAGATTTAATACAATTTTCAAGCAATATTGGAGTAAGCGCCGGCCACCATAAGGGCCAATTCAATATGGGTTATCATATTTTGTTAAGTAATTTTTTTTATGCAAAATAGGCGCAAATATAGACGTCGAGTTACGGAAAACAGCCGCATTAACCTTAACCTTAGTTACCAAGAACACAAAACAGAGATATAATTAATTGTCCCTTTTACAACTTTCTGTTTTGCTTCGCCTACTTATTCTCTAAATCTGTTTTGAGCTTATTCCAGTATTCAATGTTATCTGGAAGAGATAGCTTCTTAGTGATAAGACCACCTTTTATCTACAATTCTTTAGATTTTTGTACATAAAAAGAATACTAATTTTACATATTATAATAACTCACCCTTCTATTAGAGTAGTATGCTGGATCAACCACAGATCGCACATGGATCTCGCTATCAGGGACAAAGCGATGAGTGCCATGAAGCCACTTTCCTTCGTCCAAAACCCGGGCACCATAACTCTCCATAACGATTTCAGTTCAGCAAAAAACCTGGCGTCCACCTGTGCTTTAGGAGACTTTTTATGCCTCTCCTTTATCATATACTGAATCTGCTCTTCAGGTGATAAACGCCCTGGCCTCACTGCTTTACTTTGACTGCAAAATTTAACATTTGTTAACTTCTGTTCATTGGCGGTTACGTAGATTCACGACACTATTAATTATCTAGTCAACAATAAGTGTAAATGGAAAAGCACTTAACTAGCACCGCTTTGTTAATCTCACCTTGATTTGAGCGAGTTTTTAATCGCCCAAGCTCCGATAGCAGCAGAGGCTGCCAGGGCGATTTTAACATCGGTCCTACTAGTTATTTTACTGAAATTCGGAGCCATGCTGCAGTAGAAAAATTTAACACCTTTTTTTATTTATTGTAAATCGCATATAATTATATTTTAATAAGTTTCCATCACGTACGCAACACTACGATTACCTGTGTGCACATCGCACGTCAATGAATTTTTGACTCGAGTCGAGTGAGTTGACGTCTGACAACTCGACCGTCAACCTGACTGAAGTGAAGTGACGTTTAGTCAGTGTTACTATGGTGTTATCTACCTACCGCGAAAATTGAAAATCGACATTTTATTAGGTCGCGAACCACTTCGTTCGTCGAAGCGTCTATTTGCATCACTCTCTTTCGAATATGCAAGAGCGATAGAAACCGAGATAACGAAATGTCGATTTTTGAACTTCGCAGTAGTCGGCGGGCCTACCACGATCGGAGGTTATGGTATCCATAAATTGCGCGATTTGGCACCAACACGATGCCGCAACACTTCAAGGTCACCTCGGGACACGTCAACTTGGATTGATTTCAAACATGTTTTTAACACTTTAGTCGAGTAGTTTATAAATAATATATTTTTGTATGCAAGTTGTATTCTCAATCTAAATTTACTAATTTTCTTAACAAATCACAAATATTTCGTAAAACGAAACGACTATATCATGTCGAACACAAAACAGAAAAAAACTATAGAAACGTAACGTATGCGCGGCGCGTGTGGCAAAGGTAAAACGGCTAGTAGACATGGCAATTTGTAGGGCCCAACATGTTGTGTTGGGAGGTGTAATAGGAGGTTGGGCCTGTAGGGAGCTGAAGGAGGGTGAGGGAGAGGCAGGGTACACAACACGTTGGGCCCTACAAATTGCCATGTCTAATAGCTGTTTAAGAGTAGCAACTCAAACCTTGACCACAGATAGCAGTCAGTTCGTCACGGACGGCACGAGCGGTTAAGCGAGACTGATGTGCATTGAAAAGTATAGAAAAATATACAAATATGCGTAATTGTGCTATTTTAGAGTACAAAAACGACAGCCGGAGGTCAAATCTTGCCCATGGTGGCATTTCATACCGTCGTTAAGTCTTATTATCATTATTTTTTAAATATTTATTAAATATTTCGTTTTGCGGAAAACATTTCTTAATACGTTATACAAATTTCAACTGTATCTTAAAGAAATAAGATCGATATCTATTTAGCATAACACTAAAGAACTTTCTCGAATGTCTCAACTATCGTCCGCTACTCAGCCATTGCAAGAAAAATGTTAGAAAAAACTTATCGATATCGATATTTGTATAGGCATATACGTAACGGTTTTTGATTTATGTTAAGATTATGTGTTCTTAATAATTTATTTCTAACACTCACTGCATTTAAATTATTAAATAATTTGAAAAGAGGAAACGTAACAATAATAATAGTGCTTAATTTCCGTGCGTAAGTATCGTAATTAATTTATTTCTTATGTATTTACGTATTTATTACTAATGTCATTCATTTATTACGTAAGACCATTCAGGGGAATAAATTGACCATGTCTTACTTCTACTTACGAGAGGAGGTTTTTTATTACTATTCTTGTTTTTTCTTACATAGGGATGGAAGGGGGTCAAAAATTTGAATACATTGCCTTACGTAATAAATGAATGCCTTGTTGTATACTAAAACCTTCTTTAGAATGTAACAAATACTTTTCTGAAAACCGCGTCAAATTCGGTTTAGCAAAACACGAGATAATCATGAACAAACGAACATACATACAAACATACAGGTCAAACTGAGAACCTTCTTTTTTTTAAGTCGGATAATAACGAAAAATCTTAGTAAAAAAGACAAAAACGTTCTTCAATCAGAAACATGTATATACCTTGTTTTTAGGGTTCCGTACCTCGAAAGGAAAAAAAACGGAACCCTTATAGGATCACTTTGTTGTCCGTCTGTCTGTCTGTCTGTCAAGACCATTTTTCTCAGGAACGCGTGGAGGTATCAAGCTGAAATTTATATCAAATACTCAAGTGTATTGTCCCTTGGAGCTGTAAAAAAATCAAACTTAAAAGCCAACGCAATCAAAAGATACAGTCGATACTGCAAATTTTAGAGTTTTTCGGCACTCGTAAAACCTACGGGGTACTTCCCGTGAACTCAGAAACTTGAAATTTGGCACGAAGCAACGTCATGTAGCATAGACAATGGAAAAATTACAAAAAGTAGAGATTTTTAGTAAAATCATACAAAAAGATATTTTTTAAAATTTTAAACTTGCTACCTTTTCCCTCGTAAACGCGTGGAGGTATTAAATTGAAATTCACGTCAAATACTCAGGGTTATAGGACCTTTTAGATGTAGTAAAACCAAACTTTTACGTCAACGGAATCAAAAGAAATAACAATTTAAGTCGCATATTTTGAAACTGAGTACTCGCAAGAAACTCAAAACCTAAAGGGAACTTCCCGTAAACTCAGAAACTTGAAACTTGGCACGAAGAAACTTCATATAGCACAGACAAAGGAAAAATTACGAAAAGTAGACATTTTAGTAAAAACATACAAAAAATATTTTTTTAAATTTTAAACTTACTACCTTTTTTCTGTAAACGCGTAGAGGTATTAAATTGAAATTAGTAATAAACATACTACACCTTTTGCTTGTTATAGGTTTGTACGGAACCCTCAGTGCGCGAGTCCAACTCGCACTTGGCCGGTTTTTTGTATTTGAGTTTACGACACGGACGTTTTTGGACCCGGGTATGCCCTTAAACTACGTCCGGACCCCGATATGTTTTTAAACTATGTCCAAAGGAGAGGTATGGGTACTGCAAATGTCTCCTCGCTCAAATATGGAGCAGTGCCTGACTGGAGAAGTACCTCAACCTTACAGAAAGCACAGCCAAATAGCACTAGACCCTACTCATAGTGTTGTGTTTCTGCCGGTGAGTAAGATTGCCAAAAAAAGAGCTCTAACAGGACCCAGTGTGTTAATGACGAGGGATCTCACGTTTCTTTAGTCTTCAACATAATTAAACTCCTTTTTGTAAAGGGTTGGCAACGCGCATGTGACACCTTAGTATTAGCTCCATATTACCGTACCGGACCGTATGCTTGTTTGCCTTCGTCGTGGTATTAAAAAACGAAAATATAAATTATTTATGATACATAACCTTTTGGAACAAACAAGCTAAATATTTCACACGTCATGTCGCAAGTCGCAACTATGTATTGATAAAAAAATAAGTACCTAATTTACTTGGAAAACTATACTAATTATTATCTATCGATATGACACCGACTCTTCTACATCACTATCGCATCCTACGACGTAAAGCCCTACCTCGGTGTTATCTCGCTTACTCTTACTAAGACCACGTAAGTGTAAGGGAGAAAGAATATAGACGAAGATTTTGATATTTGCGACATCTGTTGTCGAGTTGCTGAACTGGAAATACCGTAGGTCAAGCTACTCGACGCTAGATGACACTACTTTGTATGAAATAAGTATTGCGAATACAATTTCGACATGTGTTATTTAAATATATAAAAGAAGAAACTGTCTGACTGACTGACTGACTGACTGACTGACTGACTGACTGACTGACTGACTGACTGACTGACTGACTGACTGACTGACTGACTGATTGACTGACTGACTGACTGACATATCAACGCACAGCCCAAACCACTGATTCTAGAGATTCCAAATTTGGCACGTGGGTTCCTTATAAGGTCTAGACCTTATAAGGAACCTATGCACTAAGAAAGGATTTTTCAAAATTCACCCCTTAAAGGGGTAAAATCGGGGTCCAAAGTTTGTATGGCGAATCAAGATTTGTTAGACTATTTTATTCGAAACTTCACAGGAGTATTCCTAACGATAAATGAGTAAACACGTGTTTCATGTTTTTTGAAAAATCAACCCCTAAAAGGGGCAAATGTGGTCACAAAGTCTGAAAGTCAACAAAGGGAATCGTATCCTTTTTGAGTATTTATAGTACGTGGGCGAAGCCGCGGGAAAAGACTAGTTAGTCATAAAGTTCAAATTGTCGAACCGGTCATGGCTCATATTACTTTTTAAACAAGATAATTTAGCCAATCATCTTTAAAATACTAATGTGTTTGTGTTTAAAGTAGTGTGCGTTTTGGCGACACTGGTTCTCGTACTAATCACGACGTAAGCCGCTTCTACGGTTTTTTCTGTTTTGTGATGTCGAAGGTTGAATAGGCATATTTTTTTCACGACAACCGATTTCACAATTTTTGTCTCATTCTAACTATAGTTCCCTCTTACTCTAATCGGTTAACCGGTCGCTCCAGTCTGTGGATAGTGGACACCTTATGGCCTCTATGACTTCGCAACACATCACCTGCAATTTGCAGCTAATGAAATTGCAGCATGATTGGAGCATTTGATCAATCGATTTTGTTGCACCTACCTAGACGATAATCTATCGAAGTTGTATGCGATTGATTCTACGTGGAAATCGGACACTATTATGTGTGTGATGTGGTGTGATACGCTTAGAGAATTCAACCCGGATGGAGTAGCCATGTCTGTTATTTCCTTTGAGAATACAACCAACTGGAGTCGCCATTGACAGGCGTTCCCCTCTGCCGAAAACATATGACCAGTGGTCATACACATGTATGGACTGACGTTTAGCGGAAAATTCATACGCGATAGTCCTCATTGCTTGACCCCGATCTGTCGGATAGAGAGGTGTAATAAAAGTTAGGGCACTTAAGGGAGTTGAGGAACGGAAAGGAAGAGGCAGGGTACACGATAGATTGCCCGAGAAATTGCGAAGTATTATATTGGCTTAAAATGAGGTAAAAGCAGAGAGTTCTAAACCAGGAGAGGCCTTAGGTATCATTTCCCCTCTGTCAAAAGTATTGGCAGGAAAATCTAGTACATCTATAAAAACTATTTCAATAATCGATGTCACGCATTTTCGTCATCGTTTTTTTTTTTATTTTTTTTTCTCTTTATTTAAGAGCTTGTCACCGAAGTGAACATGTCGCTCCATAAGAACCACAAAACATGAATGTCTTACATCTAACCTTATCTATTTACAACAGCCTTTCGAACAAGCTGCAGTAGCGCTGCGGCCGCGTCCGACAGAGGGGCGGCCAGAGCGCTATTGCAGCCTCCCACATGGGAAATAGAATAAAAATGTTTGGAATAAGCCAGTTGTACTCGGGCAGCTTCGTTCCGGACACATTCCATAATAACATGGTACACGTCTTCTAGAATATTACATTCATCACAATTAGGAGAAGGAACTTTTTTCATTAAAAAACCAAATTTGTTTAATGGGATATGACCTGAACGAAGTCTCATTAATAACACACAGTCTTGTCTACTAAGAGGACAATCTATCCATGGCGTCATTAGAGGATGAGGTTGGATCGTCTTATACCAAATGCCCTTTTCCTTAGATCTCTCGTCAAAGTATTCTTTCCATAGAGTATATGACTCACGTTTGGCGAAAATAATACAATCGGAGTAATATGGTAACGTATTACATTCTACACCGTCCTGACAGGCCAGCCTCGCTATGGTGTCCACGGTTTCATTACCGACTATACCCACATGAGATGGGATCCATTGCAATAATACGGTCTTACCCTTTGATTGCAGTATGTCAATAAAATTCAAAATGGTGTAAGCTATCGGAAGACCTCGAATATTTGACGTACATCGAGCAACATGTTGGAGCGCACTTTTAGAATCCGACAGAATGACAATCTTACTGTAATCTAAAGATTGGATATGGGATAAGGCTTCAGCAATGGCAACCAGCTCAGCGTGCATAATGGACATGTTGTGCTTTATGTGTATCTTAATTGATATGTTTGATTGAGGGTCATATAATGCAGCGCCTAAGTTGCATCCTTCTTTAGAGCCGTCTGTATATATACACTGATATTCGGAATAATGTGTTAGTAAAAAATCATCCACGGTCGTTTTTAAAGCATTTTTCTTATATTCACGCTTAGATTTAGTGATAGACGCTATGTTAAACCTAAAAGATTTAGAAATATCGATCGAATTAACCCATCTGTCCAATGTAAACATTTCCAATATGTTACTGGAATGCATAGTAGTTGATTTATACTTATTATGTACAGTAAGGAGAAGAGGTTTTTTATTTCGCAATGTATCACGTGTTTGAATGTCGTTATTTAATACATCTAAGAGTTTGATAGTTATATTATTTTCAAAAGATCTAGATTTTAACCAAAACTTGGAAGCCAAATAAAAGCGACGAATATATAAGGGCTGTACACACAATTCAGATTCCATCGCGTGTATAGGAGTAGACTTAATAAACCCGCCTATTGTCCTCAGTGCTTGATTTTGAATTTTGTCGAGTTTATACAAATTGGAATTGCAACTATCGTCATATAAAAAAGACGCATAATCTATTCTGCTACGAATTATTGCAAAGTATAATCTCCTGAGATGTTTTGGATGGACACCCCATCCAGGTCCAGCTAAAACTTTTAAAATATTGCAATATTTATGTACCTTCTGTGTTATTTCATTAATATGTTTTTCCCACTTGAGAGATCGATCCAACCACAATCCCAGGTATTTAACACACTTAACTAATTCTAAATTACAATTATTAATTTTAATATTTACAGGTTCTCTATTAATACCTTTTTTAAATAAACATAACTTTGTTTTAGATGTAGATATTTCAAGACCAAGATTGTTTAGACATTTGTTAAATATATTCAGAGAGTTTTGCAATACATCTTCAGCCTCCACGATAGATTTCTTTGTAACATACAAAATGTAATCATCTGCGTATTGTGAAAAGAATACACCTGTCAGTGATTTTTGAATGTGCATAGTATAAACATTAAAAAGCAGTGGCGAAGTTGGGTCTCCTTGAGCTAACCCTCGACCAGCTGATCTACGTAACATAGTGCTATCAGTTTGAATTGTAAGATATCTTTCATTTAAAAAAATCCATAAATATTGACAAATGTTACGACCAACCCTCAGCCCGTCAAGTATTGAAATTAAAACAGGAACGTTTACGTTATTATATGCATTGTCAATATCTATGAAACTTCCCAAAGTAACCATATTTTTTGAGAATCCGGTCTGTATTCGACTTACTAAGCTACATAAGTTATCTAAAGATGATCGACATTTCCTAAAACCGACGGTTTCTTCAGCAAACATACAATTTTTTTCTAAGAACCATTCCAATCGCCTATTTATTACAGAATGAAATATTTTACAGATACAAGAAATTAACGAGATCGGTCTGAGAGCAGAGTCAGAAGAGGGATCTCTTCCAGGTTTAGGTATTGGAACTACACTAATTTCCCTCCACTGAGCGGGAACAAAACCTAAGGAGTAGAATTTGTTATACACCAATAGCAGTAATAGTTTACCATTCATAGGAAGGTTCTTAATCATTGAAAATGATATACCGTCACCACCAGGTGCAGTATCTTTTGATTTAATACATGACTCTAATTCCTGTATAGTAAATGGCTCGTCTATGACCGTGCTACATGACTCAATCGCTGGTGTTCGTGGAGATACGTTATCTGGTGTTAGAGAACTAAGGAGATTGTGCGCTTTCTCTACACTAACATGAGGCTGAGAAGTCTTGTAGCCTTTGAGCCATTTCATTCGAGACCAAACTTCAGAGGCTGAAGATGACTCACTTATTGAGTTACAAAATTGATGCCACCCTTCATTTTTATGCGTTCTAATTAATCTCTGAGCGTCTCTTATCTTTGCCTAGAGGTTCTCAAGATTTAGTGGTGTAGGATTCCGTCTAAACAAAGTGAGCGCTAATCGCCGTTCGGCAACGGCTTTGGATAAAGACTGGTTCCAGTAAGGCTTTGGTTGAAATGTTTTAGCAGGATTATTATTGAATTTAAAAAAGGGGATGAAAAGATCGGCTGCCATGTTTATTTTATCTAACAATAAATTATATGCTTCTTGAGGAGATCAGGCAAAGACAAATCGTAAAAATATTTTCTAGATATAATCTGTATTCATCCCACTGAGCCGCTTTATAGTTTCTCCTTTGTATATGCTTGGCACGAGAATTAACACATGTGGATATTTTAATTATTAGATGATCACTTCCTAATGACTCCTTCATAACATGCCAATTAAATGCCAAATATATATCAGGTGATACTATAGTAACATCTGGAGAGGACTCCTGTAATACTCCATTCACAAGGCGTATCCTTGTGTGGCTGCGATTGTTAAGCGATACTAGATTAAAATCCATAAGTGAATCAAATATTTGAGTGCCTCTGGCATCTGTTTTATATGACCAGTTAGTATGGTGGCCATTAAAGTCTCCCATGAAAATCACGTTAGTTTTCACAATTGAAAAAATAAAATCCCAATCACTCTGCTGAGTCGCTACGGAAGATGGACAGTACACTGCTATCACATTTTGAATTTGATCACAATTAAACACTTTTACGTAAATTATTTGTATACCGGGGTTTTGAGATTGCACACGACACTGCTCAGACCTAATCGATTTGTGTGCAAGGATTGCAACACCGCCGTAGCCATCAGATCTGTCCTCCCTGTATATATTATAATTACTAATACGAAGATAACTGTCTACATCTAACCAAGTTTCACTAAGCGCTGCTATATGAATTTTCTCTTGAATAAGAAGATTTTCAAATGATACTAATTTTGGTCTAATGCTCTGCGCGTTCCATTGCAACATGTTAAGACTGCACTTTCTAAAGTCGTCATTAGCCATTGGCATTTAATAGTGGCTCCAAAAAGGTCATGTCAAATATGTTTTTCATAAGGTAAGATAAGAACCATTCAATGCCTATTTGAACACACCGTTTAATTTTTTCAGTAATCGTCAGGTTTTTCAAGAATATTATACCTTTTAACTTGTCTAGTAATGCACTAGATATCGGCTTGTCTTTGTGAAGTTCGTTAGGTTGGCTTGGTTCTGGTAGTGGGTCAATAACCTCAGTTTCCATGTTCACAGAGTCATTATCAGATATGTCTGCAGCTTCTTCTCTTACTTTTTTCTGAGTAGTCACAGGTTTCTTCGGCTTCGGCCCTCTTTGTTTTTTAGGCGGCGGCGACTGAGCTGTGGACTCGCTATGCACCACCGCTTGAGTTGTCACTACTTTAGAATATGATGGTTCTATGATCGGAGATGCTGTCGTTGGAGGTTCAGAAACTGAAGGCGTATCTTCTGTTCTCAGTGTCACGGGAAAGTTAGCCTGATAGTCCGAAGGGGCTGGCGGGGGATCAGAAGCTGGTTCGTACTTATTCATAGCCTTTTTATAGGTACAGTTAAATTCAGCCATAATTTTTCTAATTTGTCTTTCTTTTTGGAAGGCAGGACATCTTTTATCAAGGGCCATGTGATTTCCTGAGCAGTTGCGACACGTGTAAACAGTCGTCTCACAATTTAAATGATTACCTCCACATTTAGGGCATGTAGGTTTTTTTGAGCATATTTTCTTCGAATGACCGAACCTCCAACAATTTGCGCAGAGTGAGACAGGAAATAGATATGGTTCTACCTTAACTCGCATGTCATGTATGTAGACGTAACTTGGTAATGAAGGTCCTTTAAAAGCGACCCGTATGGTCTCACTATCCGTCCACCCTGATTCGTCGTCCTTGCTTCTCTTACTCAATCTTTTTATTGAAACTATTTCTGTTCCACAAACCATGCTTTCCATCATCTCTTTTTCATCTAGACCTAACTCTACGTCTTTAATAATACCATAGGATAAACCAACCTCATATGTCTTTTGGCACCGCCAGCCCAAGTCATCACGTACAGCTGCCAAGGATATAAGCAGTGCGGCATTAGGTTCGCTATCAAATTGAACAAGTACTTTATACGCGTTCACGTACTTGACTCTAATGATGCCTAAAATATCATGACTTTTTAATATTTTTGCTAGCGCAAATTGTTTCGGCAACTGGTCCTTGCAAGTAATGCTTATCTCCGTACCAACGGGTAAGTTTGGGTTGAACATGTAACGCCGTTTAGGATTGTTGATGACTAATGTCCACTCATCTCCAGATTCTCGATTTCTTTTAGCTGCGTAAGAATGGTCTTCTTTAGTATTTGCTGTACTAACCTGAGTTTTCTGTGTTAGATCATCTGTTGAGTGCGGCGGCGGTATTGGATGCGGGTGCGGTTGCAGCCTTTCATGGTTGTCTATCGTTATATTTTCTACCTCGTAATCCATATTACTTTGTATTGAGTCTAAGCAATCATTTTGAACACATTTTTCAGAACTATTTAGGTGATTTGTATTTTCATCAGTCTTACCAAAATTCGTCCCTTCAGACATAGTATACGGATCCCGGCTGAGGCAGTCGGGACCGCTTCAGAGTAATCAAAAAACGCAAATACAATATTTTGTGAGTATTTTTAAACACCAAGAACGTAGAAAACAGCGTGAAATCAATGAAAAATTAATTAAATTACACAACAACTTCCAAAACACGTCTTGCCGCCATTAATTTTTTATTTTTTTTTGTTCGTCATCGTTGTCAATGGATAACAAGCTCCGTGAAAATACCCTTTTGCGCTGTTTTTGGAAGTAAAAAATGTTATATTTCGTCTAGTTTATAAAAAGATGAAATACCATTTCAGATGTAAGTACAGTTTTACTTTATTTATCATTAATTTCGTAATAAAAGATTTAACCTAAATCGAAAATCAAGCTTCGTTTACAGAATCGATTCAAAGACAATCGTTTTCTTTCTGACGGGCAGTATTAACTATTTGACGTTTGACACTTCTCCATATTTAATGCGCTTAAGGATTGCTGTCTTCTATATGCTGTTTGAAAATACAATCAAAAATGATCCTTAGCTTTTTTGTTTGACATTTGCAAAGACTGCATCCGATAATGAACCACATGTTAATAATTGTACAGTCGACTATCTATTGCTCCATTTAGTGTTATAAAGTATAAAAAGAATATGTCAAATATGTTTGGTGTTTTCAATTCAAAGGTACATTTTTGTCGGTTGTCAATAAAGCGTTGCTGCCATAAAAAATAATTTAGAAATAAACTGTATTAACAACCGACAACGATGTACCTTTGCCTTGAAAACACCACATGCGTGCTACCTCGCCCCCCTCAGATTTTGGCAGACTTTTTTGTTTGGAAAGATGAGGCGAAACGTACTCCATTTATAGAGCTTTATGGGTAAAAGTGGTAAAACCGATATTAGACATTGCAATTTGTAGGGCCAAATCTGTCAAGTTGGGAGGTGTAATAAGAGCTAGGGCCCTTAGGGAGCTGATGGAGGGGAGGGAGAGCCAGGATACACAACAGATTGGGCCCTAAAAATTGCAATGTCTAATACCGGTTTAAACCGGTGCCACGATATAAATGGTGGAAAATTGTTCTTACTTTCATTATTCTCTTTGATTATGTACGACTAAGAGCCCTGTTACACTTACTTATTTAAATGTCCTAATAGCATCCTACTTAGGATCCTAACTTTTTAGGGTTCCGTAGTCAACTAGGAACCTTTATAGTTTCGCCATGTCTGCCCGTCCGTCCGTCCGTCCGTCCGCGGATAATCTCAGTGACCGTTAGCACTAGAAAGCTGAAATTTGGTACTAATATGTACATCAATCACGCCGACAAAGTGGTAAAATAAAAAGTGGATTTTTTTTTATTAGGGTACCTCCCCTATACGTAAAGAGGGGAGTGATTTTTTTTTTCATTTCAACCCTAACGTGTGATATATTGTTGGATAGGTATTTAAAAATGAATAGGGGTTTACTAAAATCATTTTTCGATAATGTAAATATTTTCGAAAATAATCACTCCAGAAGTAAAAAAATATGCGTCCCCCCCCCCTCTAACTTTTGAACCATAAGTTTTAAAAATATGAAAAAATCTCAAAAGTAGAACTTTATAAAAACTTTCTAGGAAAATGATTTTGAACTTGATAGGATGAATAGTTTTTGAAAAAAAATTACAAAATAATTTCTGAACTAAGTTTGTAATTTAACCGTATAAGCAGGTGTTTATTGTACCTGTAATTTCTACAAAATTACAATGAAATGACGTGCTTTCAAATAAAGTAAAAACGGTGAAAATCGGTTCACGCAATAAAGAATTATTCTAAAAAATCATCTTCCATACTTTAAGCTCGCGCGCAATAGTTTACTTAATTTGCCGATAGATGTCGCTGTACGTGGAACTCTCATATCATATCCTACATGGCGGTGTTATTAACTCTTAAGTGGGGGCACTTACTGTGACGGACGGAAAACTACGGAACCCTACACTGAGCGTGGCCCGACACGCTCTTGGCCGGTTTTTTCAATAGTAAATTTACTTGCTAAATGCGGTTAGACTTGACTATAATCCCGGGGAAGATTTTTTTGCCAAAGAAATGTACTATGAGTCTTTCTGATTTATTGGCCTTTAATATTGAGCCAAATAGAAATAATAGTGTTATAAGAGGATCTCGGCAGACCCACAGCACCACCTTGTCACATTTAAACTAGATTGTCAGACAGCGGAAAAACATCTTAATATGAATGTTGTTCACCAGAATATTCAGGGTTTTTCCAGCAAGGAGTTAGAGATAGGTTTATTCTTAGATAATAATGATGTACAAGTTATGTGTATTACAGAACATTGGCTTAAAGAAGAACATTTAATATTTGACTTTGTTAACTTTAAATTAGTCAGTTACTATGCTAGAAAATCTGCCATTCATGGTGGTTCCCTTATTATTGTTAAAAATGGTCTAAGATCTAAAGAACGGAAGGATGTTGTAAAATGTTCCATAGAGAGGATTGAAGAAATTTCTTGTGTAGAATTAGACAGTTATATTGTTATTTGTGTATATAGACCACCAACAGCGGCAGCAGCTGATTTCAACAAATTTGAAAATACCATGGAAAATGTGCTGAAATTAGTCACTAATAGCCGAAACTGCCGAAAGCATGTTATAGTATGTGGGGATTTTAATGTTAACTTGCTTGAATCGTCTAATAATTCTGATAAATTGCTATGTTTGTTTAAATCGTTTAATATGTTTAATTTGTTCTTTGAACCTACCCGGGTGGGCGTCACTAGTGCAACATGCATAGATAATATTTTTTGTAACTGTGAATGTCTGGATAAGCAAATATTTAACTTTTTTAATTCTGATCACAGCGGTCAAAGGGCATCTTTTATAAAGCCAATTCAGGAAACTCCACAAACTGTAACATATAGACCCATTAATGGTTATCGTTTAGAATTATTCAAAAAAGAATTTGACCTTGTAGATTCGGAAAAAATTGTAAAAATATTCAATTCTCTGAATTTAAAGAAAACAGAAGACTTATGGGGTACATCAGTTGATTACAACTGATGTACCCCATAAGTCTTCTGTTTTCTTTAAATTCAGAGAATTGAATATTTTAGACGTCATAGCGCCTTACTTAGCCTTAATTTATAATAATTCAGTTTCACAAGGCGTGTTTCCAGATCTTATGAAATGTAGTAAAGTCATACCTCTTTTTAAATCGGGTGATTCTAGTGATCTGAATAACTTCCGGCCGATATGAATACTTCCTGTACTAAGTAAAGTCTTTAAAAAGCTAATGTTAAATGATCTACTGGGCCACTTCAACAGGCAGGGATTGCTTACAAGCAATCAGTTTGGTTTCACAAAGGGACGTTCCACAACCGATGCTGCTGCGGTACTCATCAAACATATTTTCATTGCCTGGGAAAAACATTACGATGCAATTGGTATATTCTGTGATCTTTCTAAAGCGTTTGATTGTGTAGATCATACAACCCTCATTCTTAAATTAGAACATTATGGTTTGTCAGAAAATGCCTTGAATCTCATGTCTTCATATCTTAGCAATAGAACACAAACAGTTGTTGTAAATAAAACCCAGTCTAAAGGGACTTTAGTAAAATTAGGAGTGCCACAGGGTTCTTTTTGGGGCCCATTCCTGTTTTTGGTTTATATAAATAATTTAACTTGTGTAGTACAAAACCTTTGTGATATCGTTCTGTTTGCCGATGATACATCTTTAATTTTCAAAGTTGACCGGCAATCTACCGATTTTACTGTAATCAATAACACACTAGCTGCTGTACAGAACTGGTTTACTATTAACAATTTGCTACTTAATGCTAAGAAAACCAAATGTATTAGATTTGTTTTGCCAAACGTTGCACCGGTGGACACTATTAAGATTCTCCTGAATGGTGAATGTTTAGAGATAGTAGATAAAGCAGTGTTCCTTGGTTCGACGTTGGACAAAAATCTACAATGGAGTCCTCATATAAGAAAACTCGCTCTTCGATTAAGCTCGGCCGCTCATGCCGTTAGGAGAATTAGACAATTAACGAATATTGACACAGCTCGCTTAGTTTATCACAGTTATTTTCATAGTGTAATGTCATATGGTATTCTGGTTTGGGGCAAAGCAGCTGACATACAGACTATATTTGTTTTACAAAAAAGAGCCATCCGCTTTCTGTATAACTTAAAGGCAGGTGCATCAGTTAGAGAACTATTTAAAGAAATTAATATTTTAACTGTTGCTTACCAATATATCTATGACAATATTATTTATGTTGGAAAGAATATACATACATTCAAAAAAATTTCTGACATCCACAGCTATAACACTATAAATAAAAACAAGCTTGCTATCAGAAGTAGTCGTATCCGCAAGGCATATAAGTCATTTTTTGGTCAAGGTATTCACATTTATAACAAGTTACCCGTCGATGCTTTAAATTTATCATTTCCCCCTCTTAAGAAATATTAGAAAAAAAGTTTAATGTCAAAGGGTTATTACAGGGTCGAGGACTATATGACGGACAAAGATGCATGGCCCAAACCAGAAACTACTACATACTTAATCATCTAAGATTTAGAGGACACAGTTCAGATAGGAAAGCATATCAAACGTTTTGTGAAGCAATCAGATTTGGATTTTATTATTATTATTATATTTTAATTAAACAATACGTACATTGTATATCTCTTAAGCTGTTTTGATATGTCTTCTTATAGAACTACGCATTATTGTGTATCTTTAAGATATAATATTACTGTATTACTGTTTTGAAAAAATAAGTCCCGCCGAGTTTCTTGCCGGTCATAAATAATACTTCTCGGGTCAGAGGTGTAGGGTTAGAACCGGTGGTAGTTTTTCTTTTTCTCTCTGACGCTGACGTTCATAAGTGCATTGTAATGTGCCTAAATTGAAGAATAAATATCTTTTATCTTTTATCTTTTAAATTTAGAAACTAAATCATTTAGGAAGCTAACCAGGACAAGTGTAACAAGATAGAACTATATGACTAAAAGGCTTGATACACTTGTCCTAGTTAGCTTCCTAAATGCTTTAGTTTCTAAATTTAGCCAAGTCTAACCGCATTTAGCAAGTAAATTTACTATGAAAACTAGTTAGGATGCTAGTTAGGACACAAAAAAAGTAAAGTGTAATAGGGCATTAAGACAGAACAGAAGCAAAAAATAAAAAATATAAAAATTATTCATCTTAATTTTTTTTCAATTAAGATTGTATTGTGATTGTTTTTAATTTGTGGTGTGTATACATTATATTGCATTTGGTTGAAATTGAACTACCAAATTATTTTATTTGTGTCGGATTTATAAAGATAAAATACTTATATAACAAAAACCACAATCAATGAACACTTATTCAAGTAGCCTTAGGCGCAAAACACACTTCGCGGAATTCTCAGTGGACCATTTTTAAAGCATAATATAGTAAGCATAACATTCCTCTTCCTCAGTATTAACATAAAAGATTTACTATACGACGTTTTGCAACGTTTTACTGTACGAAAAATTGTGTTCGAAATTAGGACTTAGAGTTTTATTTTAACCAATGTTGTATCATTATGAGGCTTTTATTTTATCCCTAATCAAAGAATAGGGCCAAAATAAGCATGTTTTGTATTGAAGACATTAAAAAAAAATGTTTTCCAAGAAATTGTTTAAAATAAAAGTGACAATTCCAAATTCAAGTCGAGCATATCATCAACTGACCTCAAATAAACACATGCACCGTAGGCCTCTTGAGAGTTGAGACGCATCGACAAAGCAATGGATTTCCATGCGCTCAGTATTAGGGAAATCGCAAAAAATATGTCTATTTAAATTAATCAGCAGGAAAGCGCAAATATCCACCTGGCGGCTGAATTTTGTACATGGGTTTTATACAAAAATTCAGTCACCATAGACAAACTTCCGCGTTCCGACTGATCTATGGATGACTAAATTCCGCTGAGATCTAGGCTGAATTCCGCTAAGTGTGTGTTGCGCCTTAATACAATTTTACCTATACTTAGGAAGTACCTATTGTTTCAGCTTTAGTAGTAATCATCGTCATCATCATAATATTGAGTTATATTAGCCAGTAAGCCCTTCTGAATTCTCCCACCTAAATCAGGGTGTATGATTGTAAAGAGCTTCACTGCCCGATCTTGTAAATTTTTCGCTGCCCCACCTAAGCTGAACAAGATATTTGCCACCAATCTGCTTCGCTCGTCTTTTGTCATCTCTTGGGCGTACAATTCAGTCGCTTGGTCAAAATTATTAGGCAGATCTTGGTATATTTCTATCAACTGTGGCCTCTTCGGATCTTTGTACGGTTGAGGACCGTTAAAAGTATTTGGGTAGTAGTTGGGAATATCACGATCATTTTCCTTTAGTGGAGGTCTACCATCTCGATTATAAGCCAGAACTTGCGTTTGGATAGGACAATTTACGGGTATCCTATTAAAATTTGCCCCCAAACGATAATATTGAGCATCCCTGTAAGCCATTCTTCTAGCTTCAAATACTTTATCTGGAGCACCCAATATTCCCGGTACCAGGTTTGTGGGACTGAATGCTAGTTGTTCTATTTCAGCGAAGTAATTTATGGAATTCTTGTTCAAAACAAATCTACCCACTGGTTTCAAAGGATAGTCGTCTAAAGGAAGAGCTTTGGTCACGTCAAAAACATCAAAGCCTGCTTTTTTAACGTCTTCCAGAGTTAAAACTTGAATGCTGACTTTCCAACTAGGAGGGTTTCCATTGGCAATCGCATTATACAAATCTCTAGTAGCATAGTCAGGGTCTTGGGCTGCAATTCTGCTGGCCTCTTCTGAACGTAGATTTTTGATGCCCGCATCAGGTACAAAGTGCCACCTAACGAAAGTGGATTCACCGTGCTTATTAACAACTTGGTATGTGTGTATGCCAAAGCCAGGCATGTGTCGGTATCCGTCCGGGATACCACGGTCTCCGAAAACAAGCAAAAACATGTACAAGCCTTCTGGCCTGAGGGTCAAGTAGTCCCAAAGCATGTTAACATCCATTAGGTTAGTGGCAGGGTTACGTTTCTGAGTTCGTACAAAGGCAGTGAAGAGTAGAGGATCCTTATAAACGTAAATCGGCGTGTTAAATCCAGCAATGTCGAAATTGCCGTCTTCTGTATAGAATTTAATGGCAAATCCTCTTGCATCCCTTGAAGTGTCTATTCCGCCTCGTTCAACAACGACTGGAGAAAATCTGACAGCTACGGGAGTTTTCTTTCCTATCTGACTAAACATTTTGGCTTTGCAGATGTCCGTTATGTCATGGGTGACTTCGAAGTATCCGAAGGCACCCCCGGCCTTGGCGTGGACGAGGCGCTCTGGGATCCGCTCTCGTACTAAATGGGTGAGAGAGTCCATGAAGTATTCATTGAAGAGCAATGGTGTGTTTAAAGTGTTCGTTGCTTCTTTGTATTCTATAGGCGCTCCAGCGCTCGCAGTCATTACACCAACGGGTTTCTGTAAATAAACCAATTTTCCTTTTAGTAAGATGACCGCAATAACTTAAAAGCTGGGGGTCAATTTTTGAGATTCGAGCGCTCGAATATGACATTTAAAACTGTGAATAAAATGAAGAAATGATGTTTTAAAAATAACAGCAATAGTAATTTAAATCATGATTATTTATAATATTAATTTCATGCGTAAATAATGGCGACAGACTTTTGTGTGCGACTATATTCGAGGTTAAATTCTTTGAAATCGAGCGTTCGATTGTCAAAAATTGGCCCCCTGGTACCTAATACATACCTATTAGTGAGTACAAAAACACAATACATCGTACACTAAAGATCTGGTAAAATAAGGAAAATAACTAGTGAAATTAAAAGTAAGCTAGTTTCTTGACAATATAAGAAGAATTTGACACACACAACACACACACACACACACACACACGTACACACTGCACACACAACAATTTCATACGTAGGTATACGGCTACCTGAGTATGAAATTGTTGTTTTTCGTAGTTAACATATTTTCCCTACTTGTCATTTAAGATGATTACTGGCAGATTAGACCATTATCTTATCAAGCAATTGAGTTGGAAAATTTGCAAATGTGTCAAAAGTACTAGCGTGTAGTAGGGTGTAAGGTAATAATTTCTAAGGTCAAGTCAAGCCAAGTCAAACATCGCAGTGAGTCCTAGTGAGTCATACATATAATATACGAGTCTATCTGCCACGTATTTATTTAATAGGTAATTTAATTAGTTGGATTATTATATTTTCTAATAACTGATTTTCAACTAAGCAAATCGCTATTCGCTTTCCGGTAAAAATGACTAAGTACCTATTTCATGAAAAAGTGTAAGTAAGTGACAATCAAATTTAGGCCTCTTTATGTTATAAAAAGGTGGTATGCGGGACTAAAATTTCCAAAAAAGTCCTAGATATGTACTTCTGGTATTTCTCACATCCATTCAATAGGCTAGAATATGATCGGTTGCGTAAGCTTATTAGGCTACTATATAAATATATAGTGTTCAAGGCCGGTGCTAAAACGTATGAGACTCTGCCACCTGTTTCTTTATGTGGCACCTTTTACTTTAATCAAAGACCCATCTAAACAGAGTCAAACACTTTAAATATCTGGGTCATTGAGTCACCGAGGATCTCTGTGACAACATGGATATCGAGAGGGAGCGTCGGGCGCTGTCCGTCCGCTGCAACATGTTGGCCCGTAGATTTGCAGGGTGCACAAAGGTAGTAAAGGCATACTGCCAGTGCTTTTACACCTGTAATCTGTGGGTCAATTATGCGCAGAGGACGTACAGCGCGCTTCGCGTGCAATATAATAACGCCTTCAGGGTGCTACTTGGACTAAGAAGGAGGTGCAGTGCTTCGGGCATGTTTGCGGAGGCGGGGGTGGACGGCTTCCATGCAATCATGAGGAAGCGCTGTGCCTCCTTGCTCCGTAGGTTGAACGAGAGTTCTAATAGCATCCTTAGAGCGTTTGCTGAGAGGTGGGACTCGCCAATGAAACGAAGGTGGATTGGGTTGCACTCCAGTTTTGTTAATTTTGACGGGTGAAATTTTATTTTTTATATGATGTTTTCATATGTTTACTTAATTTATTTTAGTTTACTTAATTTATTTTATTTTATTTGACATTTAATTCAATTTTGACATTTAATTTTAACCACTCAATTTAATTTATAATGTTTTAACTTAAAAGTAATTCAGATTTTTATTTAATTATGGTGATTAATAATGTTTCACCTGTTGACATTAATGATTTTATAATTTGTTACCAATTTTAATGTATTATTTTATGTTGAATTTTAATTGTTAGTTATTTATTTACTGAGTCCTATTTTATTCGCCTAAGTTAAGAAAATTGTAAATTTGTATTGTATCTACTAACATGAATTCTGTGTTTACTAACAACGATATGGGCAATAGCCTGAAATAAACGTTTATTTAATTTAATTTAAATAATAGACACCGATGTGCAAATTGTGCATGTTATCAAAAATACATATTTTGTTAATTATTTTGTTTTTATACCACGACGGTGGCAAACAGGCATACGGCCCGCCTGATGGTAAGCAGCTACCGTAGCCTATGGACGCCTGAAACTCCAGAGGTGTCACATGCGCGTTACCCTTTACAAAAAGGAGGATTCACTGTGTTGACGGCTAAAGGAACAAGAGGGTCCCTCATCGTCAACACACTGGGTCCTCTTTGAGCTCCGTGTTATGTTACCTTGGACACATTTCCCATTTTTTAACAGCCTACCTTGTCGAAACTAGTAATGATATTGTGTCTTTTACTATGACACACACACATACAGCAGCGTGAACATGATGATACATTTAATCTAGTCACGTTTAATCTAGTCATTTTGCTAGAACATGAAAGGGTCACAAATATTAAAAATATATGATTTAAATATTATAGGAAAATGTGAACTCACTCCTGTTTTCTGTTTAAATGTAATAATCTGCTGCGACGCGACATCTTGTTGAAATTCGGCTTCTGCCGTCACAAGTACCGCTAGTACTATCACTTTTAACATTATACGTATATTTAAGAATCAACACTGATTAACTTTTACGTCTAATCTACATTAAACTCAAATACCATTTAGCTTGCTTACTGACTTGGGACCAGTGGAGCAATGTCTCGAGTTTCGACCTTGCAGTCTTAACAATATGAAAGCCAACAAAAAACATAATGCATAGGTCCAAACTTTCAGGTTTGCCAATCACTCGCTGAGTGAAAGACGGCGGATTCGATGGTTTCAGTTTTGTTCGAAATGTTCGAATTGCAAACCTATTTGTCGGTTGGTGTCTCTGTCTATTGCGTCTTATTGGTAATTGGTGTGGGTGTTTAACTTACACCGTGTTTGTAAAAAGTAATGGGGTCATTATATTTACTCATGTAGGATGATTTGATTTGCACATATAATAGGCATGATGAATTGTTTTCATGTATGGTATCAATCGATTCGTTTTGTTGTGAGGATCAAATGTATATATGGGGCTAATTGCGTTAAAGCAACAAGTCAGAAATGAGATTCAAAATCTGACACTCGCTTTTGTTTCTCAAAACGCTCCTAACAAAATGATATGCAACATTGACGTCACGATTGCATAGTCGCCCTGTTCAAAGTATGGAAAAATTATGAAATTGTTATTTTGACAGTGAAATATTGCGTTTATGTATATATTTGCTGTACAATTTATTTTACAGTAATATATGAGAAATCGAATGGTGACTTTTTTTTTTAATTTTGTACTTTTAAAAAATCGTTAAATTTTGTAACTTTTATCTTTGAACTATTTCGATAGATTTCTTTCATTTTCTATTTATTAGGATATATTGATCATTTTGCATCCACTCAACTATATTTTATTACAAAATTCAACATGTGTCATCATCCCTATTGTAGCCCTTTCTTTAATGAAATGAGTTAAAGAGAGCGTTTTTGGTCCTTCCAACCAGATGGGAGATTAAACGGTGTACCTATTCGTATTTTACGGACAGATTATGTTTAAACTAAAGAATAATGTAATAATTTTAAACAAATAAGAACCGACTTCACTTAGCATCCACCTTTCCAACAGCAAATGCTCAAGCTGCTGTAAAAAATACTCAAATCACTATAGGTGTGCCTATAATAGTTGAAGAGGTCCCTCGATTTCTCCAGGATCCCATCATCAGATCCTGACCTGGTTAGAATGGGACCAACTGTGAAGTATACTCTTTCAAACAAAAAAAGAATTTTCCAAATCGGTCCAGCCGTCTACATAAAAAATAAAAATAAAATAGCAAAAACAAAGATCCCGAATTGATAACTTCCTCCTTCGAAATCTTGAAGTCGGTTGAAAACGGTCCGATAGAGAGCATAATGTAGGGGGCGGTGTCTCACTTGCACTCGTTACAAAATTGACACGTTTGACACATATTGACCTGTTGATTGTCTGATGATGTCATTACCTCCTTATTCAAAGCGAGACAAAGTCCCCTAGATAACTTTCTCTTTCGCCCTCACTTTGTGGCCGAAGAATTAGATCCACTTCATATAAATCCATGTTGACAGCTAGTCGGTAACATCGGTCATTTATTACACGGCTAAATTACGAACAATGGCAAGTGGCTCAACAATCCGGGTTCGTGACTGTACTTGGCCAATATAATTTTTAAGAAAAAAAAACCGACTTCCATGGGGGTAGCCGGTGATGCATTATCGTAGATGGTGCACTTAGACTCCATACAATGAAATAACTTGCTTAACAAACGCAGCGGAGAGGACAAATCGTCAAACGTGAACTATGCGTCGTTGAAGAGTTCCGTTCTGATCATCATCAGCAGTTCCCCTTCATCAAATGTCACTCTTTTGAATGAAAATGCTTGATTTGTTGATAAAAATACAAAAGTCACTTTATGTATGCCTTTAAGATTTGAGGAATTCCCTCGATTCCTTATGGAACTCATCATCAGAACTTGAGCTTGACGAAAATTGGTCCTGACAATCTAACTTGCTTAACAAACACAGCGAAGGGGACGTATCGCCAAACGTGAACTATGCGTCGTTGAAGAGTTCCGTTCTGATCATCATCAGCAGTTCCACTTCATCAAATGTCACTCTTTTGAATGAAAATGCTTGACTTGTTGATAAAAATACAAAAATCACTATGTGTAAGCCCTTAAGATTTGAGGAGTTCCGTCGATTCTTCATGGATCCCATCATCAGAACTTGAGCTTGACGAAAATTTGTCCTGACAATTAAACTTGCTAAACAAACACAGCGAAGAGGACAAATCGCCAAACGTGAACTATGCGTCGTTGAAGAGTTCCGTTCTGATCATCATCAGCAGTTCTACTTCATCAAATGTCACTGTTTTGAATGAAAATGATGGTTTTGTTGATAAAAATATAAAAATCACTATATGTATGCCTTTAAGATTTGAGGAGTTCCTTCGATTCCTCATGGATCCCATCATCAGAACTGCGTTTTGACAAAAACGGGACCAATCTGTATATATATACTTACAATCAAAAAAAGAATTTTCAAAATCGGTTCAGACATGACGGAGTTATGGAGTAACAAACATAAAAAAAAAACAAAAAAACATACACGCCGAATTGAGAACCTCCTCTTTTGAAATCTTGAAGTTTTTTTTTTTTGTTTTTTTTTTTATGTTTGTTACTCCATAACTCCGTCATGTCTGAACCGATTTTGAAAATTCTTTTTTTGATTGTAAGTATATATATACAGATTGGTCCCGTTTTTGTCAAAACGCAGTTCTGATGATGGGATCCATGAGGAATCGAAGGAACTCCTCAAATCTTAAAGGCATACATATAGTGATTTTTATATTTTTATCAACAAAACCATCATTTTCATTCAAAACAGTGACATTTGATGAAGTAGAACTGCTGATGCTGATCAGAACGGAACTCTTCAACGACGCATAGTTCACGTTTGGCGATTTGTCGTCTGCGCTGTGTTTGTTTAGCAAGTTTAATTGTCAGGACAAATTTTCGTCAAGCTCAAGTTCTGATGATGGGATCCATGAAGAATCGACGGAACTCCTCAAATCTTAAGGGCTTACACATAGTGATTTTTGTATTTTTATCAACAAGTCAAGCATTTTCATTCAAAAGAGTGACATTTGATGAAGTGGAACTGCTGATGATGATCAGAACGGAACTCTTCAACGACGCATAGTTCACGTTTGGCGATACGTCCCCTTCGCTGTGTTTGTTAAGCAAGTTAGATTGTCAGGACCAATTTTCGTCAAGCTCAAGTTCTGATGATGAGTTCCATGAGGAATCGAGAGAATTCCTCAAATCTTAAAGGCATACATAAAGTGACTTTTGTATTTTTATCAACAAATCAAGCATTTTCATTCAAAAGAGTGACATTTGATGAAGTGGAACTGCTGATGATGATCAGAACGGAACTCTTCAACGACGCATAGTTCAGGTTTGGCGATTTGTCCTCTCCGCTGCGTTTGTTAAGCAAGTTATTTCATTGTATGGAATCTAAGTGCACCATCTACAATAATGCTTCACCGGCTACCCCCATGGAAGTCGGTTTTTTTTTCTTAAAAATTATATTAAAGCTATCTGGGGGCATGGTAGTGCCCCCGTCAAGTCGAACAAGACAAACAACAAAACGACTTTGACGATTAATATAAGGGAGTTTGGCCCCACGTATTAACTGAACCTTACACCACCACTAATGGTTTGCTCTGGAGTCTGGAGACATTAACCTCGTGGTTTAGTATGTTTTCTAGGTACACCTACTTACTGCTCACAAACGCTCGTTTTGAGCAATGTGAGGCTGTTTGAATTCAATGAGTTTCTCGTCAGAAAATTAACTCGTTCCTGCGTGCCAGGAATGAATTGAGTTGGATTATGTACCTACTCTAATTTTCTCGATTGCTACGGGAAAACCATGATCCTCTCGTTTATTGTAGCTAACGGATCTTGATCTTATTGGACACGGGGTAAGTAAGTAAGAAGGCACTTACTCGTACCTATTATGTGTATCAATTTTGTTCGCACGTCCTACAGGCCTAACGAATTGCTTTCTTTCTAATACTGCCTAAATTACTGCATAAATAACCTAATTTGATAGAGATCTTGTTAAACTGGGTTTTGTGTTTTTTCTTTACTTATAGAATTTTATAGTACTTAAGCAAAACGTTTATTTGCTACGGATGATTAGCTTTGCACCAATTAGCGTAACCTCCATTCATTTTTATTATCTAGAGGCCGTTGTATTTATAATCGTCCGTAGCCACGCCACAGAGTAAAGAACAAAATTTATACTGTGACGTCACGAATTGTACCTAATAATAATAAATCTCCAATGGACATCTGAGTGTTGGATCTGAAAATCTGAGGTGAGACGTGGATATCCGTGCGAGATCGCTTCTTATTTGACACATGTAGGGTCTACCTAGGTCAGTTGATTTTTTCTCGAAGTCAGTTGTTTTTTTTAACCGACTTCAATTTCATAGAAGGAGGAGGTTCTGTATTCGGTTTGGGCTTTTTTTTAATGTATGTTCACCGATTACTCTGAGACGCGTGGTCCGATTTGAATAGTTTTTTTTTTGTTTGAAAGGGTCTACTTCCAAGGTGGTCCCATATTACTCTGGTGCTGTTCTGATGATGGAATCTATGAGGAATTGAGGGAACTCCTCAATTTTTAAAGGCATATGTATGGCGATTTGGGTGTTTTCTTTAGCAACTCGAGGGTTTTCTCTCGGAAACCACCAATTTGATGATGTGGACCAGATAATGATGATTGTTTTTATGATAATGATGATGATTTTTTTTAATTCAAGATGTTCAGCGATTACTCCGAGACCCGTGGTCCGATTTGAATAATTCTTTTTATGTTTGAAAGGATGTACTTCCAAAGTAGTCCCAAATTAATCTGGTGCTGTTCTGATGATGGAATCCATGAGGAATTGAGGGAACTCCTCAATTTTTAAAGGCACATGTACGGTGATTTGGGTGTTTTCTTAAGCAACTCGAGAGTTTTCTCTCGAAAACCACCAATTTGATGAAGTGGACCTGATAATGATGATTGTTTTGATGATAATGATGATGATTTTTTTAAATGTAGGATGTTCAGTGATTACTCCGAGACCCGTGGTCCGATTTGAATAATTATTTTTATGTTTGAAAGGATGTACTTCCAAGGTGGTCCCAAATTAATCTGGTGCTGTTCTGATGATGGGATCTATGAGGAATTGAGGGAACTCCTCAATTTATAAAGGCACATGTACGGTGATTTGGGTGTTTTCTTAAGCAACTCGAGGGCTTTCTCTCGGAAACCACCAATTTGATGATGTGAACGTCATGATGATAATTGTTTTGATGATAATGATGATGATTTTTTTAAATGTGGGATGTTCAGCGATTACTCCGAGACCCGTGATCCGATTTCAGGAATTCTTTTTTTGTCTGAAAGTAACTACCTCTGAGATGGTTCCACATTAATCTGGTGCTGTTCTGATGATGGGATCCATGACGAATTAAGGGAACTCCTCAATTTTTAAAGGCACATGTATGGTGATTTGGTTGTTTTTTTAAGCAACTCAAGCATTTCCTCTCGAAAACCACTAATTTGATGGAGTGGACCTAATGATGAAGACCACATATGATAAGTGGAACTTTCCTTACATTGAGTTACGTAATATGAACTTTTTCTTATATATCTTCACCGATTATTGCGAGATCCGTTGTCCGATTATGATAATTATATAACCACTAAAAATGGAAAAATAAAAACTTTTTACAAAAAAAAGATAAACCGACTTCAAAAAGGATAAAATAAATTATTATATTATTTATATGCGTTACAAACTGATATGTTTGAAGTCGGTGCCAAGCCAAAAAGTTACAATACCGGTCAAATCAGCTTCAAGTCTGAAAATCACAAAACATATCGATACCTACTTGTATTGAAAAGGTGAATGTGAATCTATCTGTTACATTTTCACGTCTAAACTACTAATACAATTTTGATGAAATGTGGTACCTATGTATATATTCTCTGATACACGTCTAATTTGTCAATAATCAGAAAAAGCCGGCAAATAAAAATAAAAAACACGTATGGTCAACAATAGAAAATTTAAATATCGTGGCTTTTTTCTACTAAAAAGGTGTGACCCACACACCCAGTGTGTCTGACTATAGAGAAATCAATCTAGCCATTGAATTCTTTTACACTTCGATAAAACACCTTAGGTGAAGTAGAATAAATAATTCAAACCGAAGCACGGGCTCCGTTCAAGATATGGTTAGTCCGACAACTAGTAAACAAGTTTATTAACAAACATCATAAGACGCATGATTATATTTTCTTTCTGTACTAGAATGAAAACCTACGTACAGTCAATACCAGAATTAGTTCTATAGTATGAAGAACAATTCACTGAACACATACGCCTCGTTCGTATTAACTGTTTTGTGATTTTCAGACTTGAAACTGATTTGACCGGTATTGTAACTTTTTGGCTTGGCACCGACTTCAAACATATCAGTTTGTAACGCATATAAATAATATAATAATTTATTTTATCCTTTTTGAAGTCGGTTTATCTTTTTTTTGTAAAAAGTTTTTTAAATATTGTGAATACCAATAAGGTCCAAAAGTGTATACACCTCGACTGTACCTACCTGTTATTTTAATGTATGGTTCTGCGTTCATTCTACCACATTGAGTATAAGTACATTACGTTACAGCATGAATTGCTGGTAATTTCGTGCTACATGAAAAAATATACAGGCTGTCTCATTCAAATCGGTCAGTATGGGAAAGTCTGAAATTATAAGACATACGAAGATCTGTTCTGAGGAACCATGTCATCGATTTTAATAACAAGAAAAACTGCATTCATACATTTAAAAAAACATCTGTACTCCGTTCGGGAATCGAACCCGGTTGTTTTGAAAAAAAAACCTACACTATTTCTATTTAGATATCGATTGTGTAGGTCTTAAGCAGTAAATGTCTGTATGAAACATGATGTCTAAAATGAATAACATGCATTTTATTATATGAAGATACAAAATGCAATATGTAAGATCGTTACCTAAACGTGTTGAATATTGTATTGAAAAAGGCGGTAGTCACTTCGAGCACCTACTAAAATAAATTAAAGTATGTGGAAACAATGCATTTTATTCATTTTAGACATCATGTTTCATACAGACATTTACTGCTTAAGACCTACACAATCGATATCTAAATAGAAATAGTGTAGGTTTTTTTTTTCAAAACAACCGGGTTCGATTCCCGAACGGAGTACAGATGTTTTTAAAAATGTATGAATGCAGTTTTTCTTGTTATTAAAATCGATGACATGGTTCCTCAGAACAGATCTTCGTATGTCTTATAGTTTCAGACTTTCCCATACTGACCGATTTGAATGAGACACCCAGTATACATATAATCATAATTTTAAACTCCAAAAAATATTATTATGTATCAGTGGCAGTGCGTCAAAATTTTTCTTAGGCAAGCCGGAGAAAATTAGACTGCTTTTGTTTATATGGTGTAAGACTGCTCAACTGTCTAAAAATTAGGGAAGCCGGCGGGAATCGAGTTATATGGACGCGCCGCCACAGTTACGTATCATTCTCAATTACAAAATATTTCTTATAATTACTTCGCTTTATTGTATTCATATGTGTATAATATAACCGAACATAAAAATTATTTATGTTTTTTACTCTCCAACCAGACGTCCCTAAGGAATGACTGTTATTAAAGCGTGTTAATGTCCAAGGTCCATCAGGGTGCGTAGCCAACATGCCAACCTTTAACGCTCCGTAGCGTATCGTAGTCACCTCTCTCTATCACTCTTTTATGTTAGTGCGACAGTGACAGTTGTGTTTCGTTTGCTACCACAGGGCGGACACGCCATACTACAAAAGTCTTTTGAGTGCCTATGTGTGCACGGCATGTCTGTACACGCTTCAATGTGTGCGTATGTTCTCAGGGCTGTCATTCAATTATTTTTCTAGTTTCCGTTGTCGATGTCGTAAACTCGTAACGTCTAAAACTACGCAACGGAATTTGATGCGTTTTTTTTTTAAATAGATAGAGTGATTCCAGAGGAACGTTTATATGTATTATACATGCATAACATAGTAGAGAAACACTGATAATTTTAGAGGCTTCTAAAGTGATATCGTAAATAAACACATTTTTTTGCGCTTACATTGCAAACGCTGGCTGAACTCTACGAGATAGATCAAAATAATATACTACAGTATTGTACACCTTAAAAAGACCTACAAAAAAGTCCGCGTTGGTATATGTCTATCTCTTAGGGATAACCAACAATAATCATTTTTTTATCCCGTGCGAAGCCGGAGCGGGTCGCTAGTAATTTATATAATATTTTTGGTAAATAAGTAATATAGATAAAAATAACTGCCACATTTATTCCTTTTCATCAATGACACGTCTTTTCTATTTTGAACAACAAAAATATGCTTCATTCCATGTACCTACTATATCCTCATGGATTAATGTGCTACTTACGATACGATAAAGCGTACTAGTTCGACCGAAAAAAACTTATTTCCATAAGGAAATAATGTAATACAATAATGTATAATTACAATAATGTAATTACTTTCTAAAATCCATTTTGGTTTGCTACGGAGCCACAGAAGAGATAATAGTATTTCATACAGAATGGCCACGCTCCGCCCCGCCCCGATCGGAATTACCTCACTCCGCAGCGGCCGTTTAGTAGGCCGGAGGTAGGCCGTCAGTCTGGTCAGTGGTCGGCACTAGTCGGCAGCGCGTCGGAGAAACAACGCAAAATGTCGCCGTATAAGGTGTACTGTCATGTTAATGGGTGTTTAGAAAGTAATTACATTATTGTAATTATACATTATTGTATTACATTATTTCCTTATGGAAAGAAGTTTTTTTCGGTCGAACTAGTACGCTTTATCATATCGTAAGTCGCACATTAATCCATGAGGATATAGTAGGTACATGGAATGAAGCATATTTTTGTTGTTCAAAATAGAAAAGACTGTCATTGATGAAAAGGAATAAATGTGGCAGTTATTTTTATCTATATTACTTATTTACCAAAAATATTATATAAATTACTAGCGACCCGCTCCGGCTTCGCACGGGATAAAAAAATGATTATTGTTGGTTATCCCTAAGAGATAGACATATACCATCGCGGACTTTTTTGTAGATCTTTTTAAGGTGTACAATACTGTAGTATATTATTTTGATCTATCTCGTAGGGTTCAGCCAGCGTTTGCAATGTAAGCGCAAAAAAATGTGTTTATTTACGATATCACTTTAGAAGCCTCTAAAATTATCAGTTTCTCTACTATGTTATGCATGTATAATACATATAAACGTTCCTCTGGAATCACTCTATCTATTAAAAAAAAACCGCATCAAATTCCGATGCGTAGTTTTAGACGTTACGAGTTTACGACATCGACAGCGGAAACTAGAATATAGTTTATGTAACTGTTACGTAATAAGGCCTAATTACGTACAGTTGCATACACTGCTTTATCTACACTTATATTATACATCCAAAATAAAGTGTTCGGAAACCATAGAATGACCGCCATTGCACCGCCATGGCCAACTCGATTGTGCCGGCGGTCGCGCGGGCGCGTGCAACGGGTCCACCTGTGCTCCTTCCTGACCAACGGGTCAGGAAGGAGCACAGGATGTAAATTATGTTATGAAATTCGATGTTCGGAATTTGAAACTCATTACGTATCAATATATGAGCATGTAAAGTTAAAATTACGTTACTGCCACAGATAAACAGCTTATCATAGTAACATCGGTTGTGGTAATGATAGCCATTGCCTACCGTTTATGAACACGTTTTAGAAGACTTACAATGTGAGTGTAGATAATAGTAGTTTATGTAACCGTTACGTAATAAGGGTCCTTAAAACATGAGTGTGGTTTTATGAAACGAGCCGCAGGAGAGTTTCATAATAAGATCACACGAGTGTTTAAGGCCTAATTACGTACAGTTGCATACACTGCTTTATCTACACTCATATTATTTATCCAAAATGCCGTATTCGGAAACCATAGAATGGCCGCCATTGCACCGCCATGACCAACTCGATTGTGTCGGGGAGGCGCGTGTCGGGCTGTCGGCGGATGCGCGGGAGGGTGCAGGTGTACATTATATTATCAAAACTCATAGCACATCAATATTTGAGCATAAAAAGTTAAAATTACGTTACTGCCACAGATAAAAAGCTTATCATAGTAAAATCGGTCGTGGTAATGCTAGCCATTGCCTACCGTTTTCGAACACGTTTTAGAGAACTTACAATATGAGTGTAGATAATAGTAGTTTATGTAACTGTTACGTAATAAGGGTCCTTAAAACATGAGTGTGGTTTTATGAAATGAGCCGCAGGCGAATTTCATAATAAGATCACACGAGTGTTTTAAGGCCTAATTACGTACAGTTGCATACACTGCTTTATCTACACTCATATTATGTATATTAAATTAATTGTTCGGAAACCATAGAATGACCGCCATTGTACCGTCATGGCCTACTCGATTGTGCCGGCGCTCGCGCGGGACCAATCGAGTTGGCCATGGCGGTAACATTATGTTATCAAATTCGATGTTCCAAATTTGAAACTCATTGCTTAACAATATTTGAGCATGCATAGTTAAAATTACGTTACTGCCGCAGATAAGAAACTTATCATAGTTAAATCGTTTGTTGTAATGCTTGTCATTGTCTACGGTTTTTGAACGCATTTTAGAGTACTTACAGTATGAGTGTAGATAAAAATAATTGAATGACAGCATTGAGAACATACGCACACATTGAAGCGTTTACAGACGTGCCGTGCACACATAGGCGCTCAAAAAAGTTTACAGAGTTTACAGAGTAAGAGCCATACTACAGTATGGCGTGTCCACCCTGTGACGGAGCGTTAACGATTGGCACGTTGCCTACGCATGTAACTTGGCAAGTTTTAATAGAAAATTATATACTTGACACATTGCAGTCCAAAGGTGTCGATTCATTGCATTGAAAAGGTGTGTGGTGTGTGAAAACTTGCCAAGTAACATCATTAAAAAGTACTGAAAATAATAAATGTTATCAGGAAACTGCTAAAAAAACCGGTGTGCGTTTCTCTGACTATTATAATTTTAGGTATTTCTATGTAACGTGATACTTATTCAAAATGTACCTTAAAAACTGCTGGAAATCAAGTGTGCATTCCTATAACTATTTATGATTTGAGGTATTTTTATGGAACTTGGTACTTATTCAGATCTCACTTCTTTTATAGGCGAAGCATACCCATAGTATCGAACTTGGCAGCCTTTCACATTTATGTTTTTGATGGGATAAACTATTATCTGACAAAGTTTCAAACGGGATGGGATGACCATTTGACCAGCGATGACAAAATATCTCAAATAAACAATTAGATCTTACACTCAAGTACTGCTCTTTGCTGATGACTGTACCTATTTTATTATTATATTATTTTTATTATTACCATACAGAACATGTTTAAAAAAGAATTACTGAGTTTGTGTACCCTATAAGACGATTAAAAAATATCTTATCAGAGCAAACAGCCCTACTTGCATTCCACTCATACATATTGTCAAACCTTCTTTACGGATTCATACTGTGGGGAAATATTGCAGCGACGACAGAATTTTTAGAATATAAAAGAAATGTAGGTATACGATCTGTTTTCGGTGCCGATCAGATGGAACCGTGTAGATAATTATTCATTAAAAACAGAATATATTCTTTTCATTCTCTATACTCATAGATGTATGCATATTTGTCAAAAACAAAAATTATGTAGATTTGTTTACCGTAAAAAATAACACTGAGCAACACACTTGCGAGGAAATAACAGAATAGTAATAATTAATAACTTTTGATAAATACATTAATTGTCAGAATGTTTACAGGATAGAGGTACTTACGAACCTAAGATAATTAAATTTAACTAACATTTTTTGTGATGTTATTGAGTATCTGGAACTCTTTTTCAAATCATTTCATAAAATTAATGACTTCACATTTATTGTGCAATATTTTTCACGTATTTTTTTCCTTATGTATTGCTCACTAGATTTTTATGATGACATTTTACTAGTATGTATCACAATTTTGAAATATATCCAGAGGTTAAATTAACGCTAAAGTTGTCTTCTTATTCATTGAAAATATAATTTGTTTAAATTAATAAAACACGACGAGAAAAATCTAACAAATAAACAATGATTTGAGGTTAACTTATAAATGGCGCGCAATTTTCTTTTTTGGATGTGCGTGCAGCTTGAGGCAAAGGCGCGGACGTATAATGCCAAACAGCCAATATTAAAACAGACAATTCGTGTTTAAAACGTAAATTATTTTACGTCACACCTGGCCATAATGTGAGTATTACCGCACGCTACGCGTACGGTAAAACTCGCATTATCACCAGGTGGAGACGTAAAATTGTGTACTCGCCACGGGCAGTAAAGAAGAAAGCCCTCTATCGCATATTTGCAACCCTCGCCTGCGGCTCGGGTCACAAATACCTGCGATTTCGGGCTTTCTTTCTTTTACAGTCCTTAGTAAGTAATGTACTAGTGTATTACGAGTAAAATAATAAGTTAAAATGATTCTTTTTCACAATCAGGATTGTATAATTTGTATTCTATCATAAATGTGTATATTTTTAATATTTTTACGTCACACCTGGTCATAATGTGAGTTTTATCGCACGCTACGCGTACGGCAAAATTCGCATTACAAATACCTGCGATTTCGGGCTTTCTTTCTTTTACAGTCCTTGGTAAGTAATGTACACTATTACTTCTTTAGAATGTAAACTCATAAAGAGTAAAAAAAAAGTAAAGGTAATACCCGACTAAATTACAACGATTCGTCTACGTACGTACAACTTGGTACTAGAGTACAAACGTCACTTGATCGGATTATTAAATTATTCCACTAGTTGGATAATTATTGTGAAATGCACGCTTGTTTAATATCTAGGATTATGAGCATAAAAGCGGTGGAATAAGAACCTCGTTACGAGCAGGTGTGTTGAAAATAAAAGTACGTTTTTCTACTCGCCGACTGTAATGCTTGAATTGTGATTGTGTAGACCGAACTACTAGCGCATACTTTCCGATAGAGCTTTTATGGTCGCATATTGTGACATCGCCAACGATGGTACAAAGGATTTCCATACAATATTGTAACAGTGTTGTCCTTCCCGACCGTCCGTGTCCTTCTTCCCGACCGCCGGCACAATCCACCGAGATATAGAACTTACTCAATTGTATAGAGGCAGCAGGTCTTTCGTCGAACTCTATTCTTACCGGCTTGCCTAGATTGAGCACTCGTAGAAAAAATATTGTATACAATAGTGACATAATCAAGCTTTTCAATCTCGTACCTTACTTAGGCCACTCAGCAAGCTTTGTGGCCTAAACACGGTACTCGACTGAAAGCTCTTAATTATGTCACGATTGTATAAAATACTATTTCTTTACGTAAAATATGCTATTATAAAGATTTGCCTAAGGTAGTTCTCTTCCAGTGTTCATAGATTTTTTACACACAGTAATGTAAAATGTAGGTACGAGTATACTAGTATGACACCCCGACGCCTTTATAACTTTAATAGTTTTGTTGGATGTTGAACACTTACTCGTATTTCCGTACTTACTGTAGACTAGGAGTAATGGTTTGGCATTTCTGATAGTTGACGAGAGAACTGACAACTTGACAAGAAACCGTATTACACAACAAACACACACAACTTGCACACAATAGCCACCTAAGGTCAGATGGGGTAAGTGAAACTAGTTTATTTTGTTCAAGAGAAATAGCTGGAAATTCTAAGTGTTTCCTTTAGTCGACTCGACTTTAAATGATTTAACAACCCTCTTGCTAGACTGCCACTCTAAATTATTAATATTTTAACTATGGGGTTTAAATTACGGTAGTAAAACTCACTAAACGTGACTGAATGAGAGGGGTTTGGTTTGATTGTTCTATACATATGTATGCTCGAGGAATATGAAAATGGAATGAATAAAAAGAAAATGAAACTTCCATACGACGTGACCCGATTGTTCTTGAGGGTAGTATATATATTATGGGTAGTATATATACACCGTGGGCTGGAATAACCCGACAGATCTTAACCACGAATTTCTAAGACCAAAAGAAGGAAAAATATTATGTGACTTTAGGTCAATTTCGCCAAAAAAAAAATTTTTTTTTTTCGTTTTTTTTTCCATTTTTTGAATGTTTATTGCACATGACAAGCAAATGTTATTAATAAAATTATCGCCTAAAACAAATTGGTACATTTTTTTTTTTTTAATTTAGTTACTGCAAAGTTTTCCTTGTCACTGTGATATCTGTCAATAAGGACGTGTAAACTATGTCCAATAGTGGCAACAACGCCATCAGAAAGGCGTTTTGTGATGAGTTATAATAAAAAGTGTATTTTTTTTAAATGGTATTAACTCTGAAACTAGGCGTATTCCAGAAAAGTTTATCCCATCAAAAACATAAATGTGAAAGGCTGCCAAGTTCGATACTATGGGAATGCTTCGCCTATAAAAGAAGTGAGATCTGAATAAGTACCAAGTTCCATAAAAATACCTCAAATCATAAATAGTTATAGGAATGCACACTTGATTTCCAGCAGTTTTTAAGGTACATTTTGAATAAGTATCACGTTACATAGAAATACCTAAAATTATAATAGTCAGAGAAACGCACACCGGTTTTTTTAGCAGTTTCCTGATAACATTTATTATTTTCAATACTTTTTAATGATGTAACTTGGCAAGTTTTAATAGAAAATTATATACTTGACACATTGCAGTCCAAAGGTGTCGATTCATTGCATTGAAAAGGTGTGTGGTGTGTGAAAACTTGCCAATGCAACTTTTCAATGCAATATAGCCACGTCAGATTATGACACAATAATGAGAGCAACAAAACCCGTCTGGTTAGATTGCTATACTATTCTTATTGCTAGATCCTGGCATCTGGCAGCTTTTAATGGGTGGAGGTCACAGTGACAGACTAGCAAAATATTTAATTGGAAAATAGTAATACCAAACCAGGTAAAAATTGCCGAAGTTGTCTCAGTTATAAAGGACAGGGCCTATATTTTAAGGGGCTCCCTGGCGCCAACGACCTTAGATCTGATTCCCTTAGTTTTCTAATGATTTATATAGCTTATCATATTATCAGTAACGGCTTTAAACAGTATAGTATCCTATATTTACTTCAATATTCATTGTCTTCGAGATATTTGACATCAAAGTCGAACCGGTTTAGGCTAAAAAAGTGGTTTTATGGTCATAAATTTTGTTTTAATTAGTTAAAAATTAAAATCTATTATTAGTAAATAATTAGTTAAAAATATGTAGATTACGTATATGTAAGATTCTTTACACCATTCGAATATCGATACAAGTGTTTTTTTAGACCATATTTTAAAAATATCATAAAAAAATAACGGATCATTTATTTCAAGATCCGGCTCTACAGAATGGAGATAAAAGATTCAAAAACCGATAGTCGTTTGCCTTATAATTCTATCTATAGTGAATATGTTGGAATATCGACTCAAAACTGGTCAAAAATCGATAAAAAAAAATCTTAGACCAAAAATATTGTGTATTATTACCATACATCGGGGTTTTCGGTGCGGGAATGTTTGACATTAGCCAAAGAGTAGGCATTAACTTAAAAAACAGAATGTACTCTGGCACGTTTCTACCTAATGAATAATTGATCGAAAAAATCATAGGTAGGTATATAAAATTTATATGTAATAGCTTTTTTATTAATTCATGTAATGAGAGGGCGGAGTACCGGTGGCAAATTTCACACTAAATGTATGGAGTCGCCTAAGTATTCTTATGATTAAATAAATAACGAATAAATGATTAATTTTGCATAATAATTTTTAGGAACTTATAGAAATTATCTTACGAGCATACAAATATAATGTAATATGTTGTTAATATCTATAATACATAGTAATATGTTTTCTTATCAAAACATTATCATTAGGTACTAAATACTAGACTAAGAAGTTATACCTGCCAAACTATATATTATTTTCAAGACCATTCAATTACAATTGAGGACTGGAATTATTTGTTCGAGGTCCTCCTCACAATCTACACTTAAGTGCGTATCCATGTTATAAAATGAATGGACTATGGCCACATGTTCCTGGTTTTTCGGAGTGAATCGGTTTCTTAATTTATTGAAGATCCATTTATGAGTGGAAAACGATCGCTCTACATCTACCGATGTCATGGTTGCATGTTTAAGGACTTGTTTATAGTTTTCCATTGTAATCATATTCCTTCATTCGTCAGCATCTGGGTTTCTATCTAGAACCAATTCGAGTTTATTTCGCACGGTTTCACTTCCTTGGAGGCTTAAAATATTCCTAACTATATCTATTACCAGAAAACTTTCTTCTATCGGAATTTTAGTGCATTCTAATTTTTCTATCGATTCAGGTATAATTTCGTAACAATTTTTTATAAAGCTTTTTAAAATTTTCATTTTCAAACAACTTCTGGGCTTTTCTAATGGCAATAGCTTCTTAATTGTTCAATTGCATCACAACATTTTTAATCACGTCAAAATGTCTATCGTAGTAAAAACTTGCATTTAACCAGGTGCCCCAACGAGTGATAATGGGTTCCGGCGGTAAAGACACATTCTGCGCATGGTCCCTGAAAAATCGGACGCGGTGTGGTGATTTAAAAAAAATCTTCTTGACATTAGATATTAAAGAATTGACCAATTTATGTTCAGATCTTATCTGCTCCGCGACTCTGTGTAGTCCATGAGCGAAACAAGTTACGTGTCGTACTTTAGTGTACTTTTTCTTCAAAATCTTGCCGGCAGCAAGCATGTACGCTGCGCTATCCGAACAGAATATTAAAAATTTGTTCATATTATCTGTAAAATTATCCTCCCACAAAAAATTCAAGCTTTCGTCAACCACCGCTGCAATTGAGTTCGCGTTTACAGTACTAACGACTTTACACGCTAACAAATATGGCGTTTGTAAAGCATCATCAAGTGATTTTATAATTACATTTACTACGAAATTATCAAGAGTCTCATCCACCGCAAGCCATAAATTGGAATCGAAAAATGTATTTCGTATTTGCTTGACGGTCGCATTGTATATTCTGGTAAGATAGTATTTTCTCAAAACACTTTCTTCGGGAAGTTTTACGCCTTTATCTAAGTATTTTCCAAAGAACTTTTTAAATTCTGGATGGTTAACTCTTTTCCATGGGATGTTACACGCTATAAGGAAAACGCATAAATCATAGGCAAAGGTGCCATTTTGGTTTCCACAGTTAATTTGGTGTTGTTTACTGTTAACGTGTTTTTCGACATTATATTTTTTCAACTGCTTTAAATCCACTGAGCAAGAAATACAGTGAATGCTACATTCTTCTTCATTATATATAAGATTTTCGTACGGTTCTATCATCCGCAGAATTGTTGCTTCACATGGCTTATTCATCTTGATATTTTTCGGTTTTAAATATTTAGCCGACGCAATAATAATTCAGATAATATAGATGTAAAGCAGCTGTCTAAATTGACAATGTCAAATAATTAGTTTCTAAATGTCTCATAAATTTGTAAATTAGCAACTTTTTGAAAAGAAAGGTTGCATATGGTAAAAAATATTATATCGATGAATGGTGACTTTGTTAAAAGAAATTGAAAAATAACCCAAAACATTTACGACATAACATTTAGGTGTTCCTGAAATCGATTTATGAAAATAAATGTTAAGTACTTACTTCCAATTTACGAGTAGGTACCATACTAAGTACATTAGGTAAATGAATAATTTTATTATTCAAGCCTAAAATAATAATTATAAAAACGACTCCATACCTTTTGTGTGAAATTTGCCACCGGTACTCCGCCCTCTTAATGACTGATCATTGTCAACCTCTTCAGTTAATCAAATAGTTCATAAATATCGGACGTCAAGATTAATATTTGACACTTATTATACCGTGTCTTTGTCTTAGGTAGATCTAGTTAATAAATTTCGGATATGCAATTGCATTTTTAAAATACTAAGTAGGGTAAATCGCCAGTTACTGGCCACTGTCCAATAACTGGCCACCTCATACTAAAAACGAACTCTGCGTACCTACAAACAAAATTCATTTTAGTATAACGTGGCCAGCTATTGAAACCCTTCAGTTTCTACTTCAGCTTTGTTTGTAGGTAAACAGAGTTCATTTTTAGTACGAGTATCAGGTGGCCAGTTATTGGATAGTGGCCAGTAACTGGCGATTTACCCTATATAATAGTCAATACAAACATGCCTCTAAGAAGAAAAGCTCGTATCATAGTGTGTAAGCTATTCACAGAGAGGTAAGTTATTCATTAGGCATAATATGATATTTTCTCAGACTAACTCTCAACCTATCTGTTTATCTCTACTCTTTCTCAAATCATTCCCGCACCGAAAACCCCGATGTATGATTATTACGGAAACAAAACCAGTAGGCGACAAACTATGAACTATATTTTATTATACATCGTTTGGCACTACTTTCTCCCAACATAAACTTTTGTATAATTTCTCTTAATATTGTATAGTTTCTCATAATATTGCATCAAATCCAGATCTCTAGGATTTATTTTCTTGAAATGGTTTGCATTCTTTGACCTCCACCACTTTAAAGCTGCCAGATGTCCAGATCTAGAAATAAGCATAGTATACCAAACTGACTAGAGGGGTTTGGTTGCTCTCATTATTGTGTCATATCCGACGTGGCTAGCTCTCCGTCTATATAGACCAACGCCATTTTGTAAATAATTTATAACCTAAAAATAAAATCATGCGGACCTATTTATACACGGAAAATACGTATATAATAATGAAATTACTTAATTTAAGACTGCTCAACCAACACTATTATGTTAATAATGCAAAACTCGTTCTATACGAGGATTACACAATTGTTTTGTTTATTTGACGCATATCTTTTTATAATATTTTATAGCAAAACTACAATAAATCAAAGGCGCGTGAAAATTTTCAATGAAACGTATATACACATTTACAGTAAACTACATTGCGCAGTAATATTTGAAGGATATAATAACGTAAAAGAGTCAAAAACTTTAATAAATTTTGTTAGGATGCAAACAAATATGACGTGTCACTCATTCAGTTTTGTGTACCGTCTTCGTCCATTTTATATTGCGAGACAAAGTAAATCACAACGTTCATTGTATTATAACATTTGTTGCGTCGGTGTTAGAGACGTTTTTGCATTGACGTAAGGTTTATTTTACTACACTCTTATGCTAGTATAATGCTTTTGTATTGCGATTGGCAAGTTAATCGAGAGTACTTATGCTTCTTTACTGCGATTAGCAAGTTTTTTGGCCGTATTAATGCTTCTTTAATGCAGTTGGCAACTTAATAGAACGTACTAATGATTCTTTAATGCGATTGGCACTTTCCATGACAACGATAATGCTAATAGCGCAGACATATTGCGCCTGTAATGCTATTAAATGACCTGTATAGGATCTCAAGCTGGGTAATTCGTGCCAATTTAAGACCTATATCAGCACTATAAACGTTTATAATGCTACTATAAAACGAACTCAAAATGCTAAAAGCATACAGATATGCTGTAAGACGACCGTTATACTGCCTTGATGTGTTACTTGGGATGAATCGACACCTTTGGACTGCAATGTGTCAAGTATATAATTTTCTATTAAAACTTGCCAAGTTACATCATTAAAAAGTACTGAAAATAATAAATGTTATCAGGAAACTGCTAAAAAACCGGTGTGCGTTTCTCTGACTATTATAATTTTAGGTATTTCTATGTAACGTGATACTTATTCAAAATGTACCTTAAAAACTGCTGGAAATCAAGTGTGCATTCCTATAACTATTTATGATTTGAGGTATTTTTATGGAACTTGGTACTTATTCAGATCTCACTTCTTTTATAGGCGAAGCATTCCCATAGTATCGAACTTGGCAGCCTTTCACATTTATGTTTTTGATGGGATTTCATTTATTTTTGTTAGGTGTAGGTTCTTTATTATTTTTTTATCACTTTTGCTTTAGGAAATATCTCATTCCACTTAGGTATGTACTTTATACTATAACCCTTTATACTAAGCGTCTAATTCTATTTTACTATTTATTTATAGGTGATTTTTACAAATAAACTGGCTCCCTACACCTATAAAATGTACCTACTTACATATAATTACATACATCAATAACGTACTTTATTCTGTTTGTAAGTACGCTACCTACATAGATAATTAATAACTTGGTAATACCTACCTACCAGTAGGTATTATAATTGGTGGCCTATTATGTAGCCCTAGAAGTGCACCATCCCATCTCATCCCGTGGCGTATCGGAGGGTGAGATGGGCAGTAGTATATATAATTCCCTCTTAGAGTACTCGTATATATGATTTCCATGTTCTTGAATCTGCGATTTTATTAGTTGTAAAATTAGAAATTATTTAGACTATGCGAAAAAAAATAGTCTTTTCATTTTTGTTTGACTGATTTAGCGCACCTAGTGTACCTAGTGACCTGCTTTGCACTTCGTAAATCGTGGGTTCGGTTCCCGCAACAGACACACACAGAGTGGTGAACAATTTTATTGTTCTTGTCTTTAAGACAAACATGTAATGTCTTAAATTGGTATGTATCTAAATTTAAATAAGTCTTATCTCATTTCCACTCCATACCTACTTATAGTAGAACAAAATTACACATTCGTTGTTTTCGAAACTGACTCACACTTGGCCGTTTTCAGATTTTTACTTTATTTCGACCTAAAGACAAACCTTCGAGCCAAATTTCAAAATACTAAGTAGGGTAAATCGCCAGTTACTGGCCACTGTCCAATAACTGGCCACCTCATACTAAAAACGAACTCTGCGTACCTACAAACAAAATTCATTTTAGTATAACGTGGCCAGCTATTGAAACCCTTCAGTTTCTACTTCAGCTTTGTTTGTAGGTAAACAGAGTTCATTTTTAGTACGAGTATCAGGTGGCCAGTTATTGGATAGTGGCCAGTAACTGGCGATTTACCCTATATAATAGTCAATACAAACATGCCTCTAAGAAGAAAAGCTCGTATCATAGTGTGTAAGCTATTCACAGAGAGGTAAGTTATTCATTAGGCATAATATGATATTTTCTCAGACTAACTCTCAACCTATCTGTTTATCTCTACTCTTTCTCAAATCATTCCCGCACCGAAAACCCCGATGTATGATTATTACGGAAACAAAACCAGTAGGCGACAAACTATGAACTATATTTTATTATACATCGTTTGGCACTACTTTCTCCCAACATAAACTTTTGTATAATTTCTCTTAATATTGTATAGTTTCTCATAATATTGCATCAAATCCAGATCTCTAGGATTTATTTTCTTGAAATGGTTTGCATTCTTTGACCTCCACCACTTTAAAGCTGCCAGATGTCCAGATCTAGAAATAAGCATAGTATACCAAACTGACTAGAGGGGTTTGGTTGCTCTCATTATTGTGTCATATCCGACGTGGCTAGCTCTCCGTCTATATAGACCAACGCCATTTTGTAAATAATTTATAACCTAAAAATAAAATCATGCGGACCTATTTATACACGGAAAATACGTATATAATAATGAAATTACTTAATTTAAGACTGCTCAACCAACACTATTATGTTAATAATGCAAAACTCGTTCTATACGAGGATTACACAATTGTTTTGTTTATTTGACGCATATCTTTTTATAATATTTTATAGCAAAACTACAATAAATCAAAGGCGCGTGAAAATTTTCAATGAAACGTATATACACATTTACAGTAAACTACATTGCGCAGTAATATTTGAAGGATATAATAACGTAAAAGAGTCAAAAACTTTAATAAATTTTGTTAGGATGCAAACAAATATGACGTGTCACTCATTCAGTTTTGTGTACCGTCTTCGTCCATTTTATATTGCGAGACAAAGTAAATCACAACGTTCATTGTATTATAACATTTGTTGCGTCGGTGTTAGAGACGTTTTTGCATTGACGTAAGGTTTATTTTACTACACTCTTATGCTAGTATAATGCTTTTGTATTGCGATTGGCAAGTTAATCGAGAGTACTTATGCTTCTTTACTGCGATTAGCAAGTTTTTTGGCCGTATTAATGCTTCTTTAATGCAGTTGGCAACTTAATAGAACGTACTAATGATTCTTTAATGCGATTGGCACTTTCCATGACAACGATAATGCTAATAGCGCAGACATATTGCGCCTGTAATGCTATTAAATGACCTGTATAGGATCTCAAGCTGGGTAATTCGTGCCAATTTAAGACCTATATCAGCACTATAAACGTTTATAATGCTACTATAAAACGAACTCAAAATGCTAAAAGCATACAGATATGCTGTAAGACGACCGTTATACTGCCTTGATGTGTTACTTGGGATGAATCGACACCTTTGGACTGCAATGTGTCAAGTATATCATTTTCTATTAAAACTTGCCAAGTTACATCATTAAAAAGTACTGAAAATAATAAATGTTATCAGGAAACTGCTAAAAAACCGGTGTGCGTTTCTCTGACTATTATAATTTTAGGTATTTCTATGTAACGTGATACTTATTCAAAATGTACCTTAAAAACTGCTGGAAATCAAGTGTGCATTCCTATAACTATTTATGATTTGAGGTATTTTTATGGAACTTGGTACTTATTCAGATCTCACTTCTTTTATAGGCGAAGCATTCCCATAGTATCGAACTTGGCAGCCTTTCACATTTATGTTTTTGATGGGATTTCATTTATTTTTGTTAGGTGTAGGTTCTTTATTATTTTTTTATCACTTTTGCTTTAGGAAATATCTCATTCCACTTAGGTATGTACTTTATACTATAACCCTTTATACTAAGCGTCTAATTCTATTTTACTATTTATTTATAGGTGATTTTTACAAATAAACTGGCTCCCTACACCTATAAAATGTACCTACTTACATATAATTACATACATCAATAACGTACTTTATTCTGTTTGTAAGTACGCTACCTACATAGATAATTAATAACTTGGTAATACCTACCTACCAGTAGGTATTATAATTGGTGGCCTATTATGTAGCCCTAGAAGTGCACCATCCCATCTCATCCCGTGGCGTATCGGAGGGTGAGATGGGCAGTAGTATATATAATTCCCTCTTAGAGTACTCGTATATATGATTTCCATGTTCTTGAATCTGCGATTTTATTAGTTGTAAAATTAGAAATTATTTAGACTATGCGAAAAAAAATAGTCTTTTCATTTTTGTTTGACTGATTTAGCGCACCTAGTGTACCTAGTGACCTGCTTTGCACTTCGTAAATCGTGGGTTCGGTTCCCGCAACAGACACACACAGAGTGGTGAACAATTTTATTGTTCTTGTCTTTAAGACAAACATGTAATGTCTTAAATTGGTATGTATCTAAATTTAAATAAGTCTTATCTCATTTCCACTCCATACCTACTTATAGTAGAACAAAATTACACATTCGTTGTTTTCGAAACTGACTCACACTTGGCCGTTTTCAGATTTTTACTTTATTTCGACCTAAAGACAAACCTTCGAGCCAAATTTCAGGTCGGTACGACCATTGGAAGATAGAACCATTTAGTTCATTATGACTTCATAGTAGAACAAAGTTACACCTTCGCTATTTTTAAAACTGACTCACACTTGGCCGTTTTCAGATTTTTCCCTTTACTTTGACCTTAAGACCTATCTCCATGCTAAATTTCAAGTCAGTACGACCATTGGAAGTGGTCTAGGTTTTTGAGTCAGTGAGTCAGTGAGTGAGTGTATATAAAAATAGCGATTTTCTGACGTCAATATCTCAAGAACTGCTATATTACCGTTGCTCTGACTGACAGAGAGTCCAAAATAGCATTCATCTTTATGTAAGTAGGTACCTTCAAAATTACAATCATTATTCGCTCACATTACCGGGCCGTTGAACTCTAGTGAATATAATCTCATGAGAATACCATCGAATTATACCGTAGGAAATGTATTATACTGTATAGGTATATGTAATATATGTATTATACCACAAACTTACTGAGTATTATAATCGCTCTCTTCACATAAATGGACCAAATAACTATACTGATCGGTTCCTACCAACACACACGTATAACAGGTAGTTAAATGAATTATTTTTAATGCCACTGTTCGGAAATGTGGCAAAAGAACAAACATTAAAATGATCCATAACCCACATTCTAATGCGTATTTTTACTGTGTTTCAAAAAGCACTTATGTAATGCTTTGGCCGAAAGCACATAGATTGGTATAAAAAAATGGAGCTTATCGAGTTATCGTTATGGTCTAAGAGCTGGCCACGTCAGTTATGGTCTAAGAGCTGGCCACGTCAGATATGACACAATAATGAGAGCAATGATACCTGTCTAGTTAGATTGCTTTACCATCCTTATTGCTAGATCCTGGCATCTGCCAGCTTTTAATGGGCGGAGGTCAGACTGACAGACCAACAAAGTTTTTAAGTTGGAAAAAAGTAATACCACAATAGGTAAAAACTGCCAACGTTGTGTTATTTATAGAGGATAGGGCCTATATTTTAATATTAGATTACAAACCATTGTCTATTATTGCGAAAACAAAAACGTTAGGCAATTAACTAAAAAATGCATTATACATCATTTGGCACTACTTCCCCTAACAGAAACTTCTGGACATGATATAATCTAATTAATTACTTAATTTCCCATAATATTGCATTAAACCCAGATGCATTATAGGATTTGTTTTCTTCGAGTTATTTGCATTATTTGACCTCCACCACTTTACAGCTGCCAGATGTCCGGATCTAGAAATAAGCATAGTATAGCAAACTAACTAAAGGGGTTAGGTTGCTCTCATTATTGTGTCATATCTGTCGTGGCCAGCTCTCCGTCTATTATATAGCAATTTCCAGCCTCTGTAACAATGTAAGCACTAAAATATTTAGCTAGTCATAGAGTAATATAATTTTACTATATGATCTAGCAAACGGTTAAAATGCTTAACGACTTATTTAGCCTTCTTCTCAAATGAGATACAAATTTTTCGGGAGATGGGCGTAGGACCGGCTAGCAGCTCGGCTTTAGGGTAGAGTGAGTGGAGCGGCAGCTTTAGGCACCAACCAACTAATCCCACTAAAATATCAATCTTTCTCTACTCTGAGCTACCTCCCGAGTTGTTTCCATTGCGTTTTGACATGGGGTGGGGTTCGGTTGAAGCGGGCGAATAGGGCCTTGATGTTGCTTATGTTCATGGGCGGCGTTGTCCGCTTCCCATCAGGCGGCTTGTCTGCTCGTTTGCTACTAGTTCCATAAAAAAAACCCTGATCAAGGTTAGGGCCGGCGCGGGCTGGACAGAACATGACATGACTGTTCATCATCAGTTCTATAGCCTCTGTAGGTATAGGTCAATGCAGATTTAATTATAATGGATTAATGGCATTAGACGTGTGGTCCGGTCACTCTGAATAAACATCAATTGTGAATTGCATTGATTCTGAAATTGTACCCCGCTCGCTCTTGTACATAACTACATACACCCCTGTGGCCGCAAGACTACATCGTCTATAATTCAATTTAAAAAGGAATATTTATTCCATGCGAGAATATAGCCCCAGCAGATAATGTTTCCATGCCAAACTGTTTGCTTACTCGTATAACAATACCGATATATGAAAGGAAGGATATCGTCATCGAATGGCTTTTGTTTTGGATTTATCCATTTGAATAGCATGTTCTTCGATAACTACATACAGTACCTACCTACATGTATTGTAGGTAAAAATACATGTAATTTTTATGACTCTGATAACACGTGGAGAAATACACGTTTCGATTAGTTTGGAAAATGCATTTGCAGGAGGTACTTAATTAATGAAATACGTATAAGTACGTACCGAATCGAATTTAGGTAATTTGAAATGTTGAGTTGAATCCTCTGTTTACATTCTAGGCTTAAATTATGGAACTGTATTTTTGATATCGCAATTTGGTATTTTTTGTCATGGTCGCTGAGTGCTTGCTAGGGTACCTAAAATTTTTTTTGGTAAATTTAAATATTAATTACAAATCGTCAAAGCTCCACATTTTTTATACAAACGTAATCATAATTATACAGATATATCACCTAGCTGTCTATAAAAAGGTGACTTTGCCTTCATACCATGTAGAATATTTGTCAGACCAGCTGAATGCCAGCTGATCACCAACGTCATCTAGACAGAAAAAATAGTATTGACGTCATGTAGAACGTAGGTACAGATACAATAAACCTTAGGATAATACAAGACAGATGTACAAACCGATAATATTTGCTTTGCAACGACTTTAATGCTGCCATGCTTAAGCCGAATGGCTCATCTTAAAATCAAATTCTCTTGGAAATGGAACTCTGAGAACTCTTTAATTTTGTTTTGAAATAGTGCCATTCGGCTTAGTAGGGAAGTATTGTTTCCATTTGTCATAAATCAGTGATATTTACTATGGATGGGTTATAATCTAACAAAATGAGCAGAAAAAACACTTCCAGAGTTATTTCATAACCTATTAGCAACGATTCTGTTATGTTTATCTATTTTGACAATCATTACATCTATGTCACTCTCATAGTTAGAAAATTACAGTTTGTCTCTTTCTCATGCGGATGGCGGGAGCTCATTGGCACGTCCGCTTGTCACGCTTGCCGGTGCGCAACTAGCGTCAATTGTTTGAAATCACTCATTTTAAGTGCTTTATTTTTGGAGCGTGCATAACCCATCTGTCATTATTATACCTCTATATCATAGTCATAATAAATTATAAAATTTATTATGACTATTTATGACAAGGCGAGGCGAGGAGGCGAGGTGGAGGCTATGTATGAGGATTATCGAAGGCCATGCATAGCTCCAAAACCTACTTCACCGTTGTTATGGGGGACTTCAACGCGGAACTGGGCAAGAGAGATGGTGAAGAGCTGAGAGTGGGGCAATTTGGATTTGGGAGTCGGAACCACCGGGGCCAACTACTGGCTGGCTTCTTGGAGAAGGAGGGACTCTACATGATGAACTCCTTCTTCAAGAAACGTGAGCACAGGAAGTGGACACGGATGAGTCCCGACGGTGCAACTAAAAACGAGATTGACTTCATCATGTCAACGAAGACGCATATATTCAATGATGTCTCTGTGATCAATAGGGTTAAAACCGGAAGTGATCACCGTCTGGTGAGAGGCACATTGAATATATGTGTTAAGCTAGAGCGCTCTCGACTGATGAAGTCTACGCTCCGTCCAACAGCACTTCAAATCCAAAACCCTGAGAGCTTCCAGCTGGAACTCCAAAACCGTTTCGATTGTCTAGGCGGCGATGTGGACGAATTCCGGCGATGTGGTTTGTGGAAGCTGTCCATAGCACTGGGTCTAAGTTTTTTAAGGCCCAGCGGAGCAACAGAACCGAAAGGCTCTCTGACTCCACTCAGAAACTCATCGAGGAAAGGAGAGAAATGGTTCTGCAATCCTCAGGAGATGCGTCATTATACCGGCAGCTCAATAAACGGATCTCTAAGTCCCTTACCCGTGATTTGCGCCAATTCAATACAAATCGTATTGAAGAGGCCATTGAGCAGAATAAGGGCTCTAAAGTTTTCGCAAGGGATCTGTCTATTGGGCAGAGCCAGCTCGCCAAATTAAAAACTGAGGATGGTAGAATCGTTTCATCCAGACCCGAGCTTCTGGGGGAGATAGAGGACTTTTATGGACAGCTGTACACATCAACTAGCAGACCTGAAGTTGATCTGGCGGAAGACCCTAGAGCTAGACTGACCCGACATTATACCGAAGACATCCCGGACATCAGCCTGTACGAGATTAGAATGGCTCTTAAACAGCTCAAAAACAATAGGGCACCTGGTGAAGAAGGAATTACAGCCGAACTTCTGAAGGCGGGTGGTAAACCGGTCCTTATGGCCCTTCAGAAGTTGTTCGACTTCGTTTTACTAGAAGGGAGAACGCCTAAGGCATGGAACAGAGGTGTGGTGGTATTGTTCTTCAAAAAGGGCGATAACGCGTTACTGAAGAACTACCGACCCATTTCACTTCTGAGCCATGTCTATAAGCTGTTTTCAAGAGTCATTACGAACCGTCTCGCACGCAGGCTAGATGACTTCCAGCCTCCCGAACAAGCTGGTTTCCGAAGAGGCTTTAGTACCGTAGACCACATCCATACGCTCCGTCAGGTTATACAGAAGACTGAGGAGTATAACCTGCCCTTCTGCTTAGCGTTCGTGAACTACGAGAAAGCCTTCGACTCGATCGAAACCTGGGCTGTACTACAATCTCTCCAGAGGTGCCAAGTGGACTATCGCTATATCGAAGTGCTGAAGTGTTTGTACGAGAACGCCACTATGTCAGTCCGACTCCAGGACCAGAACTCGAAGCCTATTCCGTTGCAGCGGGGAGTCAGGCAAGGAGATGTTATTTCTCCTAAACTGTTTACCGCTGCACTGGAGGATGTTTTCAAGACTCTGGACTGGAGAAGGCTAGGCATCAACATAAACGGCGAGCACATCACTCACCTTCGGTTTGCTGACGATATAGTAGTCTTGGCTGAGACCATGGAGGATTTGAGTACGATGCTCGATGACCTCAGTAAAGCCTTCGAGCGAGTTGGTCTAAAGATGAACATGGATAAGACGAAGATCATGTCAAATACCCATGTAGCACCAACTCCCGTTACAATCGGAGACTTTACACTCGAAGTTGCGGACGATTATATATACTTAGGACAGACTGTCCAGTTAGGTAGATCCAACTTCGAGAAAGAGGTCAATCGACGAATCCGACTCGGTTGGGCAGCGTTCGGGAAGCTACGGCACATATTTTTGTCCAATATTCCGCAGCGTCTCAAGACGAAAGTCTTTGACCAGTGTGTGTTGCCAGTGATGGCATATGGAACTGAAACGTGGTCGCTTACAATGGGCCTCATAAGAAGGCTCAAAGTCACCCAAAGGGCAATGGAGAGGGCTATGGTTGGAGTCTCTCTGCGTGATCGCATCAGAAATGAGGCCATCCGCAGCAGAACCAAAGTAACCGATATAGCCCTCCGAATCGCTAAACTAAAGTTGCAGTGGGCGGGGCACATTGCTCGTAGAACCGATGGCCGTTGGGGCGGAAAGGTTCTCGAGTGGCGACCACGAACCGGAAGGCGCAGCGTGGGTATACCCCCCGCAAGGTTGACCGATGACCTGGTGAAGGTCGCGGGAGTCCGCTGGATGCGGGTGGCGCAGGACCGGTCATTGTGGCACTCTTTGGGGGAGGCCTATGTTCAGCAGTGGACGTCTTTCGGCTGATATGATGATGATGATGATGATTTATGACAAATGTAAGCTTTGCAAGTAATTTGCTTTCAAGTTCTTAAGATTTCTAAAAATGAAGCACGACAAAGCAACTAAGCGGCAATTATTTTATTCGTCGTTAACGACTTGGCCATATCAGTCAATATCTTCTTCTAGTTGTCCTTTGGCACCTTCAGTTTAGATCATAACTATACTAAGGTCAATTTCCTCTCTTACATACCATGTGGTATCTTGACAATCATTCCCATATCTAGAAAAAAATACCAAAATGGAACAAGAGCAAAAGTTTTATAACAAAACCATGAGTCAGATTGCATACGAGTTCTGATTTTGGGGTAATTTCTATAGGGCATTGGCAGCTGCCGCTAATAGCAATACCTCAGTAAACCAGGGGTGGGTATTCGTGCTATTTAAGGTAAAATTCTGTAAGATATCTACGATGCGTGATTTTAAAATAAACGAGTGATCTTACAAAATAAATCTCAGCGTTGGTAAAAACTTGCCTTGGTGACTCACCATACTGGGGTGGTAGGTATACTGTTATTTTTGTAACTAAGATAATTGAAATTGTATATATGTGTCAGTCTTTAAGGTAGTATATTTAAAGCACATAATTGCTTAATTTTCGGTTTATAACACACAGTGAGATCGGTTAAAAAAACTGTGACGAATTTGACTTACAACCTACTTATCTTGATACACCATGAAGCTCGAAAAAGCGAAATTTCATAACAAATGCCTAAAAAGTATTTGTTAAGTACTGTATGAATTATTATTGACAGAGTTTAAAAATATGCTTATAATTTGAACGGTTTAGGTTAGGTACCTATCACTAAATGTTTGGGTCATATATGTATTTATTTTTATGCCTGAGGTCTATCTGATGACTCAAGTCTGTCAAACAATTCATACATATTTTGAGGAACCTTCACGCAGGTACCATAACAACTAAATTTAAATATATAACGGAGAAATATCAAGTCAAAAGTCGTCAAAACTTGATCACGTCACGTGGAGTTCAATCTCCAACCACTTTGCCGTTGTCTTTATTTAGCTAACGTGCTACTGTGGATGCAAGTTCGTAGGAGACGGATATTACGAATACGTATTAGTTTTTATGTATATAAACACTCTCGTCGCTCCTAAATTGGTATGACTCCCACTGCAGCTATTAAGAGTCTTGTTTGCGTTGGTAAATCAAGAAGTAAATTTAATGTTTAGTACCTGCCCAGCAATGAATAGATAAGAGTCGTAACAACCATCGAAAATTCGTAAAAAATATCGTATTCTCGCGCTATAATTTCTAATGTACTGGTTTCCGAATGTATCTACGGGTTTAATGCGTGGTGGGCTGGTGGGACAGGATTATTGTACTTGCTCTGTCCTGAGTAAACAGACTACAATTGTATGTGCAATGCGTCACGTAGGCCTTTACGCTGCCTAAAAAGTTCAGGCGGTTATTGATAATACTTAATAATTTTTCTTTCATACCTTTAATATTGTACTTACTTGTATACACATCCAAATCAAAATTCTACTTTTTAATACGAAAACATACCTCATTACTAATAACTATGATAATTTTGAAATACATGCCTATAGATAACCTTAGTATTTACAAAAGCGTTTATTCAGCAACAAGCCATCCAATTCAAATTCAATACGAGTCACAATCTGACACAGTATAGCGAGCTAGTGAACACAAAAGTGCTCAAAATCATTTATCAACGTTTCGACACAATCATTTAATTATTTTAATTCGCCTTAGACCCGTCTTATTTTAGTTAATATGTGTACTTTAGTAAGCAAATTCAAATATATTCGCAAAAATTATGCACAAAAGGATTTTAACGCCTCTATTTACATGACATCGAACGCTAAGAAAATATGTACCGTACCTTTATGTTATAGCGGCATAGCGTAGGAAGATCCTCCCAAAAAGGCCTCCGAGCCTCTGACTAAACTAAAGTTGACAATAACGTCATTCAAAATACAATAGGTTTTATTTTGTTCCTAGGAGTTTATATTGCATAGAACCGCATTAATAAATAAAATATGTGTGTATATAATTTCTTCACCTCTCAACGTTTGTTAATTTATGCCATTATTTATTTAGATTGGCGATTGGTCGGGATCGGAAGGCAAACAATTAAAGGCACCTAATTTTTTACTGTAAAGTTCCGTTAAGTTTATTTGAAATACTTTTATTTATTTATTCAAACTTTATTGCACATAAAAAGCAATTCAAAAGGCGGAATACTTTTAGGCATTCTCAACCAGTAGTACCAGTCCACCATAGGACCAAACAGAAATATATTAAGGTAGGTAATATTGAAAGGATTTCGTCGGTTATGCTGCCCTAATCGAAGTACTTATTGCGGCAGGGTCAGAAATTAATGAGGTCACATTTAATTACAATCTAAGATGTCCCGTCATGTGACTCATATGAATGACGTGATGGTTGCCTGCGTCACATCAGGAACATACACAACATTGTGCAACTAACCAAGCAACATTAGATTTTATAATGTTAGTAATTAGCCAATATGTTTTAGCAAAATTGTGGTTAATTTTACTTCAGTTAAAGTCAAGTCGTTTTTTTTAAATTGCTTTAAGACATTTGTTATTGGAATTGAAGTTAAAAACTAGAAGGTTCTACTTAAAAAAATCTTGCAACATGAGGTAAAATACATAGGTAATATTATGAAGGGAATATAATCACACAAGTTATAATTTCGCCAAATTATGTTATATTAAGAGGGGGTTTACTTTTACTCTTAAAACCTAAATAGGTACGTACCTAAAGGTATAATCACTTAAAGCATATGTATGTATGTAGTTAAATAGTATATGCAATGACGTCCAATGGTTATTTTTGGTGACGCCTCTAGGTGTGAGGTACTCAAGTAAAATTAATTTAATATTTTTGTTTAGAATAATGCAATCCATAATTGTGTTAATACTTAAATCTTAATCTATGTTATAATATACCAACTAATTAAAAGCGTCATGACACGGCAACAGGAGGAGGCTGTCAGTACCTTATAATAAGCAGACATTTTTAGTAAAATCATACAAAAAATATTTTTTTAAATTTTAAACTTACTACCTTTTTCCTCGATCGTAAACGCGTAGAGGTATTAAGGCTTGGCCAGACACACGCGTTTTGTTAGCGTGGCGGTAGCGGAGCGCGATCGAAGCGCGATGCGAGCGGCGCCGGCGGACGCTAGCCGGAAGCTCGCGTCGCGCCAGAAAAACGCTTTCGTCGCGCCCGCATCACGCTCGCATCGCGCCGGCATCACGCTAGCGTCGCGCCAGTATCACGCTCGCGGCCCGCCAGCACCGCGCTCACAGCCCGCGCACTTGATCAATCAGCTTTCATTGAAACTCTTTAGTTATTTCTAAAGATATATCAAATGGTTTATTGTATAATGTATCATACCTGACACTAGTCCAGTTTCATTGATTTTGAGGGTTCCGTAGTCAGATTCAATATAATTTTCAAGTAATATATAGGACATCAAAATGTTTATGTAAATTATTTGGGTGAGGATAGTGGCAGAATCAAAGAGACATTTTTTAAAATAATTTTCAATTATTATTAAAATAAGTCACGAACTTTTCGCGTATCATGAAGGCTTCCCGAGATGCTTGAGCTTGACTCGTGGCGCGACAATATTTATTATTGTTTAACAATTACGTATTGTTCACCACAGGGAATAAAACACTTACATAAATATACATACGATAGTACCTATCCTATACCGGCTATACCTACACGCGCTTATGATGCTTTTGTTTAGGTATCACTATTTGCCTGAGGCACAGATTATATAATAGTTCTTACGAACAGATATGAATCACTCATAGAAAAAGCAAATACCTACGGTTTACGTACCTACGCAATAATACAATGGAGCGACCTTCAACGCGCGGCACCCCGCATCTCCCGCGCACCCGCAGAATTGCTAGGGTCGCCTAGCCTATGTTTGGCAATGTTTTATAGTTAAGGAAATAGGTATTTTGCATTGATTCAGTGTTTAAGTGGTTCGCATGGTGCATAACAATTATAGTTACATGAGTAATATTGATTGAATTTTGTTGCCGCGACGAGAGTATGATTAATCTTGACAGATTTGCCATACACTGTCAAAATTAATATGGATTGACAGCTATATCAATCTTATTCTAATCGCCTTTTAGCAATATCATCATAGTTATTTGAGAGATTAATAAAAATAACATGTCTATTATTATTATAACATAAGTGAATCCTCCTTTTTTGTAAAGCGTCGGCAACGCGCATGTGACTCTTTTGGAGTTGCAGGCGACCATAGGTTACGGTAGCTGCTTACCATCAGGCGGGCCGTATGCTTGTTTGCCACCAACGTGGTATAAAAAAAAGTTTGTACCATTCCCCATCCGTCGGCAAAGCGAAAAACGATAAGTTTTTATTAGCTTTGCTATTTTTACATCCAACCACATCGCAATAAATTTTTTTTTTTTCGTGATGACATTGTTCCGAGTTCCGAGTACCGTCGCGCGCGGTACGACGTGCGTTCAGTGAGCGCGTTGGTAGCCCACTGAGTTTAGCTCCCTCGAGGGAGGCGCAAAACGTAGGTATATAACTCGCTCGCGCGGGCATGATTCATAGGCCTGGCTGAGGACTACAACAATGTCCTCCGTCCTCCATCATCTTTGTGAAATGAAAAGTTAAAAAAATAAACAAATTAATAATTTTAAACAAAAAAGAACCGACTTCACTCAGCATCTACCTCTCTAAAAGCAAATGCTCGAGCTGCTGTAAAAAAATACTCAAATCACCATAGGTGTGCCTATAATAGTTGAAGAATTCCCTCGATTTCTCCAGGATCCCATCATCAGATCCTGGCCTGGTTACAATGGGACCAACTGTGAAGTATACTCTTTCAAACAAAAAAAGAATTTTCCAAAAAGGTCCAGCCGTCTTCGAATAATCGGTGAACATACATAAAAAAAAAAAAAAAAAATAGCAAAAACAAAGATCCCGACGAATTGATAACCTCCTCCTTCGAAATCTTGAAGTCGGTTGAAAAGAGAATATCTATACGCACCATCCAAGTTTAATTCCCGGCCTATCTTCTCCCATGCTAGATTTTTTACCAATATATTTTTGTAATTTATATTTTTTAAATATTATATACACGCGTTACTTTTAACTAAACTGATTAGCTTTTCAATGTCCATACGCTCCATCGTGTCCGCTCGCTAGCCGCGCTGTGTTGTGTCTGACTGCGCGGGCGCGATCAAAGCGGGTGGAAGCGCGCGGCGCGCCGGCGGGGCGCTGCGTCCAAGCGCAGATCGCGCGTCCATCGCGCTCGCATCACGCTTTCATCGCGCTTTCGTCGCGCTCTCATCGCGCTCCCATCACGCTCCGCTACCGCCACGCTAACAAAACGCGTGTGTCTGACCAAGCCTTTAAATTGAAATTAGTTATAAACATACTACAACTTTTGCTTGTTATAGGTTTGTACGGAACCCTCGGTGCGCGAGTCCGACACGCACTTGGCCGGTTTTTTTATTTTATTATTACATCTATGTAAAAATTTCAGGTCACTAGCCTGTTCCCAGTATTTTTACAGCATTAGCTCCATCTAATTCTCAATCCCAAGTCTAACTATTTTCTAACAACATCACTAATTACTGGCTTTTAAAAATTTTAACACTCCAAAATCATTATGAACCCTCGTAATCTCACTTTAAAGTTGGAATTTCGTTGTTCTTGCCAACTTTAAAGTCTTGACGGGCAAGTTAGATAGAAAACAAGCAAGCGCTGCTGTCAACGCGAGTTATAAATGATGGAACCCTTTACCGAAAAGGCCCAGCTTTTTCCCTTAAAACGCAATTTCAGAAGTAATAAGTTTAGATTTGTGTTTTCACATATTTACTTCATGTTTCTTTTTTTACTATTTCGATGAAATGCTTAGGAAATAAGAAACTGACCAAAAGAAATAACTAAAATATGGTTTGCCTTAACAATAGGTACCCTTAAAAGAAAACATAATGTTTTCTTCTCGTGGATATGATAATGATAAGGTACCTTTTTCTCATTTAAAAAAATATTGACCATTTATTAGTGGTCACGGTCATTGTACCGGTTACCACTACTTTTTGCACTTACTTTTTTATACCCACATGAATGACATGACCCATACACTACGCAAAGATAAACACCAGTAGGTACCTACTTAAAATGTCTTTCTGTGCAAAAAAAGGTAATGAATTTATTGATTATTCATGCCTAATAGGTAGGTATCCAAGAACACACAGTCCTTATAGATTTTATTTTGATTTGACAAACATAACTAAATTATCATTGTCTCATAAGTTGAAATAAACAAGTCCTACTCAAATAAAAATAAAAGTTAATTCTAGATTTGTTTAAAAAATGCTCTGCAGTTTGTAGACAATATTGATTACCGCAGGAGATAATTTCCAGAATTTTCCACAACTATAACTTTGTCTCTTTCTCTCGTATTACTCCACACTCTTTAACTCCATGATTTCACGCATGCGCAAAAGAACTCTCTATAATATTTAGTCCGTCTCGGTGGCACAAATAGCAATATTATAGAGATTGAAAGGGATAGCAGCATAAAAACTGCAATAAGTACTCTGCTAAATTTAGAATTGTATTCCATTTATTCGTGTACAGCGTTGAATGGACTTCTGAATTTGGCCGTCTTTACTGCATCGAGAACGTTCCAGGTCGTCGCCGGCAGTGTATAAATAGATGTGAGGGCCATCCGCCCCGCCACATACAATCAAGCACTCTAGTAGTGAGGTCGTACTATCTAAAAGTAACAACAGTATAAAAATAGGTTAATTGTAAGCAAGTTTTTATTATTTAATAGCATTGGAATATGGAAATAGGCAGTCGAATAATCAGGGAGGAATTTGGTATCCGACATCGTGCCGTCATCGCCCGGTATTTAATAATATTATTGGATAAGGAGGGCCTAACGCAAGGATAAGAAGTATAAGGTACGTGTTTAAAGTTTAAACAACATTATTCGATAAACACATTATTTTTAAACATCTGGTAAAGTTTTTCAAGCGAATATGTAGTTGTTGCTAACTGCGCAGTTTCAGTTAGCTACTGCGCAGTAATTTGCAAGGTCTGACCTTGAATTCCGTTTAGGCCGGTTTTTAGTTTCCTTAGTAATTCTAAAATGATTAACATTATTTTGCCTTGTTTAATTGTTGTTAATTGTTGTGTTCGATAGGATTTTTTTTGTTTGTAATACACTTCCTTAAACGGGTCGAGTGACTTATTCATATGGTTACTTAGGTAATTGCCAATAATTTTATATTGGGCAGTGTTTCTACTAAGTATAAATTAGCGAACGGTTTATATAGATCATAAGATAACTTGATATCCTTACAAATATGTATCTATAAGTAAAAACAAGATCAACCTGCGATCACGGGACGTTAATTTATGATATTTTATATGAGTTTTAGATTAAGCTTACATTATAAGAGTTTAATAATAAACAAAATGAAAAAGATACACACAGTGAAATTATAATGAAAATGTGTTACATCCTAGATTTACAGATATCTTAGAAATGGTTTTAGGAAGAAAAATCTTTAATTGAGTGAGAAAAGGAACCCTATTTTTAAATCAGCAAGTGTAAAATATATGTTTTAAGGATTTTGTAGCATAATAAAACAAGAAATTTGAAAGAAAAATGAAATAGAAGCGGGTTTTTTTTTATTTCGCTTGTAGGTATTTGATTGCAGGAATCTTAACAATAAAACCTAGTAGTAAGTCAATTGAAAATCAGAGTGTTAAGAGATAATTGGTTTTATCCTAAGGGATATAAATATCATCAGGGAAGTCAAATGAAAATTCAATCCATACGAGGGGATTTTATGTATCTTATGAACAGATTAGGAAATTGAAGTTATCTTATGAAAATGAAGCTCATAAATTGTGAAATTGGTTTCATCCTATAATATGTGCACAATTAATAAATGGAAATTTATAATTTAGGGCGTGGAACTGAAAAGGTGTTTTCGGTCGAAAGTATTTTTTTTTAGTTCCTCAAGGATACATGTGTCTTGAAAATTTAATAAATATGAAAAATAATCGGAGCTTGGTCCTATAGAATCTAGGTAGGTAATAGTTATTCATAAATGCACTTATTTAAAATAAGAGCAAGGTTTATTTAAGGTAGAAATTTAGGTATTATAAGAGCGTAAAAAAATTACATTTATTTCATAACATTGATGAAAGTGAAATAATAAGGAAGCAAACAAAGTTGATAGAGGAGGAGAAAAAAAAAGGTCTAATAAAAATCAGTATTTATTTGAGAGACCCGAATCATATCAATGAAATAATTGGGAGGAAATATGAACTTCACAGGTAAAATATGAAAAATAAATTAAACTGGTTCAAGGGAGTTTTACAAATGAACATAAATATTAAACGAAGTCAGATGAATATTGGTTTGTGCCTAACAGGTCCGCACATTGAGCAAATGAAATAAATAAAAGTATAGTGTGTAAAATGAAAAGGTTTTATATCTCAAGGTATTTAAGTGCGATGCAAATGAAAAGAATTAAGAAACCACAGATTAAGCGAAATCAAATGAAAATGGGTATGACCCTAGGGGATCTTTGTATTAAGAAAGTACAATAAATATGATGGTATTATATGTGTAATCTTCAAATAAACGACATCGAATATAAAAATATTCGAAGGGATTTAGGTGTTATACAAATGACATAATTTGAGGTACAACAAAATTCAGAAAATATGTATAAAAAGTGGTTTATCCTGAGGGACCTACGACAAATACGTATTGAAGTGAAATAAGTAAGGAGGAAATATGATGTTAAATGAAAAAATAAATTATCAAAAGGAATTTAGTATGTCAAGCGGTGTAAATAAAAATGCGAAATTAAATCTTAAAAATTAAGAATGAAAATGCGAAAAATCCTAAGGGATCTTCGTATTAAGCAAATGAAATAAATAGAATAGTGTAAAGTGAAAATGGTTCAATATCCGAAGGGATTTAGTTAATATTGGTTTCATACACAGGGATCTACATATTATAGAAGTGAAATAAATAGGAAGAAAATTTGAAGTGCATAGAATGTCAAATGAATTGTGTGTATATGTTATCTAAAGAAATTTAGGTATATTAGGTTAGAAAATTAAAACTCTAATAAGGGAAATAAATAAAGTTTTATGAAATTAAAAGCGATAAATTTACCACAGGAAAAATATAAAATTAGAATTGGTTTTGTTTTTAACTGTGGGATCTGGTTTTTATAAATTGAAAAAAAAAAGGGAATACCTATATCTAGAAGTTAAACAGGCCCAAATTAACATTTATTTGATCCTAAGGGATCTTCGTGCTAAGCAATGAAATATGTGTAAACCGAAAATGGTTTTGATATCCGAAGTTTTGATTTAGGGTCCATACAAATGTGAGAGACAATAAAATTCAGAGAAGTCAAATATAACATAAGTGGTCGTAGGCGTATTTTAGAAGTAATATAATTAGGAAAGAAATTCGAAGCGTCGAACGAAAATTGGTTTTACCCAAAGAAGGTATGGTAGGAAAAAATAATTATGATAAGCCCAAAAAATGGTATTGTGAAATTACATGAAAAGGAAAACATTTTTATTCAATAATAACGTGTAAAATTTAAATTGAGTTGTTTCTAATCTAAGGATTTGAGACTTGCAAAAAAGGGAAGAAAGATAATCGAAATGATTTTGTATGCGAAAAGCTTTAAGGTACCATACAAATAAAATAATTGGCAGTGGCAGGAAAATTCAAACAAGTAAAATGAAAATTTGTTTATCCTGAAGGTTCTACAGAAGTCCATACGTACCATATAAAAGAAGGTAAATCAAAAAATCAAAATTCAAAGTATACAATGGAATACCCTAAGAAATCTAGGTTTTAAAGAAGGGAAGGAAAGGAAAGAAGGGAAAGAAAAAGAAGGGGAAGTTAAAGTTCAGTGCGTATAAAGTAAAAAATATACTTGTATGTATATAGGGAGTTGAGGTATAATAAAAAGAAAATAAGCATTCGACAAACAAACAAAATCAATCAATCGATTTATAGGAGTACCTACTCAAAATAATAATTAAAAAAATGGTTTTATATTAAGCCAATATTTCCAAATATTAAATAGAAGAAAAATGTAAAGGGAGTGTATGGAAAGGATTTATTATCGGAATAAAAATATGAGTTAAGAAAAAAAATGGGTAAAATGATAATTAAGTGGATCTCGAATTTGAAATCTGAAGTTTAGCTTGGACGTAAGTAGTAATATTCCTAGTCATTAGGTGATAAGATAAACTTGCGTTGTTATTGCATACGTGCCGTGTTTATTTAGATATGGGTAAAATGTTAATTACATACCCATTACAATAAATAATAAATTTTATTATTTAAGGATTTAACATAATTATAAGGGGTTATAAATATATATCATCAATTCAGATTGGAATGAAAATAGGAACATAAGCAATGTTACAAGTGCAAAGGCACTTGTTTAATATTGATCCATTAGTAATATAATATTTTTTTTATATTTCATTAATAGGTGGCCGTGTTTAGTAAAACATTTTGAGGCTTGAGAGTTATTACTAAATTTATCAAGTTACGGAAATTATTCGTTTATTAATTGGTGAAATAATTTATTCTACCTATCTCTCACGACAGATGATTGGATAGTGAATGGTATTAAATGATTATTTTATTAAATAATTTTAATACTGAACTTTAGTTATAAGCATATTAAAATTTGATACCAATGGTATCCAACGTAAGAGTTCAAATTTGAACTAGTCAAATAATAATTTAAATTAAGACGTTACTTAAGTAATTCAGTAGGAATTGGAAAAGGTAGTACTTTACGAAAACATGCAATTAAACAAACGGAAGAGATTATATTTATTTTATACTATACAAAATATGAATCGCTTTCCGATTAAGTGCCTATATAAACATTATATTTCACAAATAAAACAAAGAACAAAATTTATTTAAATTCTTAAAAAAACCATATATATATACAATGTACTAAAACGTACAAAAAAATATCAGGTGCAGGTTAGAATTTTTAAACGTGATGCGTTTTTCTAGGGAAGCAGATTTGATATGTCCAGAATACTTAGTATGAAAAAGTGAAAAAAGTTCTGAAGTGAGACATATTTTTTTAATTCTGTAGGGTTATTGTTCAAAGTGCTATTACAGTTTATAATAACATCATGATATTGTTTAAAGTGCAATTACGTTACGTTTACAGTTTATGAAAGTGTCTGAATAACTGGGTATTAAGTGTATAACTTACATAACATTGAGTATAATTCAAAGTTAAATGGTAAAACCTGTGAAAATAGTTTAGTTAACTTACAATAATACTAATAATCAAAACAAAGTATAAAAGCCAGTTAATTACATTCATTCTTAGAGTTATTTTAATTAAGTGATTGTTCTTATAACAAAGTGAAGTTTCATGATAAAGAAAAAGATATAAAAATATAATTTTGAATGTAATATAATTGTGACAATATAGTAATGTATTGTGATGTGATCATTTCAGTGCTTTAGTGAAGTAATTATAAAATTTTGTGTCTTTTGATTGATTAGGTTATTGATGTTCAGTTCACGCTATGTTCAATATTATCTAGTGAGTGATTTAGGGACATTCATATTGTAGGACGCTGATCAATAAAACAATAATAATAAATTTAAACCAATCGTATTAGGTATTTTATTTGTCATATTCGGAATTTATTTATTTATTTAGATAACCATACCAGACAGTATCACTAGGCACATAATTTACACTAGCATGATACTTGTGTATTTCTCTAATGCCTAATGCTTTATGTTGTGTATTTAGGTTTTACAAATGCTGCGCATTTTAATGTTTTTTGAACGTTTTCGTGTATAACACGCCTTTACACTATTATGCAATTTAGGTAGTGAAACAGATTAAAAAATTGATTGTGAGTAAGTGATATACAAAATATAAAAACATTTGTATGTAATTGCATGCTATTGTGCATATGGGATTTTATAAACTTAAAGCCAACACGAGAGTACCTATTTTTTACCACAAGCGAGCACAAAAATGTCATTCCCACAAACGCGGGGATGAAATTTTTATTTATTATTTTTATATATTAACATAAATCACACGTCACGGATCAAATATCGTTTTAGCGTATTTATAATGTTTTTCTAAATTTCTACGTAATTTTCTGATTACATGTCTGAAGAAATGACAGCTTTACTGGTTTAAGTTTCCTAATTTTTTACAGGTCCATAGATAACGTTATAAGTTTGATGACTAGGTATATAAGATTAATACATAATTAAACTAAGTACGATACGATAGCATAATAGAAGGAATATAACCGCGTAATCAGCTCGGAATACCAAGGAACCTAAAAATACTTGGCGAGTTTTGATTTATTTTTATCTTGTTTAGTAGCTTGTGTTACATTCATATTATGGTTTTAGTTTTCGTCGTTAGGGTCCTAATAATAGATTTGTATATCCTTTAGCACCGAAAGCTACATATGCCTGAAATGTGTTGATATCTTTTGGCGTTTCCGCTCTATGTATATTGTGTTAATATTTATTGTGCTTATTATAGAATCACTAACACCCTGCAAGGAATAGAGGTTTTTTTCAAAAATGTTTTAATGAGATGTGCCGCACAGAATATGTAGTGGTATATATTGTGATTGGTATGTGATAAGCTTATTCGGATCTGGTATGCTACTTACATAGAGGAACTTAAGCTTTCAAGTGCATTTCGCTTCCAATTGACTGGCATCAATCCATGAATCAATTTTGGTTTTTGATTGTTTAGCTTTGTCATTGTGACCCTTTTACAATCAAAAGTCGTTATTGCATCGGAAATGTTTTCTAATTTATGTTAAGTATGCTTCGATATTCCAAAAGTTTACATTTTTCACCTTCTTAGATAGCTTCATTAACATTATAATATTGCATCAAAATTTGACATAAGTTGACTCGAGGATTATGAGAAAATTTAATTATTTGAAACTTTCTTATTGAATTAGTCCAGTGATAGAATCTTTGTAGGTACCAGATCTTGTACGCAAATAATTCAAATTGCCAACACTTTCAAAAGGTCGCGGCCGCTTTTAAATTAAAAGCTTGATGCTTTCAACTTATATAATTTATTAGTACGATCATTTATAATACGGTGCAGATTTTATATCATTATGAAATCGCAGTCACCTCGATTTAACTTGTTCAATTCATAAACTTTGATCAAACTGTAAAAACCTTTTTAGCGGTGTCTGTTTCGATCGCACTCTTAGCGCAAAGCTGCCTCCTTACTTAGCACGCATCAGTCCTGATCACACACTGTCTAAACCCTCTCCAAGGTGTCAGTTCCGATCACACACTGTGTAACTCGGTATAAGTAATGCGGAAGCTTAGCTCGGAGTGTAATTCGTCCTGTCACTCAAACCCAACTTAACAGCGCGTAATTTCCGTCAAATTCTTTGGTCGTGTCAGTTTCGAACGCACTCTAGCGCGAAGTCACCTCCTTACTTAGCACGCATCAGCCCCGATCACACACTGTGTAAACCCTCTCCAAGGTATCAGTTCCGATCACACACTGTGTAACTCGGTATAAGTAATGTGGAAGCTTAGCTCGGCGTGTAATTCGTCCTGTCACTCAAATCTAACTTAACGGCGCGTCATTTCCGTCAAACTCCTCAGTTGTGTCAGTTTCGATCGCACTCTAGCGCAAAACTGCCTCCTTACTTAGCACGCATCAGTCCCGATCACACACTGTGTAAACCCTCTCCGAGGTATCAGTTCCGATCACACACTGTGTAACACGGTATAAGTAATGAGGAAGCGTGGCTCGGAGTTGTATTCGTTCATTGGCCTAAAATAAACGTTACAACGCGAATTTCATGTTAAATTAAAAATATGTATTAAAATGAAAATAACTTATTAATAGTAAAATGAAAATAACGAAGATATATAAGGTACTTACTCAAGTTCGTAAGGATTACATAGATTAGTCCACATATCTAATATAACAAGCCGAGTCTGTTCCTTTTATTTCGAAAGTTTAAAATAGGAAATTTTATGAGAAGAGATGTTTTCGCGAAACCATATATTGGATGAAATGAAACATAGTTAAGCTGAATTAAGTTAAATACATGTAAATAATCTGTCAGTCATGAACATTTCAATAGCTACCACCGCGAGAAAATATAATAATAGCATGTGTAATATTTGAAGTAATTTTAAATCAATGTTATCTAATTTTTTTGATAATTTATAGGAAAATATACAATAACGAAAATATAAATCTTAAAATATGCTAATAAAAAATACAAATACATATAACAGTTACTTAGGTAAGTACTGAATGTTATTACAATCAATTACAGGGGCGGGGGACCTTCGCGAGTCCCCGGGCGGTCCTTGTAAAAATCTGCTCTGCGAGGCCTTTAAAATAGGCCCGTAAAAATTTGATCGTGTTATTTTGAGGCCCTTAAAAGCGCGAGGCCCCCGGCGACTGCGCCGTTCGCCACCCCCTAAGGCCTCTTAGCCTGTATTGCTAAATCGTATTTTGTGGTTTTTAACTTGCATCGGCTATGGTGCACTATTCCATAATATACCCATGCATTATGCTACTGTTCATGCATTTCTTAATGTTTAGTTTATTAGGAACGTAAAGGTAAAGTAATCATTGCATTTTGAGTTAGATTTTAAGTTTGGAAAATTAATATTATCATGATTTAATATATTTTTTAGTTCCGGATGCGGTTGCGTATTTTGGGATTGGCTAACAGCTAGGTTTAGATGACTTATCACGATGCACCATGTATAATAAAAGCATGTTCCTACCTTCACATATTGCAAATTATCATATTAAACATTGACGGTCTGTCCTTTATGTAATCCTAGTCACAGATATTTGTGTTGTTGTATGAATATTAAATACATTAAGTGGATCAAAAAGTTATTGTGGCCAGCTACTAATATTTATATTTATTACTTAAACGATATATGGTAACATAGAACACCATAATAAAGTACAAATACTTCAGCTAACGTAATTAAAGAGTAAACAGGAAATATATGTATGCAATAAATGGAGTATGATGTAAGCAGGTACATTACCGGATACCTAGGACACAGTAGCATTTTGGTGGGCGATACTCACATTTAACTAACTACCTATGTAAACAGTTTATGTCATAAGCGTGTCATGTCGTAAACAAACATATCAAGGGTTTATGTATTTATTATTCCATATCCTATTGATTTAATATGCTGTAAATAATTTTATTGGTCTGATTAATACCCAGTGCTAACTGGCCACATTAAAATGCTTTAAGCGTTGCATTGCATATATTCACGTTGATATCACGTACCTATAGAAAAATACTGTATATACACGTAAAATTCGATTCTCGGATGATTATTATACGACAATATCCGAGAAGGTATTTCATATCGTAGTTTAAGTCTGATTAAGGGTCAAAAACTTTACAAAATTACGGTTTATTTATTTCATTCAATAGCAATTTTAGGGGGTAACAGTTATTGCTCATGTACGGATCTCTATTTATTTTATACCATATTGTTAGTTTCGTACGATTTTTGCGTTTACGTATGTTTATATTCTAACATTCCTAACCACCGATCTTATTTCGTTGATGCTAACGCATGATAACCTTACTCACAAAAATGGACGTAAGTTATAGTTGAGTTGACAAGTTGAATGACGAAGGTATTAAAAAAAACTTAAAAATTTAATTGAATATAGTGTTTAAGATGGTTTATTAATGATTAAGTAGGTAAACATGCTTAGAACCGAATACGAGAAGTGCTTTATTTAGACGTATAAAACTGGTTAGAAAAATCTTATAAATAACTATATTCTTACTAGGTGTATAGTATAAGAATATAACTGAGATTGAAGGTTACAAGACAAAAATACAACATTAAACAAAAGTACCCTATAAAAATCGTAATTCTCAAAACACTTCAACGTCTTAAACAGTAAAAGGTTTAAACTAAACATAAAATGTAGGAACATATTTTACTTATTAGGAGGACCTTATACTTTAAGTTAAATCCGGGCGATGACGAAGGCATGTAAGGATATGATTATTTTTCTGATTAGCGCAAATAATAGTTATTTAAGTAGGTCGTTTATAAACAACGTGTATTCACACGCAATTAACAATGAGTAATTACAATATTTAAGGCATATCCTACTTACTATTCAAAGAATGATATTAAGGTTTTATTGGTAATGTATGATTACGAAGATCATCCTATCTTATTGTAGGTAATATATCGATATAATTAATGTGTTACGTATATTTTGAATTAAGGTGATCAAATATAATTTATTACAGGTTTTAGTAACATATAATATCGGAACAAGACGATAAAAGTTAAATACCAGTTTTTAGGTTGATACCTATTTTTAGGATAAATTCGTAAATTTAATTTTGATATAATAAAACAAATTATAAAATTTAATTTAGGTAATGTATCGGCCAATCGCCTAATGAGAAAAATCGAATCTCATAATAATCGAATCTTTATAGGTTATTTCTTACGCTTCTACGTTATGTGCTTAATTATATATAGAAAATTATACTAATCAAATATTTATTAATATCGATTAGTACCAAGGCTTTAATAGGGTTGTTTTCATAATTTTTTTCTTCAGGTGCCTCTTCAACTAGGTACTGAATTTTCAGCTTCGTAGATTTACATTTTTAATGAGGCAAAAAGTTGAATTATTTGTTGACGTGAAGTAGAAGACATTAATCGTATTACTTACAATTCAGAGGTAGGTTTCACTACTCTACTCTACATTATAAAGCGATGCGTAAATATAAGATGATACTAATATATTATCACTTACTATGAGTACTATGACCTATATTAAGTTAATATAAACAGGTCTCGGTTATTTAAGGCTATATATATTTAATAGTTTCGAATAATTAGTAATTACGAAATGGACAAAAGATGCCTCTGCTTTTCTCTTTTTCTCAATAATTAATTTTGTTGCGTTTTACAAATTCACTCACTGAATTACGACGTACGCGTTTGAAAGGCCTTTAAAATTCTTATACCTTTACAAAAGAAAATTTCAACTCTACGTTTTCAAATTCAAATGATTTCCTGCTGAGTTTCTTTGGCGCTTCTTCTCAGTGGATGGTCATTTTCGAAGCGCTGGTACAGTCCACTTTAAAAAATACGACTATAGACCTTAAAGAATTAGGTCATGACAAATTAATTGATATACAATAAAATTGAAAATACAATCAAATGTGTAATTAAACGACGTATAATGAACATGAAAAGTATTAATTTAAAGCAAACTTTGCAACTGTATGCAAACTGAAATTAATCATTTCAAAGAATGTTTTTCATTTTCATGAGGTTTACGTTTAAGTATATTAATTTGTATGCAATTTCTTCTAGAACAAGGTTATCACGTGATCTGACGATTAAAAAAATCATCGCTTTTTCTTTTCTTGAGATTTAACAAGTCTTCAGGCAAAATCAAATTACCTCGTTTATGTAACGTTAATGTCACCAATTTTTTCAATGATTTTTATCTCATTACAGCGCATTGAATCCTGTTCCTAGGTAAAATATTTACCATTATTCATCGTTCGACGTTTTTATATACTCGCAATATCTGTATGTATAATTAGATATTTTCTTTAAGCATCGACAGGAGATTTTAAACAATTCGGTTTCTTTTATTTGAACACTGTGTAGCACAATATTCTATCTTTAGTTTGTAAGCTTAACAGGTATTGAGCATCTTTTTCAGTAAAACATTCACAGATTTTAACATACGGGATTACGATGTCTATAAAGGTCTACAAGGATTATTATATCACCCATCGAACGAATAGTAATACGGGTATTCCAGTAAGAGGGAAGTAGCATGATGAGAATAAATATTTTTAACATTGCCAAATTCATGGTTCTTTTATAAGTATGTTCTTATAGGTATATCAGCAAAGCAACATTTGATAATATTATCAATTTCTCATTTAGCTAAAGCACTGGTAGAAATTTTGACTCTTGCAAGTTTTATTATATTCTAATATAATCAATAAATAAATAACTACAGTATGTTTATTTATTATAATGAGAATATAAATTCGTGGCAGTATAAAACAATAAAATACTACTGTACTAAATTAGATACTTCAACTAAAATACCAATAAAAAAATGAAATTATGTTAATTTGAATACTATGTGAAAAATATAATTTTCTTTCAACGTCGATGTGTGGACTTAAACTGCATTGACATTCTGTATATCTTTACCTAAAGCAAGTTGTAACTAAATATTTTTAGTCAGTAAGTTTGTCCTTATGCATATCTCTTTCAGTAAACCTTACTTCGCGGTCAACTCTCGTATAACTCAGTGAAACAGCGTAAAACCGCAAAATTAAACATCGAATTGGAAATCAGGGGAATATCTTCAATCCAACAACAGTTATTGGTCTAAATAACCTACAGTCATTTATGCAGGTATTTAAAAAAAACTTTTAACAATTCAATTGAATATAGTGTTTAAGGTATTTTTATTAATGGTTAAGTTAAAATGCTTAGAACCGAGGACGAGATGTGGTTTATTTAGACATATAACATGGAGATTTTTTTTAAATAAGTAAGTATATTCTTACTAGGCGTATAGTAGAAGTATTTATCTGAGATTGAACAGGACAAAAATACAACATTAAATAAAAGTACCCGATAAAATCGTGATTCTCAAAACACTTCAACGTCTTAAATAGTAAAAGTTATAAAACTAAACTAAAAATGTAGGTACTAATTTTACTTATTAGGACCTTATACTTTAAGTTAAATCCGGGCGATGACGAAAGCACGTGAAGATATGATTTTTTTCTGATAAGCGCAAATAACTGTTATTTAGCTCGTTTATAAACAACATGTACCTATTCACACGCAATTAACAGTAAGTAATAAAAAAAACAATGTTTAAGACGTATCCTACCTACTATTCAAAAAGTGATATTAATGTTTTCTTGGTAATGTATGATTACGGAGATTATTGTATCTTAATTTTGGCAAAAATATCGAATTAAGGTGATCAATTATAATTTAGTACAGGTTTCAGTAACATATCTTATCTGAATAAGACGATAAAAGTTAAATAACAGTTTTTAGGTTGATACCTATTTTTAATATAAGTTCGTAATTTTAATTTTGATATAATAAAATTTAATTCAATTTTGGTAATGTATCGGTCAGTCAGATTGAGAAAAATCTAAGAAATCGAATCTTTATAGCATAGGTATTTTTTTAGGCTTCTACGTAATGTGCTTAATTACATATGGAGAATTATATTAATCACATATTTATTAATATCGATTAGTACTATGGCTGGTATAGCGTTGTTTTAATTATTTTTGTCTTTAGGTTCCTCTTCAACTAGGTACTGAATATTCAGCTTCGTATATTTACATTTTTAATGAGGCAAAAAGTTGAATTCTCTTCTTCAAGCGATGAGTAAATATAAGAGTATACTAATATAAAATCACTTTCTATGACCTATATTAAGTTAATATAAACAGGTCTAGGTTATTTAAGGCTATTATATATTTAATAGTTTTGAATATTAAATAATTACGAAATGAACAAAAGATGCCTCAGCTTTTCTCTTTTTCTCAATAATTAATTTTGTTGCGTTTTACAAATTCACTCAGTGAATTACACGTACGTTTGAAAGGCCTTTAAAATTCTGTTTTCAAATTCAAATGATTTCCTGCTGAGTTTCTTTGGCGCTTCTTCTCAGTGGATGGTCATTTTCGAAGCGCTGGTAGAGTCTTCTTTAAAAAATACGACAATTGAGGTCATAACAAATTAAGTGATATTATAATAAAATTGAAAATAAAATCAAATGTAGGTACTAAACTTAACTTAAACGACGTATAATGAATATGAAAAGTATTATTTTTAAGCAAACTTTGCAACGATATGTAAACTGATATTAACCCTTTCAAAGCATGTTTTTTTTATTTTCTTTAGGTTTACGTTCAAGTTTATTAATTTGTATGCAATTTCTTCCAGAACAAGTTTATCACGTAATCAGAAAATTAACAAGTGTTCAAATTACCTCATTTAACTATGTAACGAGTGATGACCAATTCTTTCAATGATTTTTAGCCCATTACAGCGCAGAGAATCTAGTTCCTCCGTAAAATATTTACCAATATTCATCGTTCTGCGTTTTTATATACTCGCAATATATGTATGTATAATTATATATTTTCTTTAAGAATCGACAAAGGATTTCAAACCATTCGGTTTCTTTTATTTGAACACTGTAGCACAATATTCTATCTTTAGTTTGTAAGCTTAACAGGTATTGAGCATCTTTTTCAGTAAAACATTCACAGATTTTAACATACGGGATTACGATGTCTATAAAGGTCTACAAGGATTATTATATCACCCATCGAACGAATAGTAATACAGGTATTCCAGTAAGAGGGAAGTAACATGATGAGAATAAATATTTGATAAACATTGCCAAATTCATGGTTATTTTATAGGTATGTTCTTACAGGTATATCAGCAAAGCAAAATTTGTTATATAATATTATCATTTTCTCATTTAGCTAAAGCCCTGGTAGAAATTTTGAAACTTGCAAGTTTTATTATAATATTTGTCAATCAACAATATTTCAATAAATTTGTAATAATTATATAAATTACCTACGTCTACCTAATAACTACAGTATGTTTATTTATTATAATGAGAATCTAAATCCGTGGCAGTATAAAAAAATAAAATACTACTGTACTAAATTAGAAACCAAATTTTCTGTTTCCTTTAGGGTATAATTTATTTAAAGATTATTATGCTGTTTTACTTTATAAATACATTATATTATTTTTATAATAAATAAACGAAGCTATTTGAGTACATTTGCTTACAATCTGTCATTGATTGAAGATTCCAATAACTATTTTTAATCTAGTAATTGTGTTAATACAGTAACGTCAACATTTTTGCCTGATTTTTAGAGTGTAATAAACTTAGTAGTGTATATCATGTACATAGTGTACATACTTCAACTAAATTACCTATAAAAATTGAAATTATGTTAATTTGAATACTATGTGAAAAATATACATTTTTTCAACGTCGATGTGTGGACTTAAACTGTATTGACATTCTGTATAACTTTACCTAAAGCAAGTTGTAACTAAATATTTTTAGTCAGTAAGTTTGTCCTTATGCATATCTCTTTCAGTAAACCTTGCTTCGCGGTCAACTCTCGTATAACTCAGTGAAACAACGTAAAACCGCAAAATTAAACATCGAATTGGAAATCAGGGGAATATCTTCAATCCAACAACAGTTATTGGTCTAAATAACCTACAGTCAGTTTCGCAGGCATCGAGTAAAAGTAATATATCATCAGGTAAACTTATTAGGTATTAAACATACAATGCATTCCACTAATGTCTACTTATGGTATCATGGTTAAATAATTAAACATTCAATTTATTCCACTAATACATAATTATGGTCTCTGTGACGTATGTAGCCAATTTTTTGATATAGTTTTCTATTTTTTTTACGTTGGAGATTGCTTGAAAAAAAACTGTTAGTTTCAATTATAATTGGATTTCTGTCTTTGTTTCCGATTTTATTTCAATTTTGTTTCCTTTGAATCGAAATTGTGTTTAGTTCGTAAGTTTGTCCTTAATGCCGTCTTTTCCACTAAAGCTTTGCATTACAACCACTTTTTCGAACAACATGTCGATTGGAGAAATAATAATAGACGCAGAAAGGTAGAAGGCGTATGCGGTTAGATTCATCGAAACCTCACGTAAAAGTGCGCAAAATTCATCTGGTACATATATATAATGACAAGAAGATTATAGAGGATATCTAAATACCGGTAAATTTTAGTAAGTAAGGCAATGTACCACGAAAAAAGCATTCAAATTCAATTTTTAATGTTACGTATGCAACTAATTGTATACAAAAAATGTTAATAATTTTTACAGAACTAACTACAAATCGCTTATTGACGTTTTTCAAAGCGAAATACTATTCCCATTTTTTAATGGTCTGGTAAGGCGACTAGGAGCACCTCTGCACTAACTTGATAGATATATGACGCGATTGACTGGTTGCGTGACTTGGATGTCAATTTATAATAGAATTACCTACAATATAAAATACGCCATACGACTAAATAAATTAATGGTTTGGTCGTTCCGGTATTTCTGCCATTATCAATCTGCCATCTCAAACAAAATAATGTGAAATACCATAAGTAAAGATTCAACTATTTACCGATATTTAATTCTGGTAAAAACTGAGTGTAATTTTTTGGTACTTCTCAAAAACAAAACATTCAGTGAAAATTTCAGATTTGATCTTGAATTCTATTTTTAAAAGTCGTACGATATTTAGCGTTTCCGTTTTTTTTATATCCTAACCACCGATCTGATATCGATGATGCTAACGTATGAAATTCTTACTCACAAAAGTTAAGTTAACAAGTTGATTGATGCAGGTATTTAAAAAAACTTTTAACAATTTAATTGAATATAGTGTTTAAGGTATTTTTATTAATGGTTAAGTTAAAATGCTTAGAACCGAGGACGAGATGTGGTTTATTTAGACATATAAAATGGAGATTTTTTTAAAATAAGTAAGTATATTCTTACTAGGTGTATAGTAGAAGTATTTATCTGAGATTGAACAAGACAAAAATACAACATTAAATAAAAGTACCCGATAAAATCGTGATTCTCAAAACACTTCAACATCTTAAATAGTAAAAGTTTTAAAACTAAACTAAAAATGTAGGTACTAATTTTACTTATTAGGACCTTATACTTTAAGTTAAATCCGGGCGATGACGAAAGCACGTGAAGATATGATTTTTTTCTAATAAGCGCAAATAACTGTTATTTAGCTCGTTTATAAACAACATGTGCCTATTCACACGCAATTAACAGTAAGTAATAAAAAAAAACAATGTTTAAGGCGTATCCTACCTACTATTCAAAAACTGATATTAATGTTTTCTTGGTAATGTATGATTACGGAGATTATTGTATCTTAAGTTTGGCAAAAATATCGAATTAAGGTTATCAATTATAATTTAGTACAGGTTTCAGTAACATATCTTATCTGAATAAGACGATAAAAGTTAAATAACAGTTTTTAGGTTGATACCTATTTTTAATATAAGTTCGTAATTTTAATTTTGATATAATAAAATTTAATTCAATTTTGGTAATATATCGGTCAGTCGGCTATTGAGAAAAATCTAAGAAATCGAATCTTTATAGCATAGGTTTTTTTTTAGGCTTCTACGTAATGTGCTTAATTACATATGGAGAATTATATTAATCACATATTTATTAATATCGATTAGTACTATGGCTGGTATAGGATTGTTTTAATTATTTTTGTCTTTAGGTTCCTCTTCAACTAGGTACTGAATATTCAGCTTCGTATATTTACATTTTTAATGAGGCAAAAAGTTGAATTCTCTTCTTCAAGCGATGAGTAAATATAAGAGTATACTAATATAAAATCACTTTCTATGACCTATATTAAGTTAATATAAACAGGTCGAGGTTATTTAAGGCTATTATATATTTAATAGTTTTGAATATTAAATAATTACGAAATGAACAAAAGATGCCTCAGCTTTTCTCTTTTTCTCAATAATTAATTTTGTTGCGTTTTACAAATTCACTCAGTGAATTACACGTACGTTTGAAAGGCCTTTAAAATTCTGTTTTCAAATTCAAATGATTTCCTGCTGAGTTTCTTTGGCGCTTCTTCTCAGTGGATGGTCATTTTCGAAGCGCTGGTAGAGTCTTCTTTAAAAAATACGACAATTGAGGTCATAACAAATTAAGTGATATTATAATAAAATTGAAAATAAAATCAAATGTAGGTACTAAACTTAACTTAAACGACGTATAATGAATATGAAAAGTATTATTTTAAAGCAAACTTTGCAACGATATGTAAACTGATATTAACCCTTTCAAAGCATGTTTTTTTTTTTTTTCTTTAGGTTTACGTTCAAGTTTATTAATTTGTATGCAATTTCTTCCAGAACAAGTTTATCACGTAATCAGAAAATTAACAAGTGTTCAAATTACCTCATTTAACTATGTAACGAGTGATGACCAATTCTTTCAATGATTTTTATCCCATTACATCGCACAGAATCTAGTTCCTCCGTAAAATATTTACCAATATTCATCGTTCTGCGTTTTTATATACTCGCAATATATGTATGTATAATTATATATTTTCTTTAAGAATCGACAAAGGATTTCAAACCATTCGGTTTCTTTTATTTGAACACTGTAGCACAATATTCTATCTTTAGTTTGTAAGCTTAACAGGTATTGAGCATCTTTTTCAGTAAAACATTCACAGATTTTAACATACGGGATTACGATGTCTATAAAGGTCTACAAGGATTATTATATCACCCATCGAACGAATAGTAATACAGGTATTCCAGTAAGAGGGAAGTAACATGATGAGAATAAATATTTGATAAACATTGCCAAATTCATGGTTCTTTTATAGGTATGTTCTTACAGGTATATCAGCAAAGCAAAATTTGTTATATAATATTATCATTTTCTCATTTAGCTAAAGCCCTGGTAGAAATTTTGAAACTTGCAAGTTTTATTATAATATTTGTCAATCAACAATATTTCAATAAATTTGTAATAATTATATTAAATTACCTACGTCTACCTAATAACTACAGTATGTTTATTTATTATAATGTGAATCTAAATCCGTGGCAGTATAAAAAAATAAAATACTACTGTACTAAATTAGAAACCAAATTTTCTGTTTCCTTTAGGGGTATAATTTATTTAAAGATTATTATGCTGTTTTACTTTATAAATACATTATATTATTTTCATAATAAATAAACGAAGCTATTTTAGTACATTTGCTTACAATCTGTCATTGATTGAAGATTCCAATAACTATTTTTAATCTAGTAATTGTGTTAATACAGTAACGTCAACATTTTTGCCTGATTTTTAGAGTGTAATAAACTTAGTAGTGTATATCATGTACATAGTGTACATACTTCAACTAAATTACCTATAAAAATTGAAATTATGTTAATTTGAATACTATGTGAAAAATATACATTTTTTCAACGTCGATGTGTGGACTTAAACTGTATTGACATTCTGTATAACTTTACCTAAAGCAAGTTGTAACTAAATATTTTTAGTCAGTAAGTTTGTCCTTATGCATATCTCTTTCAGTAAACCTTGCTTCGCGGTCAACTCTCGTATAACCCAGTGAAACAGCGTAAAACCGCAAAATTAAACGTCGAATTGGAGATCAGGGGAATATTTTGTGTACAGTTGTTGGGCTAAATTACCTAAAGTCAGTTTCGCAGGCATCTGGTAAAAGTAATATGTCATCAGGTAAACTTAATGAACGAGGCTTTTTTATATGCCTATTTAACTTTTGAATAAATTAATTATAGTAAGCCATATCATATTTAATTAAAGAATTATACATACAATGCATTCTACTAAGGCCTACGTATGGTCTTATGGTTAAATAATTAAACATTCAATTTATTCCACTTAATACATACTTATGGTCTCTGTGACGTATGTACCAAATTTTTGATATAGTTTCCTATTTTTTACGTTGGAGACTGTTTGAAAAAATCCTGTTAGATTCAATTATAATCGGATTTCTGTCTTTGTTTCCGATTTTATTTCAATTTTGTTTGCTTTGAATCAAAATTGTGTTTAGTTCGTAAGTTTGTCCTTAATGCCGTCTTTTCCAGTAAAGCTTTGCATTACAACCACTTTTTCGAACAACATGTCGATTGGAGAAATAATAATGGATGCAGAAAGATAGAAGGCGTATGCAGTTAGATTCATCAAGCCCTTACGTAAAAGTGCGTAACATTCATCAGGTACACATAAAATGACAAGAATATAGAGGATATCTGAATACCTGTAAATATCAGTAAGTAAGGTACCACGAAAAAGGCTTTCAAATTCAATTTTTAATGTTACGTATGCAACTAATTCTATACAAAAAATGTTAATATTTTTTATAGAACTAACTACAAATTACTTATTGACGTTTTTCAAAGCAAAGTACTGTATTTTTAATGGTTTGGTAAGGCGACTCGGAGCACCTTTACACTTTATTTTTTATTTATTGTTAAAATGATTACAAACTGTTTCTTAAAATATGTGTTAAATGAGTGCTCCGCAAAACTAAATTAAGTTTGACTGTGGAGTCAGGTATTAGTCTCAAATTATGCATGTATGTGTACAAACAAAGAATAGGTAGATAATAACACTTAACTTCTAAATAATAAATAATATGTATGTAATCGCTAGTTTGAGATCAATGTGTGACTTCAATACTATAGGGCACTCCCCCTATAGGGTATATTAAATAACTTGATATATGACGCGATTGACTGGTTGTGTGTCTTGGTTGTCAATTTATAATAGAATTATCTACAATATAAATTACGCAATACGATTAAATAAATGAATGGTTTGGTCATTTGACTAAAACATTTAAAAAATATTTACATTAAATGCGGTAGTTCGCAATGATATGTAAGTAACTCGGAAGTCAAAACATTTTTCTTCCATAAAAACAAGTTTCAGTACAGCAAATATACCTATTGCCCCCATTCTAACCTAGTACGCCTTATAACTTTTGATACAAATGTTTAGTTTGTAAGTTTTCCTTATTCTGAATCTTTTCCAGTAAGCTTTAGCAGTCGTTTATACTGGCGATAGCGGAATTTCAATCGAAGGCAGCCAGGGTTATCGAGCTAAGAGGCGATCCGGCACAATTTGAGGGACACTTACGAGAGGCAATATACGAATATAAGGAAAAATTTAACGTATCTAAACCAAAGGAAAGTCGCGCAGTATTTGAACAAAACGTTAGTGTGTACTTCTTGGGTACATAGTGACAGGTATTAACTAAATGACGCTTAAGCCGGTAGAGTATACAATATGTATCTACATTTATTTATTTATATATAATTATGTTCTTCCGAAACTTTACTAGTGTCTTTAATTATCTTTTACAGTTATTTTTAATGCGACGGCCACTCGGATAGCGGATAGGTAGCGTTGCCTAAATTCGTGCTACGACATAAGTTTAATTGATTTAGGGGTAAGTCATACAGATTTTCTTGTATAACTAGTGGTGCCGTAGGGTTCGCGATTGAACAACCCAATTTACGAGCCTATGACCAATACAGGCACTATCCTAGTGAGGTTAGTTGCTGCAGTATAATAAGAATGAATAATGAAATAAAACAATTAAAAACGGATTTTATCGCGTGTATTGAGCTTAAATTACATCCCGACGTTTCGAACACTTTACAGCGTTCGTGGTCAACGGGTCGGGATGTAATTTAAGCTCAATACACGCGATAAAATCTGTTTTTAATTGTTTTATTTCATGAATAACTATCGCGGCAACCGAAGACAATAGAATGAATACTGTTTATTTAAATTATAATAAATTAATCATATTCTCGCACATAACTCGGTCAAAAGACTGATAGCACTCCCATATTGGTCCGAACTGAAATGGAAACTAATTTATATTAAGTATATAGGTATTATCAACGATATACAGACAAGGTTATTTAAAGATATTAAAAAAAATCTACCTCTATAATTTATAAACTGCCATAGCAGTTTACAAACTAACTACTACTTCTTACGATAATGTATTTACGAATAAATACATTATCATAGGAAGTAGTATCATTATCATATGATAATGTATTTATGAATAAATACATTACAAAATACATTATCATAGTAAAAAAAAATCGAAACAAAACACGAAAAACTAAAAAAAAAAACAATATGCCAAAACATAAAATAAAAAAGTACAAAAAATATAATAAAATATACAAAAAAGGTTTAGTTGCCATAATTAATGATTCAGTAATATCTCAATAAAAAAAACTTAAATTTAACCCCAACAACTAAAACATAAATAATAAAATAAAGTTATTCGAAAAGTACGTAAAACTAATCAACCAAATGAGTAAAGAAAACCCAATATTTCAAATTGTTTTTATTTTTTAAATCGTTACCTATGTAAAAATTTAAGTAACAAAAACAACGAAAAAACAACGAAACAAAATAATTTGTATTGACAGAATATAATCTAAACCAAAATAATGTGAAATACCATTAGTAAAGATTCACCTACTTACTGATATTTAATTCTGTTAAAAACTAAATGTAATGTTTCCAAAAACAAAACGTTCAATGAAAATTTCAGATTTGATCTTAAATTCTATTTTTAAAATAAATTTACTTCTAAAGCCCAAAAATAACAACATAAAAATATTTGATGGCCATCAAAATATATAACATATTTTTTGAAATATATTGGCAATTTTAAACCTACCTGTTGTTTTATTCCCGATATTCCCTAAAATTAAAGGTTATAAAATATTTAATGTATTGGGATCAGCTCTCGACGTGCAATGCGTATTTAATGTAATTTTCCCATAGTTAAATATTTTATTATCTTCAACATTACCCTTAAATAAACAGCCAGTAACAAATACTTCAGCATTTGTTTCTCTTGTATGTAATATTTATAAATAAAATAGAATAAAATAAAATATTGCCGTTTTGTTACTGACTGGTTTTGAAAACAAGGAGATCTCCAACATCAGTATTATGCAAGAGTAAGTTGGGGTAGTATGCAAACTTATTTACAAGACAATTTACCCCAGTTTGCCTAGCCGTGTACACGAATACCACAAACTTATCTTACAGATACAGGTTACTTAGTAATTTGTATACTTATACATTATTCACATTATGCTTATCTTTAAAAATGTTTCTAGATATATAATACAAATAATAATCAGTAAAACAAGTTTATGGTATGATTAACGAAGAGCAACACACAAAAAGAAAGTGCATACAAATTTGTGACCATCTACATCAAAATTTGGTGGTTGGCGCTTACGCTTTTATCAATCGAATATCATATTGAGTCTTTACAACGTACGACGTAAGTGCCTTCCGCCCAAATGGTACCTTTTAATATAGACTGTCACATTGACACTATAAATTTAATGTCTGTTCTGACGTAACGTCACCACTTGAGGAGAGAGAAAAGCAGCGACGCCTGAAACAAGAGCTGAAGCTGAAAAAAACGTAAAAGGTGTAAGTAAAGTTAATGGTAAGTTATTAACTTATTAATCTATTGAGGGTTATCAGAAACTACTCCTATTAATATATTGCCGTATTCAATTATGAAGAATGACTTGTGACTTAAAAAAAGTAAACAATTGTAGTTAAGAGTCCGGTAACGATTTCAAAACGAAAATCGCTAATAATGAAATTACGCACATGAATCGCATTTGATAAGATATGTAGTCTGAAGTCTTGTTATTGCAAAAAAGTTCTTTGGGTCAATATATATTAATACTAGCTATTGCCCGCGGCTTCGCTCGCGTTAAATTCGGGCTAACACGGTTCCCCTTTGCCCCCCGGAATGCTCCATACAAACTTCCACCCCCCATTTTAGGGAAGTGGGGGGTTAGAAAGAGACAAAAAGTAGCCTATGTCACTCTCCATCCCTTCAACTATCTCCACTTAAAAAATCACGTCAATTCGTCGCTTCGTTTTGCCGTGAAAGACGGACAAACAAACAAACAAACAAACACATACACTTTCCCATTTATAATATTAGTATGGATTTAATAACCTAAAACTCAATTCGTGCAGAGCTTTATTAGTGAGGACGTTGATTCGTGCATCTTGTCGCTTGATTATTAATTATTATTTTTTATGGCCCCTAATATGTTTTATATTATCTGATTAAAGCATGAAGAACAGTTTATCTCTGTATTTTTATTTTTGTGAAATACTTTATAAACTAAAATGCGTTCCACTTATAGAATTGAAACAAAACTTACTTTCAAAATATTTATACAAACTAATAGTAGTTTCTTTAGTTACTGCAAAATAGTATCAAAAAGTTGAGCGAAATCGAAAAAAAAGTTTTATCTACACTCATACTGTAAGTATTCTAAAATGCGTTCAAAAACCGTAGACAATGACAAGCATTACAACAAACGATTTAACTATGATAAGTTTCTTATCTGCGGCAGTAACGTAATTTTAACTTTGCATGCTCAAATATTGTTAAGCAATGAGTTTCAAATTTGGAACATCGAATTTGATAACAGAATGTTACCGCCATGGCCAACTCGATTGGTCCCGCGCGAGCCCCGACACAATCGAGTTGGCCACGCCGACACAATCGAGATGGCCGCGGCGGTGCAATGGCGGCCATTCTATGATTTCCGAAAACGGCATTTATAATAAATAATATGAGTGTAGATAAAGCAGTGTATGCAACTGTACGTAATTAGGCCTTAAAACACTCGTGTGATCTTATTATGAAATTCGCCTGCGGCTCATTTCATAAAACCACACTCATGTTTTAAGGACCCTTATTACGTAACAGTTACATAAACTACTATACCGGACTCTTAAAATCCTGTGAGCTTGATTGTAACATTGTAAGCGCTTACGTTAGGGCAACCATTATTAGAGCAGAGGCAGGGGTACTTAACTGGTGGTTCGCAGACCACATGTGGTGTATGGATAGGAAGTGGGTCCTGAATTTTTGAAAAAGAAACACTATGTACACCCTGACTCGTAATTGAAGTTCAAAAATATAGCCTCACTTTTCGCTACTATTTTTCTGAATAAAGGTAAATGAAATTGCTCTTTTACATCAGAGAATAATAAATATATATGATACACGTAGTTTATTGTCCTTGGTCCCCGGTGAACGACTATTTGCCTTAACCCACCTTGACTTATAAGTTAATGTATAAATATCATTGCAGTTTCTTTTATAAAAATAATACATAAACACATGATACCGGTGACTGTGTAAGGTTAGTATTTTTTGACTTGAATTACGAATCAGAGTATACTCTCTTGATTTTTATACGTCAAAGGCATTTGCTTGCAAACAGTTGGTTGTCGCTGCCAAACTATATTTTTTATCGAGTGATTCCGTAACACCAAAATGTAGAACCACTATAAATTATAATAATATGACTCCTTAAAACTGTCATAAAGTACTATTAATAATGACTAGTTTGAGTAGGTATTATTGACACTCTCTTAATTAAGTCTCCATCCATCTAACGACACTTTATAATCCGTCGAGTTTTGGAAAGTCAAACGTATACGAAAAGTCAAGACGGTTAAAAAATAAAAGGTTGATAACAGCGCCATCTATTGGCAATACATGAAACCTTATGACATGAAATAGGAACCAAAGTTATCGAAGATTTTAAGAGATGTCGGTATCTACTCAGTTTAATTTAAACAAAGCCATAGTTTATATTGAGTAGTAGCCTATACCAATTGCCTATACCTATTGATCGTAGAGTCTAAAAATTGTTTGACACCTGAAGCAGAAGGTTGTAATTTTTGGTTGTAAGCCTGTACTGTATGACCCAAATATTTTGTGTGGCAACTGGATTCAACCGTCAACTTTCCACGCAGTTACAATATAATGTCAAAATAACACATAGCGCCATCTAAACAGCTGTCAAGTTAGAGGCGCATTTTTTCTCGGACTTTATTCACATCTCTTCTAGCTTTTGCCAGTTCGAAGCCCGCAGCGAAGAAATAGATTCTGGCTAGGGTTTGCAATCCAGATTCTAAATGATGATAATGATGATGATGATTATTAATAAATAAAAAAAGATTTGTATAGCATATCAAATGAAAGCTTCTATAATTAATTAATAATAACGTGGTAACAATAATAACTCTACCTACCTATTTGCCTATAGTCAATAGTCAAGTGTGCAAATACAAAGGATAGAATGGTTTAGGGAACATCAACGTGGACGAAGTCACGAACACATAATAGCTTACTTATTATTTATATTAGGAAAAGAAGTAGGAGTTAATTGTAAGATTTGTACGCAATAGGTACTATTAAGGTATAATAGGGATGATGACATTGATGACACATGTTGAATTATGCAATAAAGTTTAGTTTGTAGGTTACAAAATGATCGATATATCCTAATAGTGTAAATAAAGAAAAACGATAATACTGAGAAACCGTATCAGACTTGGCGCCAGGATTAGGTAGGAAATTACACAAACATTAAATCTGTAAAATTATTTATATTGCAATAAAATACCTAAAATTGTCACAACAAACTGTTAGGAATTGCCACGAGCCTACCTTATACAATTACCACTTACAACATATGATAGAGTTCTTATGTCTAAAATTCGTATGTGTATACAGTCAAACATAGCTGAATTTCACTGATTTTATTTTGTACCCAAAACCATTATATTGAGAATGCCTGTAAGTTTGTACTAAATTCAAAATAAGAATAAAAGCATCAATAAATCTGTTCACATTCTAACCACCACCAATTCAGTGTTTTAAACATTCGCACATGAGTTATATTTTTATTAAACACTATTAAGTTACTTACTTAAATAAGGCTGACGGTTAGTAGGTAACTAGAACTACCAGAAACAAGCTACTTGATCTGGGGGCACGGCAGTGCCCCCGCCAAGTCGAGCGCGAAGCAAACACTGCCGTACCATCCTTTACTGGAACCATTTCGCCGCATTTTCAGGCCCCTATTTGAGAACCTCTGGATAAGACCAGAACGCAGAAATTTTCGTCATCCAGTAAGCTATAATCACATACTTAAAATCCAAAATTTCAAGTCTGTAGGTCATTTAGTTCCGAGGTTAAGCGAAAGCAAAGTTTCGCATTTATGACACTCACTGATCATCAAAATAGAAGTAGTACTTCACATAAACTCAGAGAGCTGAAATTTGGTACAGAGTTAGGGTTTAATGGCCACATAAAGGGAACACTATAAAAACTAGGATAATCGAAGATCTGAAGTACCTGGTGACCCTGATTAGAAAACAAAATTTGGTCAAAATATAATGCATTGGACTAAGAGCGGTGATACTCGCACAAGAAAAAAACTGTGTCAAATAAGAAAATCTAATAAAATAAATCAATAAGCCCACGTTTCTACAAAAAGAAGTGAAATCCCACCAAAAACATTCTGTAAAAAACTAGCGAAGTCTCGATGGAGCTGCTTGTTTATCTCTAAAAAGTAATGAAATCTAGACAAAGTCGTGCCAAGTCTAAGGTTCCTTACTGCGATTTCTTTATTATTATAGTTAATGTTGTGTGACTTGGCCGTTGAAAGGTACACAAGGGTACAAAACCAGGTGCTCCATGACACCATTGCACCAATCTGTCGCTAGAACCGCTACCCATTGACAATGGAAAATTGCCACTTGGGAAACGTTGATTCAATAACCAGTCAAGACTGGTTATTCAATACCCTTGTGTACCCTTCAACGGCCAAGTCACACAACATTTACTATAATAATAAAGAAATCGCAGTAAGGAACCGTAGACTTGGCACGACTTTGTCTAGATTTCATTACTTTTTAGAGATAAACAAGCAGCTCCATCGAGACTTGGCTAGTTTTTTACAGAATGTTTTTGGTGGGATAACATTTACACCAAGACAAAATATAGTGAAATGATATTATTTGGAAACTTATAGTGAGTTGTCTCTACATTTAGCAGCACTGACATCATCTGACAAAGTTTCAATCGAGACGCGATGGCCATTTGTTTAAATAGATTAAATGTCTGCCATTCCTGAATCCACCAACGGACAGGCAGCTGACCTTCACGAGGCTTCATTACACATCGCCCTTAACCACTTCACAAGTTGTCGCCTGGGACGCGATGACCAACGAAATTAGTTCCTGGCTTACGGTCCACTATTACATATACAGCTTGTAAATTTTATACGGGCGTATACTTTATCCACCTATAGTATCCCGCAATAACACTCGTATAGTATAATCATTTTGTTAAATAGTGTTATTAATTATGAATAATGATTTTTAAAGTCCTACCAGGCACCAATGTACGCTATCCAACTGATTTAAAACTGACATAACTGACATGACGCACCGGTAAGTTAATTGTCATGGATGCAATTAATTGCGGGCTGAATTATTATGTATGAAAAAAAAATTTCTTATTTTCATAAAGAAATAAATGTAAGTAGGTTCCCTAGGTCCAATACTAATCGCCATTACAATATACGCCCGTATAAAATTTACACACCGTATAAGTTTCCTGGCACGCACCAAGCCGAGCCGGGGCACTCGGAGATCACGTGATGCTTTATCTTTCAATACAAAATAAGGTGTTGGAAGTGTCGTGTAAGACACGGAACGTTACCTACAGCGTAAATCATCCTTTAGCAGTAAAGGTGTAGGTACTTAATAATTCTAAGTAGGGGTTTTCGACTAGTGATATAAATAATTGTTAATTTCATTATCATTAATATTAACATCATCTCAGTCTAAAGATGTCCACTTTTTTGTCATAAAACGTCGTAACATTAAAACTAGGTTATGTTTGACTGCACACACGTTGAAACTAACCTAAACTTACGTTACATCACATGTAGAACGAGATATTTTATAAGTAACAATAGCGGAGCATTGCTGAGGCTCCTTTCCCACCAAACGAGTTAACACGCGTTTTGACAGTTCATAGTACAATCGCCATCAGATATATCGGAGCGGCCAAGGTGGTCACAAATATCTGAACAACGCCTCTATTGTTAAGGCGATAAGGTGCATGTTCAGATATTTTAGAGTAGCTTGGCCGCTCCGATATATTTGATGGCGACTGTACTCCACTGAAGCCATTGCTTAATGTTATGCGATTTTTAAACTAGTCAACAAGAATGTGAAACGTTAAACATCTGAGGAATCTAAAAGCTACTTTCGAGCTGTTTTATAATTGCCTGTCGCCTGTAATACAGATGGGTCTCTTTTCCTTAAAATGAGATCTTTAGTGACTCCTTTAAGGCCACGTCAGTGGCAAACAAGCGCACAGCCCGCCTAATGATAAGCTGTCACCGTCGCCTATGGACGCCTGCAACTCTAGGGACGTTACATGTGTGTTGCCGACCTTTTACAAAAATCTATGTGTACATATTAAAAACTACAGGGATTATAAGACACAGCCCTTCGCTATGTAGTGCCTCGCTATTCCATTTTGTATTGCAATAACACGTGCTTACAGAATGTGATGTTTTTTTTATCTGTCCGAATGGTACTTAAAAAGAGTTCTTGCTCATGTTTGACAAATCAATTTTTTTTAGCTTCCTCATATTTTTGAGGAATCACAGTAATATAAAACACTGGCATAATTATATCTAAATGATCCATCACATTACAGATATTAATTTACATTTATTTAAATAGCTTGGGGTATTACAAGCTGCTTGGTATACTTAGATTTTAGATTTTTTCTAGAAGTCTGAATGGTAGAAAGCGTTTTTTATTCGGACACACATATTTCACTAAACTACATTAAGTACTTTCGTACGAAATTAATCGTTAAATCAGCATTTTTATAATAAAGTAACTCCGGTCAGCTAAGGAAAGTAGAAGGGATGTATATATTTACTGATATAAATAACTGATCTTATTTGACTATTATGGACTATAGTCCATAATAGTAAAAAAAAATCAGTTATTTATATAAGAGCTGGCTATGTTAGATATGACACAATAATGAGAGCAACAAAACCCGTTTGGTTACATTGCTATATTATCCTTATTGCTAGATCCGGGTTTCTGGCAGCTTTTAATGGATCTCAGAGTCACAGACTAGCAACATTTTTGAATTGGAAAATAGTCATACCAAAATAGGCAAAAAAATGCCGAAGTGGTCTCAGTTAAAAAGGACAGGACCTATATTTTAAAATTAGAAAAAATCGTTGCATATTATTACGGAAACAAAAACAGTAGACGACAAACTATGAATTACATTATACATCGTTTGGCACTGCTTTCCCCGACAGAAACATTTGGCAATGATATAATCTAATTATTTGTATAATATTGCATCCAACCCAGAATTCTAGGATTTTTTATTTTCTTGAAGTGGTTTGCATTATTTAACCTCCACCACTTTACAGCTGCCAGATGTCCAGATCATAGTATAGCAAACTAACTAGAAAGGTTTCTTTGCTGTCATTATTGTATCCTATCTGACGTGGCTAGCTCTCCGTCTATAACTGTGATAGTTATGTCTCAAAGTTAGCTAAAAATGGGTCAGTAGTTTGGTGAATCAAATGGGTTTGTTTTACTAGTGTTCCACATGCTAAGCGAAAAATTACCTTAATATAATTAATCTACAGTTTTCACATTTTTTTGTGCAGAGATCGGACCCATTTAAAATAATTTATCATATTTACTCTCGTACTGACATACGCCTTAGCAGTTCTCCGAAACAGTACCTAAACAAATAGTATTTAATTATTATGTGAGTTCAATATTTAGGGTTTAAATCTCTTATTTTATACACTCGAGCTATTAATAAAACGATTGAATAGTCAGTACATTTCAGAAGTCCAAAAACTTACCATACAATAATAATAAATATTATCCGAGTAATTGACATAGAATAAGTACAAAACTGGTCTATTTTAATAGTCTATGCCAACATCAAAAATACAGTCTTAGATGTAAAGTTCACTAAACATTATTCTTGTATGTCACGTGGTGCTTAAATGGGATAAAGAGACCGTGAAATTAATTAAAGTGTATGACGAACCAATTTAGAGCGGTGGCACCATATACTTTTTTAACTATAAAATTACAATACATTTTTGTAAAAAGAACTAGCGGCAGTCATTGTGACACTAGCACAAGCACCATGTATTATAAACCATTGATTGGTCGAGGATATCGCCAACCGCTATTTCAGGATTTTATCAGTTTTAAGTTACATTTTCAGGGTAGTTCATTTCAATTCGATAAAAGTGAAACAGACGTATTATTGGGCCAGTTGGTGAAAAAACGCTGTAATCGATCATAAAATCCGTGATACCAGTATCACATCGTGTATTTACATCTTAGTTGGCGCTAATATTTTCCTAAACTTATTATTTATGATTTTTCCAGATGGCCAGTAAGCTTGATGAGAATGGAGTATTGGCAATGCATGCTTTATCTCTTGTTCTTATTTTTCATGGTGAGCCGCCGCCAGAAGCTCGTCTTCTCCGCCGGCGGCTGCTCCTCCCTGGTTTCTTCACTCCTCGTCTCTCCTCGCAGCATATCCAGGAACGTCGGATCATTCTTCCTAACGTTCTTCTCGATTTTCACAGCCTCGGCGCTTAATTCCGCCTTTAATTTCTCAGGGCTCGTATTCTCGACCTTAAACTCGTTAGGGTCTTCAACGAACGCCTGCTGTAGATCCCGCATGATCTTCTTCCGTATAGTTTTCTTCATGCTGAGGTGCCGTTCTAAGGTTTTCACGTCCCCGTTCGAATATGTGCGGAAGTCGTCCTTCTTTTTTTTGGACTTTTTGCCTTTGTCGTCGTCTTCGAAGCTCTTGGTATCATACTGCTGGTTGAGACCGAAGATGTCCCGCAGATGCGGGATCGCGCGCTCTGACGTCATCTTGCCTGCGTAGGCGACGCGCCTCTTGTGCTTAGATCACAGACACCTCATTGTGGGACCTGGAATTGAGAAAGGAAATACTTTAGAAAGTTGGCACACAGTTACAGGCTAAAACTAAATCGTTCTTGTCTCGCACAAAGATTTTTAGCGATAAAAAAACAAACTAGGCTCACTTGAGTTTGGCTTTATTTTGATCTAATACTACAATAAATTTCCTAAGTGCGAACAGAAAAGACCATGGTTTATATAAATTTTTATTGCAGTTGTATATTAGACGCTGTTCTAAAAACAGTGGGAGATAACGCCTGTTGATTGTTTCTACAACATGCAATATTTTACTCAATTATGTAAAACGCTTTTATTTTGCAGGTAATAAGTTACTGTTCAATATTCTACAAACGAAGATATTACGTACCAACTCTTGATACTTGAGAAAATAATCAGATTTTGCAAATTTTACATATTCTGTGGACTTTGATTGTACCATTTCAACCATTTTGTCATTTATTTTGAAACCCTATCGCCATGTAGCAAACGGTCGTTTTTCGTGTAAATATTTCTACTACAACTTCATAAAACGCTCGCTGTGGAAAATAACAATGGCCGTTAAAATTTCTATCCCGTTAGAAAAGCCGATAAATCATAAGTCTTGTCTTGACGCGCACGCGACTCATCTGCTCGTCTCGCGTCCGAATACGTGGTTTTTCGTAAGTCTCTAAATGTAATGGTTACCTACAAATATCAATGATTACTAATGTAAATTGAAAATTTTACATCTCATCATCCTATATACTTTCGCTTAATTTACCTACCATTACAATAATCCGTACATTTGACATATATATAAGTCAAATTAAGTTAAAGTCCTATGAATTGTAATAATTATGAGAATTATAGTTTTTGGTTCGCATTAAATTACTTAGTACTTTTCTGGTACTCACGACAAATTATCAAGACAGTTTTACTGGTTTTTTAACAATACAATCTACGTTTTTGCGCCGTCTGTAAGAATTTCCCCTCTAAATTCTAAAATAAAATGTTCAACAATATCTGTGTCTAATTTTACTGAGATGTAAGTTACCTCAACTCATAGTTTCAGAAATGTAAAAGAAGGCTATCGCATACAATTTACATCTTTTAAATCTGTATCTGTACTTGTGGTACGCATCGGAGGGCGGGCGCTAAGCTAAACAGTAAGCAATGCCGTTAGTGCTTAATGACCTGAGTAATTAGTAATTCAATAACTTCACTGAGCCGTCGTTTTGTTTTTAGGGTTCCGTAGTCAACTAGGAACCCTTATAGTTTCGCCATGTCTGCCCGTCCGTCCGTCCGTCCGTCCGTCCGCGGATAATCTCAGTGACCGTCAGCACTAGAAAGCTGAAATTTGGTACTAATATGTATATCAATCACGCCGACAAAGTGGTAAAATAAAAAGTGGAAATTTTTTTTTTATTAGGGCACCTCCCCTATACGTAAAGTGGGGAGTGATTTTTTTTTTTTCATTTTAACCCTGACGTGTGATATATTGTTGGATAGGTATTTAAAAATGAATAGGGGTTTACTAAAATCATTTTTCGATAATGTAAATATTTTCGGAAATAATCGCTCCAGAAGTAAAAAAATATGCGTTTCCCCCCCTCTAACTTTTGAACCATAAGTTTTAAAAATATGAAAAAAATCTCAAAAGTAGAACTTTATAAAATCTTTCTAGGAAAATTATTTTGAACTTGATAGGATGAATAGTTTTTGAAAAAAAATTACAAAATAATTTCTGAACTAAGTTTGTAATTTAACCGTATAAGCAGGTGTTTATTGTACCTGTAATTTCTACAAAATTACAATGAAATGACGTGCTTTCAAATAAAGTAAAAACGGTGAAAATCGGTTCACGCAATAAAGAATTATTCCATAAAAATCATCTTCCATACTTTAAGCTCGCGCGCAATAGTTTACTTAATTTGCCGATAGATGTCGCTGTACGTGGAACTCTCGTATCATATCCTACATGGCGGTGTTATTAACTCTTAAGTGGGGACACTTACTGTGACGGACGGAAAACTACGGAACCCTACACTGAGCGTGGCCCGACACGCTCTTGGCCGGTTTTTGTTATTAGTTTTGCTGGCCGTGTTAATGCAGGCACAATATAATTAAGTTACAGCTTACGGCGCTAAAGGTAACGAGAATAATATATTTATTTTACATACATATATAGATAGATTTATGTGAAAAAAAAAATTCACTGAAATTTAGAGCCGCTTATTCTTGTATTTCCCTTGCCCCGGTCACATAATAAATAACAGTACCTAAAGAAGGTCCCCTGTGAAATAAGACTGTTATTTAGGTATGTCAAAGGCCGCCTTCCCTATTGTTACTGTTTTCCACGCATCTAAACTTATTTAACAGACCCGTAATTAAGGGTTGCATTTGCATGTACTTGTAACGGTGCATCGAAATCTTTGTCCAATATCGTGATAATGTGAAAGGATCCTTAGGTTACGTTAATCTCGTGTGGAATCTCAGACGCTGACGTCTGACGCATAATGCAGCGGCTATAAACAACGGAGCATGCGTACCGTGACGGACGGCAGGTGCTCGAGAACACAAGTGACGTAGATGGAAATGTGTATGAAATGCTGCTCCATCTACAGGTTTAGAGAGAAACAAAAGTGGATGTTGTATTTGTATACAGTAGTGGCTGAGCTGTGGACCTCGTGAGTCTAGGAAATTGCTGCAATACGTTTCTTTTAACATATCTTTGCCATTTTGAAAGAAACCGAAAAACTGAATCGATAATTAAATATCGAATGAATATCGAATCTGCTTAAAAGATTTTACGACCATTTGCTTGGAAATATGACCTGTAAATAGAGGATGGTCCTTTAGATAAAAGTCCTTAATGGTCCTTTACAGATGTAAAAGGACCATTCTGGCTTGAAGTCGTAAGTCTTGATATAATTATTTTATCTGTAAAAGGACCATCCTGGCTAGAAGTCGTAAGTCTTGATATAATTATAGGTCAATAAGGTCCGAGTGTCGTAAAATGATTTTGCAATGAGGAAGAACAGCACAAGATGCGAGTGACTAATTACATGACAATCTTAACGAAATCAATAGTGGAACAACAACATTATATTATTTACTGTATTATGTATACCTCCAACATACAGCTATTAGATGTATAATCAATTTAATTGCCGTCTAAACACGTGCTGTCTCGAGTAGAAACCTCCGCATTAAAGTGACAGCACAATAAAAGTTGCTCGTTAGACAAAAAGTGACCACAAAGATTTTCGCACGCGACGGTAGTTGCATTGTGGAAAAGTGCGCTCGACTGTATCTCTGTTACCTAATTCAGAAAACGTTCATTCTCGATTGTCAGCTAGTTCCCAGTATATATTGACCTATAGGGGTAGGATAGTTAGTACGGGGATGTTTATATCGTCTATCGTGTCGAGTCCATAGGAGCGATGCGCTTGCTTGTGAATAACAACGATAGTTGGTTGGTGAACCATGTTATGTGGTTTACGAATCAAGCAAAAATAGGCTCTTTTGACGATAATGCTAGGATATAAACGTGCTACTAAACATGTTGGTAGACCTGTGCGGCTGAACAAAGGAGTGCTAACCATATTCTGTTCTGCATAACAGTATGACAACAATGCATAGATTGTTCTCGAATATGATGGACTTTCCTCGCTTTCTTAATCGTGTCCTTTGCAAAGTATCTGAACCGTAACGTTAAACCGATTCATTATTTGAATCTTGAAGCAAATCAAATTATTTTGTTCAATATTTTTTCATTTGCAATTTTAAAGTAGTTACACTTCTATAGATAAACTGAAAATAGATAATACTTCAGAAAAAGTGACCAAACCCTCCGGTGTCCGAGGCCAGATTTGAACTGGCGTCTTCAGCTTTCGCGGCTGACGTCCTGACCACTAGACCACCCGGTCACGGCGGAACTTGACAAATTTTCTCATGTATATGCAATCTCTGAATTTGAAACGGCTAGGCGCCGTTGACCATACTCTAAGGGCATGCGCAGTACGTGCTTGCACCTCCTATCCGAATCACTTACGTGGTTCTGGTATAGCGAGAGAGATGGTGCTGCCATCTATGAATCTTGAAGCAAATCAAATTATTTTGTTCAATATTTTTTCATTTGCAATTTTAAAGTAGTTACACTACTATATATAAACTGAAAATAGATGTCATATACTTCAGAAAAAGTGACCAAACCCTTCGGTGTCCGAGGCCAGATTTGAACTGGCGTCTTGAAATTTCGCGGCTGACGTCACTTTTTCTGAAGTATACGACATCTATTTTCAGTTTATATATAGTAGTGTAACTACTTAAAAAAGAAATTGCAAATCAAAAAATATTGAACAAAATAATTTGATTTGCTTCAAGATTCATAGATGGCAGCACCATCTCTCTCGCTATACCAGAACCACGTAAGTGATTCGGATAGGAGGTGCAAGCACGTACTGCGCATGCCCTTAGAGTATGGTCAACGGCGCCTAGCCGTTTCAAATTCAGAGATTGCATATACATGAGAAAATTTGTCAAGTTCCGCCCTGACCACCCGGTCTAGTGGTCAGGACGTCAGCCGCGAAAGCTGAAGACGCCAGTTCAAATCTGGCCTCGGACACCGGAGGGTTTGGTCACTTTTTCTGAAGTATATGACATCTATTTTCGATTCATTATTTGTTAAAAAACTACAATAGCGAAAAGGTCTTCACAAAAGTCTTATAGACAGGCAAAATATATCAAAGGGTGCATCTGCTTAACTTTAGGTACCTAGTACATAATATATTGACTTAGCACTGCCAATATATGGAAGGGCCAACTTACTTGACGTAGAATTTGGCGTGAAAAGTATAATCGCCTCTAAAGGAATTTTGATCCAATTAAATGTAAAAGTTTTTAGCTATTCCATAGAGCTTAAGATAAGTGCATCTAACGATGACTTTCACAAATTATCGGTTTACAGTTACTGGAAAGTGTGTAAATAAGTCAAGCTTAAATAAGTTAAATATCATGGTTATCTGAGCAAAGGGAGAATAAGAAGCGATAGCTATCGAGTTGGAGTTGAAACCTCTCGGAAATCAGTAGCCGAAAATTGTTAAAAGGGATGAACGATAAAATATATATTTTAAATATATCAAATTAACTTAATCAAAACTACTACTTCTACAATAGGCATGGTGACACAAGTTGAATTATGCAATAAAATTTAGTTGATAGGATGCAAAATGATCAATATATCCAACTAAAGTGAAAATTTATAAATTCTATTGAAATGGTTCAAGGATATGAAGCTGCAAAATTTCTAAATTGTACGATTTTTTTAAGTGCGAAATTTAAAAAAAACCAATGATACCATTCGATTTTTAACATTTTACTGTAAAATAAATTGTATAGCAACCATATACATTAACACAACATTTCACTGTAGAAATAGCAATTTCATAATTTTCATACTTTAAACAGAGCGACTATGTGATCGTGACGTCACTTTTGCACGTCATTTTGTTAGGAGCGTTTTGAGAAACAAATGCAAATCTCGGACTTTAAGTCTCATTTCTGACTTTTGAGTTGCTTTAACGCAATTGGCCCCATATAGACATTTGATCCTCACAACAAAACGAATGGATTGATACCATACATGAAAAAAATTCACCATGCCTATTATATATGCTTACCTCAATATGACCACCACAAGAAATAACATGAAAATAGAGTCCTGCTGTACTCAATACTGTAACTGTCCTACTGCACTCGATCTCGATACATCGTATAATAGGTTATAGGTTTTTCACCTCAGCAGCTCGAACAAGCCTACTTCCCTGCGAATACACAGTGACGAAAGTCGCACTCCCTGGAGTGACGTAAGTGCGGGGGTCCAGGGAGTGAGAGAAAGTAGTTTTTTAATTTAGCGAAGGCCATGGACTACCACTTCATATTTCGGGGTCTATTACAAATTCGAAATACATATTTTAACCTTTAATATGTTCTCACTACTGAGGTGAAAAGTTGTATGTGTCACACGAGAGCAAAATTTTGAATCTCGTGTTTTTGAGTCCCTCGCTACTCTCAAGATTCTAACTTAGAATCACTCGTTTCGTCCGTGATTCAATCATAGCTTATCATAATAGCGTGTCAAGCAAAAGGCATGTTAATGTCTCCTAGACAAAGTGTTAATAATAAGGCGAAATCAACACTTGTAAAGCCATTCAAGGAAAAACTCGGTTTTCGACGCCATCGTATTATAGTTAAATCGAATACAGTAGCAGTCTATTTAAACATCTCTTCATACTCTAAGACAGACTTAAGCTAAAATTAACCAGACGCTACAAAAAGATCGATCAAACCCTTCACGGGTACAAGTGTGAAACACAAATATAGTGAACCGTTGTTCGGATGCTATTGGCCCGACCCATCGCCGATCGGAAACCATCAGACGGGCCCCAGACTATTGAGTGGATACACCCTCCTCGAATAGATTACTACAAGTTTAGACGCGACAGAGCGAAGACGCGACGCGCCGGTAGGTAGACGCAACTGTTAGGTACTCCATAGACATAAAACAAGGAGACGTAATCCCACGAAAATAAAGTTTTATTCACCTGACCGCGACTTATTATGGAATAAGCCGCGGTCAGGTCAGTGCACGTACACTCAGTGCATCGTTTGAATCGATCACCACTCGTCCACGGTTTGTATATGTGTGCGTGCGACGCGTAAACACGAGGAAATCGGCTTATTATAGAATCACAGATTTGTCTTCACAGCATTACATAACATAACATAACATAACATAAATACTCTTTATTGCACACCTCAAATAATAGACACAAAGTATAAACAAGTCACAAGCAAAAAAGCAGAGGCAAAACAATTGGCGATCTTATCGCTAAAGAGCGATCTCTTCCAGATCACCTTTACGTCTCCTTATATTATATGTCTATAGAGTGCTTGCATGTCGAGTACTCAGAGGTTTACTTTGAATACCTTTTTTGTTTTTTTTGGAATTTCTCTGAGGGGCGGCTTTATATATTGCCTTTTTGCTATCTCATTATTTTACAATGCTTGCATTCCGTAAATTAACTAAATAGGATAATTGTTCATGAATTTTATTCTTTTTCTTATCGTTAACTTATGGCTGACCAAAAACCGCAGTAACAGTAGAAGTAATAAGCTCTACTCTACTGATCCCATTTTTAGTGGTGAGGGTATACTAGCGTAAGAAGAAGAAAGATAGTATGATTATCTCTGTCTATGCTTGAAATGAGACAGTCCATGGCCAAACTATACGAAGTAGGTAGTTAAATAAGTAGTTTTAATCTTGGAAAATAGGTGCATTAGTTGCAGGCAGCACCAAAAGACAGACTAATGCTCAACTGCCCAATCTACCAGGGATTCCATCTAAAGCTTACTAAATCGTCGATACTGACACGTTTAACAGCTGACATTAACATTGACCGGGGTCGCTGCACTTTACCTAACACGCATGATTGGCGGCCATCTTGCATGACGTCATCATGCCGTATGTGGAAACGGTGGAAGTGGGATTCGGTTGATTTGATGTCTATGCCCATCGCGTTAGAAATCCACTTTGAAATTGGACGCAATTCCAAAGGCACTAAAGCTGTGATTGAGGAAATTAAAAGAAAAATAAATTTATAAAAAACAAATATATTTCCCTAAATGAAAGGTAAGTAACTAGTTTACTTCTCCGCAATGTATATTATAAAGAGTTTGAATTTTAGCTTTTACAACGTTTTCTTTTACAAATCGGGTGACAATCATGTACGTAACCGTACCGACCTACTTGTAAACATATTTATTTGTTCTCTGCGCAACCACACTTTTGAAACGTTATTCGTCTAGTCGAATAAATAAATGTATGTGTACATGAGCATAATATTCATATTCATTCATATTCATATTCTTTATTGAGTTTCATGTGTACAAAGGATCTTAAAAGCTGGTTTCAGTATCAACATGAACCCTGCAAGGGTATAGCAACATAATAAAAACTTATACATATATTATTATACAACAATAAACTAGATATTAAAGTAAACAACATATGGTGAACGAACAAACAGCTTAACTTACTCACTTAGAAATTCCTCTATACAATAGTATGCATTACTAATTAAATTTCGTTTTAATTTTATTTTAAATGTATGTATATTAGTTTTTTCCCGGATTGACTTCGGTAACTAATTGAATATTCGCATATATGTGATATATGCCTTGTCCTAAAGTATTAATCCTTTGAGTACTAGTATATTATATTTATTACACATACATAGTTCATTTAAACGTAAAACAACGTAACAGCGGGATGTTGGGGGGCAGACGCGAAAAGGCTTGTGCGAGACATAGGCCATCGGCCTAGACAAAAGGGAGAGGACCCCCGCTCCGAATCGTTTCTGGTGCAAAGGCTGTCCATAGCTATCCAGCGCGGTAATGCCGCGAGCGTTAAGGGCACTTTTGCACCGGAAACGACAAGGGACGGTAGTAATTAATGACTAGCTTTTAGGTTTAGTTAGTGTTTGACTGTATTTATTGAAATAAACTTTGTATTATTTAAACGTAACGGAAGAAAAAAAAACAGTTTATACTTTATGGTCGGTGTTATGGTACAAGTAAAATTTAAAGACATGCTTTGATTACAAATCCAGTTTTATCTTGTTTGTTTGCGAACTAGTGGGACAGGTCTCATCGCTTTTTATCATAAATCTTATGTCACGAAGTTTTAGTATCATGTTTGAAGTTTTTTACTTGTCCTGGTTTGACGTCATATTTAACGACCTTTTAAAGTAGGTACCTGCTCTTATTTATAACCTATGTAGGTACGAATCTGTATGAAATATGGAATAAGTACTGGCTTTACATGAAGGGCTCACGGAAATAGGCGCGGATCCAGGATATCATTCAGGGGGGGCAATTTCCTTTACAAAAAATCTTGCGGTCCGCACATATGGCCCCGTAGCATACGAGGCTTGCGTGTCAGGGAGGATTGTCTCTATTTCTATTCTAAACATTTCTAGTCACTTTATAATAAGATTTTTATTTCAAACCGTAGAGCGCGCCATTTACTGGCAACTGTTGTACCTTTAAATCAAAATTTTATCATCAAAAAACATCTAATAACGAATAAAAATGGTGAAGTAATTGAATCGTTCCCTTTTAAAAGTGCAATAACTCTAAATACTTTCAAAGTGACTAAACAAAGACATATTTTTTCCGAATAATCATTACATCGCCTTAATCTATCTGGGACCTAAAAAACAAATAAAATTTGTGTTAATTGCCACCTACCTTGTTTTAGGGCGTGCACTCGCCTAACCACACAGATGAGAGATTGCACAGATTAGATAAACTGACGCGTTTCTCCCAGCTCCAGTGACACCAACCATAGACATCAACTAAGTATGCCACTTTTAAATACCACACACTGCCACAAGAAAAGATTGAAATTGTAAACTCCACTTTTATTTAAAAAGTTAATTGTCTAAATGAGGAAAAAAAATAACTTAGAGCAGTACCTTTCTCGACAGTTGACTACTAACTTAAATAAATATTACCAAATAAACATGTCAAGCAATTTATAAAGGTTTGTTATCCGTTTCTCTATCCTAAGTGTAAACTATTAGAGATAAACATTTAATTTCATCTATTTAACAGTAAACAACAAACAAGTTAAAGAATGTTTGTAAGTACATTAGTACAGTAACTTAAATGATTAAGGTGCTTAAAACTAATTGTCGTTAATTATGAAGGAACAACGATTGTGATTATCTACACCTAAACAAAAACAACCTATTTCTATATTTAGTGTTATTATGTAAAAAATCCGTTGCATTGTTATTTCCGTAAGTGCATTTAAACTTGATGGGACTGGAAAGCTAATTACCTAATAGGCACTTAAGTTATTGCTTGCCCTGAAGCTTCTCTGAGTTAGCAAAGTTAGTGTAGCATTAGTTTAGACGTATTACCCCATGTAGCAAGGCTACGGTAACGAGATTGAGTCAATTATACAGTTTACCGTATACTCTAACATTACATGTACTATATACTAACAACTTGGAACTACTGCCACAGATTGATTAGATGTATAATATTTTTACAGTGGCAATCTTTACTACATCATTGCCATTGATTGTGCCATTAGGCATTAAGCCCGCTATATATATATGGCGGATTTGAAGTTGAAATAAGTACTCGTAAATAAATAACACAACAAGTTTAACTGTTAAGTTTTAAATACAGAAACCTAATTTTAAACCTTTAAACGATCAATCGTTCCAACGCTGTTTTACCATAAGCTAAGCTGGTCTGGGATTACAAAACGACCAAGCATAGCTAATACGGACTAAAAAAGCTACGTGTTAAATGTATACCAAAGGTAGCGCATCTCAGCTCTTTGGCTCTGGTGGAACAAACTAACATTTACGGGTTTTTTTCAGGTAAGTATGTACAAACAAATTATTTTAAGCAATTGAAATATTTTATGTAACTTATATATAACAGAAACAGTGATGTAAGGAGCTTTGTAAGAAGTTGGTTTACAGATAGATCTCATTTCTTTTATTAGCGAAAGCGTTTACGAACCTGGCATTCATTCACATTTATGTTTTTGATGACATATCGTTAGTTTTTGTCCAGAATTTAAAAAAAATGAGCCATATGTATTTCCACATTTTACCCCTTTCACCACTTAATTTATTTTACTTACCCTGTTAACCTTTTTACGATTTCCCCAATTTACCCTTTCACTTTACATTACAATTAGAAAAAAATGCAAAATTCAAAAGGCGACGCCAGCTGTTAATTAATAGTGGGTACAGCAGTTTCTTGTCATATAAAATATGAAAAATACGAAAACTTATTGTTTTTAGACGTTTCTTAGTGTTTACTCACGATTCAACCAACTACTGAAAGGTTTCAAGTACTGAAAGGTTTTGACGAGTGCGTCAGTTAGCCTGTCAGTGGTAAAAATAGTGATTTTCGGAGGTCAATCTCTAGTTACAGTTGTTCTCGAACAGTTAGAGATTTTTACCTGAAATTAAGGATTAATTAGTAAACAGTCTTAACTACAAGACTTACAAAATTGGAAGTGTGAGTGTGTGTGTGTGTGTGTGTGTGTGTGTGTGTGTGTGTGAGTGCAAATAAGTTTCAACTTATTGGGGAGTCAAAAATGGCCCCAAGTGGTGCTGTATCGCCTCTTTGCTCTGCGAACTTGGCTGACACACTACCGTGTGTCTAGATTCGTAAATAGACACATTTGAGATGTATGCAGCGAAATTAACTAGAAATCCCAAAGTACTATACGTGGAAATAGAAATGCACATTCTGAAGCCCATGCATCGTGTCGTAAAATGTAACCATGCAAATTGTATACATTCCTTAGCAACTCCAACTATTCATTTATTTAGTAAATAATATTTTTAATACAGACTATTCTTTAATACTATATTAATTGAAATTTTATTGATTAGAATTATTCTAATAATAAACCTACGTCATGCAAAGGTAAATAAGTATAATTAGTATATATAATAGTGAAATAAGTTAAATGTACTACTCGCTGAAGCCAAACTGGAAACCGAAAACTGGTTGGAACTGCTTAGACATCGCCTTTCAGAACCTAGAAACAACAGGCACGGACCGTGAAGGATTAATTTAATTAGACAATATAGTATTAAAACGTATTATTTACTTGGGACAAACGGTGCACCGCTCAAACAATGGCCCGGCCTTGTAAGTTTCCAGAGAATAATAAGAATTTTATTATCAAGTTATTGGTACAGGTGTGTAAGTACAATGATCTGTCCGCCCCAGACAAACCATAATTTATTCTTGTATCAACAATTGTATAGAAAAACACGTGACGTGTAAATGCAACAGACGAAGAAAGCTTTTAGTGTGTTGTTGTTAAGCTGATATCTTTTGATGCGACTAACAACCTTACATTGTACCTATTCTTCGTTCTTAATTGGTACATGGTCCAGCTGTTGTATTAATTAACAGTGAATTTCCTGATTTCAACTTCCAACCATTAAAAATTTGGAACCTTGAGCATGTTATATCTAAAATGATTTCTGCTGCTTATAAGCACTTATAAAGAAAATTAAAAAGTCAAGTGAAACAATATACTTGAGGCGGTTGCTGTCTCTTTCATTGAGTTAGTGCCTATGTACTTAAGTAGGTAAATGCAGTCTAAACCATCTAAACAAAGCTAACTAGCTAAGGCAAGACTCTTAGTTGTGCTCCTTTCTCTCTAAATTTTTGGACCCGGGGTATGTCCTTAAACTACGTCCGGACCTGGGTATGTCCTTAAACTACGCCAAAAAGAGAGGTATGGGCACTGCGAATGGCATCTCGCTAAGTGTGGTAGGGCACGTTCAGCGAATGTCATCGCTCAAATCTGGAGCAGAGCCCGACTGGGGAAGTACCTCCACCTTACAGAAAACCACAGCCAAATAGCACTAGACCCTACTCATAGTGTTGTGTTCCTGCTGGTGAGTAAGGTTGCCAAAGAGCTCAAAGAGGACCCAGTGTGTTGACGATGAGGGACCTTCTTGTTCCTTTAGTCGTCAACACAGTGAATCCTCCTTTTTGTAAAGGGTCGGCAACGCGCATGTGACGCCTTTGGAGTTGCAGGCGTCCATAGATTACGGTAGCTGCTTACCATCAGGCGGGCCGTATGCTTGTTTGCCACCGTCGTGGTATAAAAAAAAAAAAAAATGAAGTTCTAGGCATATTCTGTATACACCGTGGGCTGGAATAACTCGACAGATCTTAACCACGAATTTCTAAGACCAAAAGAAGGAAAAAATATTATGTGACTATAGGTTAATTTCGCCAAAAAAAAATTTTTTTTTTTCCTGTTTTTGAATGTTAAGTAAATGTTATTAATAAAATTATCGTCTAAAACAAATTGATACATTTTTTTTTGTAAAAATTTAATTTCTGCAAAGTTTTCCTTGTCACTTTGATATCTGTCAATAAGGACGTGTAAACTATGACCAATAGTGGCAACAACGCCATTAGAAAGGCGTTTTGTGATGAGTTATAATAAAAAGTGTTTTTTTTTTAATTGGTATAACTCTGAAACTAGGCGTATTCCAGAAAAGTTTATAGGACATTTTAGTATCTAAATATGATCAGGAATACACTGTTAAAATCTGTCTAGTTATTTTAGCAATATCCTGCGTTAGAACCAGAAAGTTTGGTAGTAGACAGACACGTACTATTTAGGTATTAATATTATTATATAACTCTGTTTATTATACAAATATCGACCTTCAACTCTCATGTCATATGCGTCAATTCGCAATAGCATAAACATGACGTTTAGCATAGGGGCTCGAACTTTGACTATTGCTCGTTTGACATAAGCGAAGTTTCTAAGACATGTGTTCACCAGACGCAAAACGAATACACAATTAACAGTTTGTAAGTAATAAAACAACGTAGCAACATGAACCACTTTGTCAGTTTACATTTAATCTCAAGTTGAGTAACAATTAATCTTCCCACGTATAACAGATTTATAATCGACAGGCAATCCGAATATAGTGGTAATAAACGGCTCAGCTGTTATATGTTAATGGGACTAATTAAAAGCGGATGGCTTCGTCGCGGCCTGATTGTTCGCACGCATGTACCGGTATGACATAAACGCTAAATAATGACGAGATAATACTGATCTGAATAGTTACGGCTGTGAAACTTGCTGTAGTTTAGCAAATTTTCATGATAAATGCAACAATTTATTCAATTAAGTGTGATTATGTAGGCTTGGAATTGGTACACTGATGAAAACGATGGGAATCGTCCAAAAAATAAGTTTATACAGTGATATCAAATTCTGTTCTAACTCAAGCGGAATCTTTTAAAATCTTTAAAAAACTGTTCATAATTTATATTACTATCAGTATATTTCACTCGCATTTATTTAGGTAAGTATTTAATTTAAAGTTCAGATTCTGTTCCTGGTCACAATGTGGATGTACAGAGTATTTGATAAAGTTTCTCTACTTGTCCAGAATTCTGGGCATTGTCATTATTTTATGATTTAGAACCTAATTCAAAGGAAATATAGGGACGTAATCTCGCGAAAATAAAACTGTAATGCTATGATAAGCCGGGGTCTCGTGCACAAACTCACTTGTCGCGTTCGAACCAATCACCGCTCGTCCACGAGTTGTTTGTACGAGTATGTGCGTGTCGCGCGTGGCTTATAATGGAATAGTGTTTACACGGCATTACGTCTCCTTATATTTTATATGTCTATGGAATCACAGTTTCGTTTTCAGGAGATTACGTTCCTATTTTTTCTAGGTCCATATTTTCATTCCAGTATAGTACAGACGATTTCCATGATATGTTTCCGTGTTTGCACCTTTTTACAAAGGTGCCACCAATGGGTAAACATATTTTTGACGTGGACTATACAAGATCTGAAACGCGTCACTCCATTGTATCGCAATGCCATAGTGACAATGACGTCCGCAGGATGCGGGTATTGCTTTTATTTACCATTGTAGTATTAATTGCTCTGTACGTACAACTGAAACGCACGAGAGTAGATACACAAAAAAACATATCATTATCTTTAGATAATATAATAATATGATAATTATGTTTACATAGAATACCTAATAGATACGTCAAATCGATATATCTAATATGGTAAAGTCTCTAAATGTATGTAGGTATACACCTATAGAGTTTCATAAAATTAAGGAATAATTTATTACCTGTGGGTTTTTATCCTCATTTTGAAATAAATAAATAAATATTTGGGGACAATCTTACACAAATCAACCTAATCCCAAACTAAGCAAAGCTTGTAATATGGGTACTAGGCGATGATACATACTTATATAGATAAATATATACTTAGATACATAGAAAACACCCATAACTCAGGTACAAATATTAGTGATAAACACACAAATAAATGCCCTTACCAGTATTTTAACCCGGGACCTCCTGCTTCGTAGGCAGGGTCGCTACCGACTGGGCTAGGATGCCGTTATAAATCGTGATTTGTTACAGATCTGATATGAATTTGATCTTCTCTGTCAACAAAGTGTCATTCAAACAAATTGTGATTCTGACAACGAAAACGTTTGATGTTTGTCGTGTCGTATTGATTTTAAACAATCTTCTTTTGACATGTATTTGATCTGAACTTGATAACAATAACAGGATGATGTCACCCAAACGTCACTTTTCTGGTAAGTTCAATCCTGTTCAATATCAAATTAAAGTTATACCTAAAACAGAATATGTATATTCTGCAAATATATCATTACCACTTCTAGCATATTTCATCTTTCATGTTCCGAAGCTGAGTAATTGCTATGTATATTTTATGTTATTTATTTTCTTACTCGGATTAGACTTTTAATGTAACAATATGGTTCTTATTTATTACTAGCCTTTTCCCGCGGCTTCGCCCGCGTACTATAAGTACTCAAAAAGGATACGATACCCATGTTGATTTTCAGACTTTGTGACCACATTTGCCCCTTTTAGGGATTGAATTTTCAAAACCCTGAAACACGTGTTTACTCATTTATCGTTAGGAATACTCCTGTGAAGTTTCGAATAAAATAGTCTAACAAATTTTTATTCGCCATACAAACTTTGGACCCCCATTTTACCCCCTTAGGGGGTGAATTTTGAAAAATCCTTTCTTAGTGCATCCCTAGACCTTATAAGGAACCTACGTGCCAAATTTGGAATCTCTAGAACCAGCAGTTTGGGCTGTGCGTTGATATGTCAGTGAGTCAGTCAGCCAGTCAATCAGTCAGTCAGTCAGTCAGTTTCTTCTTTTATATATTTAGACTAAAATATGTTATATTCTACAGGCTTAGTCAAATAAAAAAAGACAATAGTTCTGCACAGCAGCGACTAACGACGTCTCCTTGTCACGGTATTTCCGTCATGTTGAACTTGGATCGGTGCTAATAACACCTTTTGTTTCGTTTTTTGTCCCCTCATGCTAATTGCTGTTTCATGTACCTATCGATAATATTACGAAACTTGTCATGTACATATCAAAATGACTAGACTGTGTGTGGCTTTTGTTTAAGTAGGGCAGATTAAGGAAACTTTAAGGAAAATTTGTCCAGTCAGACGTCCGTCATTTTGTGTCAATAAGGAATTATGACATTCTTTATGAATGGAATCATCGGAAATATATTATTTTATTTATATGAATCTCTGCTGTTAACATTAGATTTTCTTTTTTTCTTTAATGAAATGTCAAAACGGGGCCCAGGAGCCAGTTTTGGCCACTTTTTTCCATGGCTTCTGATAACTGAATGAAAACTGATACAAACCTAGATAACGGTGCCATCTCTGCTGCCATAATTTACACTTATATTAACTACAAATCATATACCTGTAAATTAGTCTATATCTTAATAAAGTTGAAAATGGCCAAAACTGGCACAGTGGCCACAACCGGGGCATCTGCCCTATACAGGGTGTTTCCTGTAATAAGAGCAATAAATTAAAACGTAGATTCTACTCCTCAAACAATGAAACGTTTGTTCTACAATTAAAAAAAAATGAAGTTTTTATATTGTCTCTTTTTCATACATACTAAATATGTAGTATTTTCAATGTACGTTAAAATCCGTCTAATTGACATTGCTTGTCACTCTTGTCACCCAACAGAAATAATCAATTTCGCAATACATTGCGTGTTCGAATAAACTTTAAAGTGAAATAAAAATCAAATTATAAGTTATTTTTAAAAGTCGCTGAACTAATATTGTCCAGTTTGAGGAGAAGAATCTACGGTTTAATTTATTGCCCCTATTACAGGAAACATCCGATATATTTTATTACGTGCAAAATCTCTATAAGCTTTTTTAAGAAGTATTAATTTGAAGGACCATAATTCCGAATATTTCAATTGCAACTTGTATACCTACTTATATGAAATGCACGCTGTCTGCGTGGTAGGTATAGGTATGCAGTAATTATCGTGATAGATATAAGTCCATATTATATTTATAAACTTTTTTTATATAAAGCCGCCCTTTGTACTTTTTTAAATGTGCAATAAAGTTTAAATAAATAAATAAATGTCGTATACCTACCAGAAGGTAGTCAAAGCTTTGGATTTAATATGTATTTGCATGTAGCTTTTCCGCAGTGGTATTAGCACGACACGACACTATCATTGTGAACTAGATATCTATGATCTGTTTAGTAACACTACTTCTATGGATACCTACGAGTACATCTATTACAGCATGACTTTGACTTTTACATAAGTTTATGTTTACGCTGTAAATACGTATTTTATTACATGGAATGCCACGCAAGACGACTAAAGTCGTTGTAAGGACGTTTCAATGATACGTCCGTCATAAAACTCTTGTTTTATAGTCGTTAACAAATTTAACGAGCTCTCCGAGTTTAGACAACATCTTATTGTCTGAATGAAGTTATTTTAGGTACTTTACGCTTTTATGAGATGCTTATCCTACAACGCTTTATATGGGAGCACAATAAGGTCATATTAGTGCTGAGATCCGAGCATTTAGTAGCTTGATTGTTATAGTAAAGTTAGCACTACATCTAATAATATCTGTATGCGGATTTTTTACCGGAGTCATAAGTAACTATATAGTGCTTGTTGAAATCCATCCCTCACGTCACTATTCGGAGTCTACCACAATATTCAGATTAGTAGGTATCCGAAAACTAATAAATAGACAATAATGTTGGTAATATGTATGTAAAATCGTCAAATTGTTCTTACCTATACACTTTTGTTGTGTACCTCGATAATTCCATATATCTTAATTTGCAAACCTCATGTACACTTCAAAGGTAATCGGCAAATTTACATACAAACAATTAAGAAGTAAACAGACAATAATATGTATAGCTTATAAATCTCTGGTTAAAGTACCTACATTAGCTGCCAAATATACATATTTACTGGATTTGATATATGATTACGTTTCCTCGGAGACACTTTAAAAATCATAATTGCAGAATAAGTATAGGACTACGTAATGTAAATCAGCTTTGCATTTGATATTTCAGTATTATATCCGCAAAAGACTGACTGCCAATGTTTGAAAACTGAATCATAGCCGTGGTCGAAATAGCCTCTCATGAAAATCAAATATTTAAGTTTCAGCCTCTCATCCAAGCTGACTGTAAAATACAGAGGTCCTTAATATTTAATGCGAGCAAATTGCGGAGGTGAGACGTTCCTGGTTTTAGCTTTTAACCCAGAGCAGTTCTATCGTACGTGTTTTAATATTAAAGAAACCTATTTCGTTCCAGCGGTTCGAGAAAATCTAAGAACATTTAATGAGACAGCGTCGAATGTTGGAACAAGGATACATTTCACAATTCATGTGGAAATAGGCTTTAAATAATTGTGACTTAGTTTGATCACAACTTTATTGATTACTTTGTGTAACGAAATACAGTCAATCAGTTAGAAACTAACTAACTTAAGCCCAATTAAAGTCAGTTAGTAAATATAGTAGCTTCCATTTCCCGCCGTAAGACCCGATAACCAATTTTTAAGATGGCAGCTAATGAATCATAACGGTGCTTTTTTTTTACTTTATTCCAGGCTATAAATTCATAATATGCCCTCCCTATGCCTTTTAGGACACAGGATATAGTTCTTCCGCTTTTCCTAATAATAGATCAGAGCTCACTAGGATAAAATAACCCCGAGGAGTTAGTGCAGATCATCCAAGTTACAGAATCGTTATGATTCTCACGGCGCATTGGATAATGCGCGTTACTTAACCGCTCATTCAATTAATAATTATACTTATTGTTGCGCAAAGTTCATTCAAGGTTCGAGCCGTGCGACTGCGCACAATGCCTGTTTTTACAAGATCGTGATACAGTTTAACAACAGGCTAGGCTAGACAGAAATAACGCTATTAAATTGCTGCTATCAAAATTAAGTTTTGCGAAAAATAGGGCGTATGTACCTACTTGCCTAATGTGACAATTTGAGCACTATTGCGATAATTTGGGAATGGAAGTTTTCAAAAATCGGAGTTATTATACACTGCCAAAATTAACAATGCTGGCAGAACATTTGTTACTAGAAGTCTTGCTTCTGTAAGTATAGCCAATTAATATTTATCTATCAGATATATACTACTAGCTTTTGCCCGCGGCTTCGCTCGCGTTAAATTCGGGGTAACACGGGTCCCCTTTCCTGATTGCCCCCCGGAATGCTCCATATAAACTTCCACCCCCCATTTTAGGGAATTGGGGGGTTAGAAAGAGACAAAAAGTAGCCTATGTCACTCTCCATCCCTTCAACTATCTCCACTTAAAAAATCACGTCGATTCGTCGCCCCGTTTTGCCGTGAAAGACGGACAAACAAACACACACATACACTTTCCCATTTATAATATTAGTATGGATTTAGTAGCAGTAGTAGAGGTAAATAGCTTCTTTCCGCGCTTCCCTCAAGTACTGATTGATAGGTTCCCCATAAGGCTGCGTTTCCACCAGAGTTGTGCGAGAATGCGTTGCGAGAAATGTGTTTTTCATGAACCAATAGAAACGCTTCATTTACCTATCCTCGCTCAGCACAGCTCTAGTGGAAATAGCTTAGCGGAGCGAGGCTTTTGTACATACAAAACAAGGGAAGCATGTGTGCGAGGAATGTGTTGCGAGTAATGTGTTGCGAGGAATATGTTGCTAGGTACTAAACTATCAGTTACTAGACGGCGTTTGTCAGAGGCTACACGGCCTCGCTACGCATCCTCACACCGCGCAGCAAACTTCGCAATGCATCAATTGCATCTTCGACCGCTCAGCTACCTCACACATTTTTGGTGGAAACACTCACGACACAACCACAGATTACAGACATATACTCGTAATAGTTCTTACGTACAGATATGAATCACTCATAGAAAAAGCAAAGACCTACAGTTTACGTACCTACGCAATAATACAATGGAGCGGCCTTCAACGCGCGGCACCCCGCACCTCCCGCGCACCCGCACAATCGCTAGGGTTGCATATGCTTGGATATTAACTATAAAATTAAGGAAATAGGTATTTTGCATAGATTCAGTGTTTAAGTGGTTCGCATGGGGCATAACAATTATAGTTACATGAGTAATATTGATTGATATTTTGTTGCCGCGATGAGAGTATGATTAATCTTGACAGATTTGCCACACATTGTCAAAATTAATATGGATTGACAGCTATCTCAATCTTATTCTAAGCGCCTTTTAGCAATATCATCATAGTTATTTGAGAGATTTGTATTTCGTTAATAGTCTAAGATACGATAAGCTTAGCTTATTTTTATTAGCTTTGCTATTTTTTACATCCATCCACATCGCAATAAATAAAAAATTTTCGCGATGACATTGTTCCGAGTTCCGAGTAGCGTCGCGCGCGGTACGACGTGCGTTCAGTAAGCGCGTTGGTAACCCACTGACCAGGGCGATTAATCTTAGTACTACGGACATGGTAATCTCAACAGTATAACCATGCCAAGTTATGAATGAGTAAATTCATAGTTTTAAGTTATTCCAAATTTGACAGCATTATTACTAAAAACTTCTTTACTTACGATTACAGATGTCGCGATAAGCGCTAAAATCATGACATTGTAAAAATTTAATTATGTTGTAATTATTTTGTCGTAACAGGAAATAATTTGCTCAATATAAATAACTTAAATTAACAAATAATACGCTGCTTTGGAAAGTATATATATTTTTTCTTTTGGCAACACTACTTATCGCGCAGCCGCAGAAAAGAAATTCGTGGCTGAATGGCCGTAAGTGAAATGGACGGTCATTTAAATGCTTTTGGAAGAAAATTTTGGACAAGGGACAAGTTTATCTTAATATTCGGAAATGTCGGACAAAAAGTGTTGTGTACTCGGGTGCACACCACAGGACGGTATGTATACAATCTAAATCGGTATGTATATAAGACTATCTGTATCAACATGAAAGCAATAAAATGTATTATTTATTATTAAACCTCGCCTATATCACTGCAAAATCAAGATACAATTTTGGTATGTCTGTGCGGGAAGAAAAGTGTCGTATTGTGTCGTATAATGCGTGAGCTCCCATTTAAAACCATACTTAATCAAGATTGTACCTATTATTACAAGTAAATTAAATGAAAAATTATAAAAACCCATCGCAAATAACACTTCTCTTTTTGCGTAAGGGGGTAATTTTCCCTTTAACATAGCTGCAGTCTGAATGTCTATACCTCGTTTTTAGGGTTCCGTAGTCAACTAGGAACCCTTAGTTTCGCCATGTCTGCCCGTCCGTCCGTCCGTCCGTCCGTCCGTCCGTCCGTCCGTCCGCGGATAATCTCAGTGACCGTTGGCACTAGAAAGCTGAAATTTGGTACTAATATGTATATCAATCACGCCGACAAAGTGGTAAAATAAAAGTGGATTTTTTTTTATTAGGGTACCTCCCCTATACGTAAAGTGGGACTGCAAACCCTTTATAAAAAACCTTATGGTAGGTTTGATTTTATTAATTAATGTTTTTTTATTGGCTGTCTTCTAAATTTTAAAACTAGGAAGTTCTCAATTCGACTGTATAATTTTTTTTTATATTTATTATTACTTTAGGAGTCTGTCTTATTGTGAAGTTGTTTTTTTTTTAATATATATTATTTTTTGATTATACAGCAAATAAGTCTATTATTGTTATTATTACATACTGCGCTAAAAATGATCCTTAAAAATGTACATTTAATATTTGGTGCTTCAGTACATACTTGGTTCTGGTATGTTACGTAACTTGTAATTAAAATTTAAGGCGAAAACACTAAACTTATTTTACCATTTTCAGATACTGTTCATGTAGCTGGCCATCACTTATTTTTATTTCACGATCCACCTCATCTATTAAAATCGATCAGAAGTAATTTTCTAAACAAAGACATCAAATTCGATAATAAAACGGCATCTTGGAAATATATTTTATATGTCTATGACACAGACATGCAAGGTGGCCACACCAGAGCACTTCCGAGATTAACAGCTTATCACGTGGACCCAAAAAAGGTTAAGAAAATGAAAGTGAAAATGGCGGCTCAAGTATTAAGTGCCCGAACTGCTGCAATGTTGAAATTTACGGACAGTGCTTGTAAGTCTTTTTTATGAAAGTATTTTAATATTAATTATTTATTGACTATATATATTTATTTATTTAACCTTTATTGCACGAAAGAAAATCTAAAAGTACATAAGGCGGACTTAATGCTATAAGGCATTCTCAACCAGTCAACCTATATATATATATATATATATATATATATATATATATCGATTTTAATAAGCGCTGGTGGCCTAGCGGTAAGATGTCAGATTTTCAATACAGAGGTCTCGGGTTCAAACCTCGGCTCGTATCACTTAGTTTTTCGGAACTTGTGTACGAAATATCATTTGATATTTATCCGTCGCTTCTCGGTATGGAAAAAATCGTGAGGAAACCCATCCTAATCCCAACATTTTGGACCCGGGGTATGTCTTAAACTACGTCCGGACTTGGGTATGTCCTTAAACTATGCCAAAAAGAGAGGTATGGGCACTGCGAATAGCATCTCGCTTAGTGTGGTAGGGCACGTTCAGTGAATGTCATCTCGCTCAAATCTGGAGCAGAGCCCGACTGGGGAAGTACCTCCACCTTACAGAAAACCACAGCCAAATAGCACTAGACCCTACTCATAGTGTTGTGTTCCTGCTGGTGAGTAAGGTTGCCAAAGAGCTCAAAGAGGACCCAGTGTGTTGACGATGAGGGACCCTCTTGTTCCTTTAGCCGTCAACACAGTGAATCCTCCTTTTTGTAAAGGGTCGGCAACGCGCATGTGACTCCTGTGGAGTTACAGGCGTCCATAGGTTACGGTAGCTGCTTACCATCAGGCAGGCCGTATGCTTGTTTGCCACCGTCGTAGTATAAAAACATTCCCAACACGGCCTTGTTTTCGCTCTGGGTTGGACGGTCAGATGGCAGTCGCTGTATCTTTGGATTGCGTTGACTTGGGCACTCCACACACTTGGTCTGAATACAGTAATGAATTCATCAAATCATAGACAATTAATTATCTATGGATTGCAGAAAATTGTCTATGGTAGGTGATGCTTTGTATTGTGACGTCAGCTACCATAAACAAATTTCCGCAGTCCATAGGCGTATGACTTGCTGAATTCAGTACTGAATTCAGATCAATTGTGTGAAGTGCCTTAGAAGCTTGATTGTTTTACAGCTTTAAGGAACCGCAGACATACACGATGATGATGATGATGATGACGTGTAACGTTTTAATTTTTCAGACAAGCGAGTGAATATGCCGCTGGAAACAATGGAGGCAACAGCAGAACTTGTGTTGTTTTTTGACGAGTTAGTTGACAGCGTCATTGGATCACGAGGCCAGGGCAAAGGAAAATTGAGATGCGCTGTTAAAGCAAGCTCACCACAAATAGAATTTTGGCGGATAGCAATACAAAAAATTCAAAATATTACATTCATTGACTGTAATAGCAAACTGGCGCAACGTGCAGGCAAGCCTAGACATGTACGCCCACCTTGTTTGGAGGACTGGATTACGACATTAAACAGCTTCATAGGGTTAACAGAAACATTATGTACTAAATATGGTGTGGAACACTTTTACCCTAGATTTATAAACCAGGATCCCCTAGAAAACTTCTTCGGTCGTATTAGGGCTGCTAACTACAGGAAAGTCAATCCATACTTTTATATATTCTTTTAAGTCTATAGTATTGTCTAATATATTAACTCCCCAGTCAACATCAATGAACTGTGAAGACGATGACGGCGAAACATTGATACATTTAAATAACCTTTTTTCGTCTGAAAATGAGAATTCGCCTATAAGCTGGAACATGCCGTCGTCGTCTTCACTCACCTCTTCCAGCCAGGCAGGAGAGTCAATAACCAGAGATTCTGTAACGTTGGAGAGAATTAAAGTACAGACGTCGGCGTACACGGCGGGTTATATATGTAGAAAAATGACTAAAAAAGTTGAATGCAATGATTGTTCCAAAACTTACACGACCGAGGAACACCAGGGGATCCATAAATATATTCAATTCGGGGAATACAAACGACTAAAACATAAAAATTTAAAATATACAAATGCCAGAATGCTATGTCTGTATAGGGAATGTGCCTTACTACACACAATTATTTAAATATATATAGTCATAAACATAATGTGAAAAAAAATTTAAAGATCCTTTTTTTAAAACGCTGTGACATGTCTTGGCTAGGCTGCAAAAAACAACAACGTTTTACAACACTTTTTATGTCCCTAATAATCCGCCTGCAAGTTCACAACTGGTGTAACACTATTAATAGAATACTTCAGGGGAAAATACAAGAAAAATATGTATTAAAAATGCATACATTGCAAATGACTGCACTTAAAAAATATAAAGTGCATCGTCTAAGACAAAAAGCCACTAAAGATTACGAATAAAACGCGATTAAACACATTTTGTAGTTTTATTTATTATAATTTGTTATAATTCAATTTTATTCCCTAAGTACCCTACAGCCATTCATCGTATTGTTTATCGTTGTCACATCACTAAATTATATCGATAGATACACGTAGCACCCTTGGAATCCCTAGTACTGTTAAAAAAAAAAAAAATTACAACTCTCGATTACAGATGGCGGTGGCGACTCGGTTACCCGCCAGAGCCCCAGAGTTTGTTCTCTATTTCAGTATATAAGAAGGTACTCTGTGCCACTGACTATAGCTCCCCTGGCGGAGGCGCAAAACGTAGGTATATAACTCGCTCGCGCGGGCATGATTCATAGGCCTGACACAACGTTCCACATCTCCGCTACGCATCCTCGCACTGCTCAGCTACCTAGCATATCTCTAATGGAAACGCAGCCTAAAATTCGCCAAAATTTTCTCAGATCTACATATAATTATTTTAAAAAGATTAAAGAATATTCACAAGACGCAACGCATGTCCTACGAAGTAGACATATATACGTACTAGCTGTGCCCGCGGCTCCGCCCGCGTGGAATTCGGTCTGTGTCAGTAAGCGGCTAATTCACCCCTAATTTCTCTCCCGCTACCCTAGAGGCGGAACTTGAAGTAAAGTTGATATTTTACAATAATATCATATTTTACAATAATATCATATTTTACAATTACCTAATAAAATATTTTACAATTACCACTAAAGGAAACTCAAAAATTAATACTTTTTTTATCCTATTAATTTTTTTGGCATGATTTAAACGACATAGAGTAGTAGGTGTATATCGGACGATACGGGACCACTTTTGTATTTATACGTTCATGTTCACGGCAAATATCATCCAAATCGAACCTCCCGTCAAATCAGTCTAAGCATGAAAGGTAAGAACAGACGCGGTTGAAATTGGGGGGGTGCAGAAATGATTTTTTCTATTTGTGGTGCACCGGGGGGTCCATGACCCATGCAAATTTAACTCAATCAGGTGTAGTGGCTACCCCCCCCCCCCTTTTGGACGTTGAAGTTTATAGGCTACGTATAACCTGGTTGGGGATTTTCTTGAATTGGAATTTGCGGGATAACAATGCAAAAAAACCGGCCAAGAGCATGTCGGGCGATGCTCAGTGTAGAGTTTCGTAGATGCCACCCTGTTACAAAACATCCGTTCAAAAGGTCGTTTATTAAGGGATATTTGGCACTTCCTTTCACTATGCGTTTTTGACTGATGATTCAAAAACGGCTGAACCGATTTTATTCAATATAGTTTTTATTGAAAGTTCTTATCAGGCCTCACCAAATTTCATCTTTCTAGTGCGAATAGTAACTGAGCTAGACCGCGGACAGACGGACGAACATGGCGAAACTATAAGGGTTCCTAGTTGACTACGGAACCCTAAAAAGAGATAAATAGTAGTTTATGTAACTGTTACGTAATAACAATAAGGCCTAATTATGTACAGAAGCATACACTGCTTTACCTACACACATATTAAAAATCCATTGAAACCATTAGAATGACCGAACCTTATTGCGCCGGCGGTCGGGGGGTTTTTACCACACTGTCACAGATAATACACTGGTTGCAATAATTGTGGTAATTACATTTTTGACTTTTAGGTTCTCGACTTTTATCACTTTGTCACTTTCACTACACTTCACTTCACTTTATTCTATTATATATATTTTTTATTTCATTCCATTTTGCATGTTTCTCAATCGTATGGGTGTCGCGTTTTCGTGACGTGACGCATTTTCGTGACGGTCACGTGACTTTTTTTCGCCTAGCCCCCCATCCGCGAACCACCCGATAAGGAACTTCGTTCTAAAACTACCACCGGTTCTAACCCTACACCTCTGGCCCAAGAAGTATTATGACCGAAAAGAAACTCGACGGGACTTATTTTTTTCAAAACAGCAATATATTATTAGATCTTAAAGATACAACTTAATGCGTAGTTCTCTTCAAGAAGACATATCAAAACAGCTTGAGAGACAGATAGTGTACCTATTGTTTAATTATAAAGAAAAATAAATCCTAATCTGACTGCTTCACAAAACGTTTCATATGTTTTCCTACCTAAACGGTGTCCTATAAATGTTAGATGATTTTGTAGTAGTTTTTTGGTTTGGGCCATGCATCTTTGTCCGTCATATATAGTCCTCGAACCTGCAATAACCCTTTGACATTTATGACATTTTCAAATATTTCTTAGGAGGGTAAGGTAAATTTAAAGCATCGACGGGTAACATGTTATAAATATGATAACCTTGACCAAAAAATTACAAATTATTTCAATACCAAATTTCATCTAAATACGTACAGCGATTATTGGTTGTTTGTTCCCCATGTAAACTTCCACCCCTTTTGCATTCGCTTAAGGGATAATTTCCGAGATAAAACTATTTTATTTCCTTTTCCAGCTCAAATTATCTCCATACCAAATTTTATCTAAATCGATTCTGCGGTTAATAATTCCCAATACAAATTTCCAACTCCTTTTTCACTCCTTTAGGGTTGATTTTCGGAGTGAAAACTGTTCTTTCTTGAGACCCATACTATACCAAATTTCATCTTTATCAGTTCAGCGGTTAGAAAATCGTCATAACAACTTCCAACCCCCTTTTCACCCCCACAAGAGTTTATTTTCGGGATAAAAACTATTCTGTCATTTCTCGATACTCAAATGATCTCCATACTAATTTCTATTAAAAATTCTCCATACAAACTTTTAACCCCCGTTTCACCCCCTCCAGGGTTGATTTTCGGGATGAAAACTATTCTTTGTCCTTTCCCGGGACTCAAACTATCTCTACACAAAATTTCATCAAAATCCGTGCAGCCGTTTTCACGTGGTATATGTATAGATAGATAGTTTTTTATTGAAAGTACCTTTCGGGCTTCACTTCCATTATTTTATTTTAATTTTTTGGACCTACGGTTCTAAAGTAAGATTGGGGGGGGGGGGGGGGGGGGCTTTTTTGAAGATGAAACTATCCTTTGTCCTTTTTCGAGACCCATACTAATATCTCTATACCAATTTTCATCTAAATAAGTTCAGCGTTAAAAAATTCCTCATACCAACTTCCAACCCCCTTTTCACCCCCACAAGGGTTTGAAAGCTATCCTATGACGTTTCTCGAGACTCAAATTATCTCCATACTCATTTCTATCTAAATCGTTTCAGCGGTTAAAAATTCTCCATACAAATTTTCAACCCCATTTTCACCCCCACCAGGGTTGATTTTCGGGATTAAAACTATATATTATCCTTTCCCGGGACTTAAACTATCTCTATACAAAATTTCATCAAAATCCGTTCAGCCGTTTTCACGTGATGCGCGGTCAAATAAACAGACAAACAGATAAACAGACAAACAGACAAAAATTCTAAAAATTGGTGGAACGTGTTCTGTTATCGATTGTAAGTAACCCCAGACAACTTTTTTTCGATTATCTTCCATGTACAGACTTTCGACCCTCTTCAGCTTTATTATATGTATAGATAACAGTTTGTCGTTGACGCCCTCGTTAAGTTTCAAGGATAAAATAATGAAAATGAGGCTTTCGTAACTAGAGAAAATATACACCAGTAACTAAGCACGTTGCCGCTTTGTAGTTAACTATAATTGAGTGGGGTATAGGTGTCGTGACATTTTTTGTGGGCATCTTGCAGTTCCGATTTGATTGCAGCACTGGCCGTGACGTGGGATCTGTAAGGTCATATGATTGTTCTGATACATAACTATAATTATATTGAGAGGTGTGCGCACTTACATACATACTATTACACACAGTATAACGTATACGTATATAATAGAGATTGGGGCAAAGACTGAAGATGCACCCATATAAGTACCTATGTAGGGGCCTACGGCTTAGCTCTACTTTTAAAACTAAATTCCTACATTTAAACTATTATGTGAGAACTCTGAAGTTGCAGGCTTCTATAGGCTACGGTAACTGCTTACCATCAGGCGGGCCGTGTGCTTGTTGCACCATCGTGGTATATAAAATACATATATTATGATATTAAATGTGTACCTATCACAATTTCATGTCAGTAAAATACAAGCACCCACGACCCACGGTCTAAGAGTTTAAGACATAAAGGACGCCAACTAGGAAACATTGTACATACATAATAGCAATATTTGTAAACCACTCGACACTTACTTTTATCACATACATTTCGTGTCTATTGCAGTCAATGCCGTGCGACTTCTGACTTGTAACTTTATGTTCAGATCAAACAATAGTAAATTACATGGAAAGATTGTTAGAAATAGTTGCTAATGGCTGATTTTAATTCTATAAATAACTTTTATCCTTGGAATAATTGTTACAACTTTTTTTAACGAAAAATCGGAAGCTTTCATTCCATTCTCAATTTTTATGGAATACGTCTTAGGAAACATTCCCTCAATTTTTATTTTATGAACATTGGCGTTTACAGATTTTGGAAAAAGCAAACAGGTACGAGAAAAGGGTAATTTTTAAGCCAATCGATCCCATTCCTATCCAGGATCAAAAGCTTGTATGGGATCAAAAAAAAATTCCGGCTGAAAAGCGGAGGAAAAATCGAGGAAAACTTTTCCCATACAATTTGTATGGAGTCGACCCGTTGACCACGAACGCTGTAAAGTGTTCGAAACGTCGGGATGTAATTTAAGCTCAGTATACGTGATAAAATCCGTTTTTAATTGTTTTATTTCATGGAAATGAAAACTTTTATTTTTCACATGGTATTTTTTTATGCTAATCGATTCCTTTCCTATCCAGCATCAATAGTTTCCTAAGGGTCAACTTACGGTAATGTACTAAAAACCCACAAATTAAAGAAGAAAATCCATCTTGTATAAGATGAGACGGCAATCTTTAACACAGTTATTGAACCTACTTTTGATATAATGCCATTTTTGTAACCACGAATACCTAATTGTTTTGATTTAAATAAGAAGTATTTATTATCGTATACATTCAATCTGGACTGCCAGAATCGTCGGCTCACTTACGAGTATTTAGGGGATAGCATCATCAGTTTTTGTAACGTCTAACTACCTCTCACAGTAATAACTCACGTCGCACCAAGACGCCCGTATGCTCAAGCTTGGAAACCCGTAGGTGAAGTACGACACTAATTGAAAAAAATATAATTACTCATCCGTTTTTACCGTTCTTTACCCATTACTGACTTCTGTTGTGGTTGACCTAATGTCACAGACAAATAACCAACAGAAATCTCGAAACAGGTTTGAAACCACCCACTGGCTTTGTCGAGTTTTTTATATAGCCATTAACATACAATAGACTAAATATCGCAGTTATTTCTATCATAAGCGCCGTTTTAGTGGGCGTATAATTATCAATTTAAGTAACAATTGTATTTATTTAGATTATTTAATTTGTTAGACTACGACGTTTTAAGATACGAATATGTTAAATCGGTTGTGGATGTATTTATATACCATACCATTTGTTATTTATTCAAAGATATTAATCAAAGATGACATAAATGACAGCGCAAAATGGCGTAAACATATTCAGAGGTTGACCCCAAATGAACTGGGAAGAGGCACGGAGAAAGAAGACCATTTCTTAGTTATCTATATATATAAAAGAAGAAACTGACTGACTGACTGACTGATTGACTGACATATCAACGCACAGCCGAAACCGCTGGGTCTAGAGATTTCATACTTGGCACATAGGTTCCTTATAAGATCTAGGGGAGCACTAAGAAAGGATTTTTTAAAATTCACCCCCTAAGGGGGTAAAATGGGGGTCCAAAGTTTGTATGGCGAAACAAGATTTGTTAGACTATTTTATTCGAAACTTCACAGGAGTATTCCTAACGATAAATAAGTAAACACGTGTTTCAGGGTTTTTGAAATTCAACCCCTAAAAGGGGCAAATGTGGTCACAAAGTCTGAAAATCTACATGGGTATCGTATCCTTTTTGAATACTTATAGTACGCGGGCGAAGCCGCGGGAAAAGGCTAGTTTATTATGTTTATCTACGTCAGTAAAATGTCTCTAACTATATTATACATTAAGTTATGATTAGATGTATTACTTTTATGAACCTATAGTGACATGGACGTGCAGGTTTGTGTACTCGTTATCTACACAAACCCTACATCTGCAAGTTAAATAGAAAAAACATGTTTGAGTTACAAAATTACTAAGTATAGTTATATCTCGATTTTCTCACAAACTGGGACTAGGTATGCTACTTTGATAGTCAGTGACTATATATTGTTGTCGAAACATGACAAGTGATTTTGTTGTCATTTGCAAAACTAGTAATGTAAGAGTCCGGTAACGATTTGAAAACGAAAATCGCTAATAATGAAATAACGCACATGAATTGCATTTGATAAAATAGTTTGAAGTCTTGTAACTGCAAAATAATACTTCTTATTTTTTATTTTTAATACTCAAAAACTCAATTCTTAATTTCTTACAGAGCCTTTTTAATGAGGACGTTGTTTCGTGCAAACTTGTCGGTGGATTTTTGTATTATTATTTTTATACCCTCTTATGTGTTTTGTTTTTCTTGGTGAGAGCATAAGTCAAGTTTATTTCTACTTCTATTTTTATGAAATATTTTAATACATCCCCAAAAACATCACCTAAAAAAAAAGTTTTCTTAAAATTACTCTAACTAAACATAATATTGCTTAAAAAATATATATGAATATGAAAAAAACTGTTCCACTTATTCCCAAGATGACTAATTTTCCAATTTATTTATTTTACGTACTAGTTTAACATAATTTGTAATCAATAAAAATCTTTTCGCGTCTCCAAGCAAAAATCGCAAACAACTGTTAGATTATGGTGAAAAATTTATATAAATAAAACATAAAATCGAAAAGGTGTTCCACATACGCAGTTTAAAAGGAAACGATCTTTCAAAATATGTATACAAACAGTATCAAAAAGTTGAACGAAATCGAAAAAAAACTTTACCGGACTCTCAATCAGTCGAACTTACCTCTTGTAACAATCCGTTTCTTGAGCGTGCACTTATTTGTTTTTCCGAGCAAGTGCGTTGTTTATAAAGATAATCGTCCGAAAGATCTCCGACCAGAATTTCCCCAGATTCGTGTAGATACACACCGTGAGAAACCGCGTAATCTCACTTCCCGGCCACGGATATCATATTTAACGGTGTAATAGCCCTGGCCCTGCGTTCAAAACCTACCGAGCTTTCGCCTGAGCAGGACCAGTGTAACTGTGACTTCTCTATTGGTAACAAGTTCGTGAAATTGATGGTTACTCGTATGCTGGTTTGCTTAAACGACTTAGCCTTATGGGAACAACCCAGCAATGCCTTCGCTACTTGTCTTGCACTTGATGTTATAAAGCAGTAGTACTTACCTACAATGCTTTCTGTTATGCAAGTTTACGAGTTATTTACGTAAATATAAGTATTCAACTATTCTGAGAGAAAAAGTAGATGAGTAAGCTAATTTGTACACATGCACACTTCACAACATTTTATACTTTTGTTGATTTACCAAGTCCTGTGATATTTCTTGTGCCTAGTACGTTTAAATGTTCCTTATTTTCATCATTGTATATTGATGTTTAGAGCATCAATATGTCACCATGCAAAAGCTAGTCGATTATAACAATTATCTATAAAAATGGTTCTCACACCCACTAACACGATAAATTGCATTCCACTTATTAATCAAACAACGCAATTAACTAATTACTTAACTTTTTACTAAATAGCAAACATACCACATGTTTCGATAACATAGACATCAACGCGCGCAGCATTCCGATACCGATGGCATGGTTTCTTAAATATGTACTTACTTGTTTGTAACGATTGTTCGTAGTAAAGACCGTTTATCGGTTTACAACCGACTTCAAAACTTCGTTCTCAGTTCGTCGGGATCTTTTATTTTTTTATGTACGTTCACCGATTATTCGAAGACGGCTAGACCGTTTTTTTGTTAGAAAGGGTATCCTGGAGAAATCGAGGGAAATTTCAAAATATTATAGGCACATATATAGCGATTTAAGTTTTTTTTTCAGCTTATATATTAGCTCGGGCATTTGCTTTAGGAAATGAGAAGTCAAAGTGAAGTCGGTTCTTTTTTGTTTAAAATTATTTATTATGCGACTTATACACGTAAGAATTTAATTGCCATGCAAGATTACTCGCTCTTTACTGTGTTTGAAACATTCGAAGACAATGAAAAAATACCCATGTGAATTGCATCCTCTCTCACTCCAAGAAACATTTTTATAATTCGTCCTTTCCTGATATTGTGAGAAATGCATAACAATTATAAAAAGCGTAAAAGGCGAGAGTTGCATGTCGTCGATTGTAGCACGTGGGAAGGAGTTGATGCAAATCGCGATGCGCCAGCGCAGCACGAAAGTCTGTGAGTCCCATCACGGCTGGTTACAGGATCAAGCCCTAAGCAGAGTGGCGCACTGCGTTTTTCGTCGTGCTGATGCCAGTAGCCCGTAATTATAAGCACGTTAGTTACAAAATGCAATGATAAGTAAGTAAGAACCTATTAAGTAAGTACGTAACTAAATTTTAAACTGCCAGGTGCTGGCAGGTTTACTATACTTTAACAGGGGTTGACAATTTTCTGAAAGATCAGGTGATCAGGTCAGATCAAATCATAATTTATTTTGTCCCGGGAAAGGGAAACAATTTAGAAATTCCGGCCAAGTGCGTGTCGGACCACGCATAGGAGGGTTCCGTACCTTCAATGTAATAAGAACCAAACTAATACCAAAAGGTCGTATCTGATGCCTATGGAAGAAGTTTTTTGGAGATAACTCAAAAATGGCTGAACCTGTAATGTTCAAAATAATTTTCGTAGAAAGTATATGATAAGGCACATCGCCTCAAATTTTTTCATATTTTTTGGACTTACGGTTCAAAAGTTACAGGGGGGGGACACAATTTTTCTGACTTTCGAAGCGATTATTTCAGAAAATATTCACTTAATCACAAAATGGTCAAAGAAACCTCAATGTTTGCAACGGACGGACAGACAGACAGACATGGCGAATCCATAAGGGTTCCGTTTTTTGCCATTTGGCTACGGAACCCTAAATATGAGAGGTTTATAAATTAAAATGTCACTCATATGAAGACGATCTCTAACCGTCCAATAAAATACACGAGGTCTTATGATTTAAAATAATAAAATTATTTATAAACATTTAGACACAACGTACGGATATAATTTCAGCAATTAATTACAGAGCCTTGAACTCACTTCCTAATACTAATGGTTCCGATCCGTCACGAGTACGTGACGTCACGGCGCCGCCGGCGCAATCGCATGCGTTAATTTGTATACATGAGGCAGCTTTGAGCTTTGTAATGAAGGCGTTAGAACCCATATAGAGCAGGCTGTTATTTACAGCGCTAGCCTTAGGCTGGCCAGCGTCTAACATAGACAAACCAGAAAACTGTGATCTGTAATTAGAGCAGCGGAGGATAAAAGTATAGAGGTCTTCGTCATCATCAACTCTCTCCGTTAGAGTTATTCTCTTGCCCGTGGAGTATCTTCCATCTATGTCTATCCCGCGCCAGTTCCTTGACCTTTAGTACGAGACAGACAGAAGTCTTATTAGCTCTAAATATGACAAAAAATATGTAAACATAGGTGGGACATACAATCTATGACAACCTGACAAGCCGTTTAATTTAGTAAATGGCGACTCTGGGACACGATCGGATTAACGTCTAAAATTGTTCAGACAATAAAAACATCGATTGACCAATTACAACATTCTTAATAGCGGGAAATTGCGGTTTCGGTAATATTGAAAGTCAGGGAGAGTTAACTGTCAGGAGAATATCAGTTTTTTGGGGGTCATTTATGTAGTAAGGGCAAAGTCTATATCTTTTCCGACGTTGAATCAGAGGTACACAATATTAGGATCTTTACTTCTTCCACTAGCTTGCTTGAGGCAAGTGCTCGCTGAGCTTTAGAAACAGCATAGTTTAATGTTTCCGGCCGCTACTGCAGGCGCCAGTATGCACCTACAAGCGATATTTGGATTTACGGTGTAATGACTAGGATACACACACACAGATCTGTCCTCTCGGATCTGTCTGGCGGATGTGTTCGGGCAGATCTGTCAATGTATGGCGGAAATATGCATGATGAATTTTTTTCACGTATGGTATCTTTCGATTCGTTTTGTTGTGAGGAACAAATGTCTATATCGGGCCCATTGCGTTAAAGCAACACAAAAGTCAGAAATGAGACTAAAGTCTGAAATTTGCATTTGATTCTCAAAACGCTCCTATCAAAATGATGTGTTAAAGTGACGTCACGATTACATATTCGCCCTGTTAAAAGTATGGAAAGTTATGAAATTGCTTATTTTACAGTGAAATGTTGCGTGTATGTATATGGTAGCCATACAATTTATTTTACAGTAAACTGTTAAAAATGGAATGGTATTATTGTTTTTAAATATCGTAATTTAAAAAATCGAAAAATTTTGTAATTTTGATGCCTAATATATCTTTGAACCATTTCTAAAAGTTTTTTTTTTATTTTCACTTTATTTGGATATATTGGCATGCATATATACATGGTGTAATAGCCTAGATCTCATAGATTACATCTACAACCCTTTGAAGAATGTCCAAGTCTAAGTAAGTCGTTAAGTTAATGATCCATTGACAGTCATGGCAAGAAACGCGAAGTATGTTTGAAGGACGGAAAACTGTGCTACATATTAATAGCGGAAATCATAATTGTTGTACAAGTAAGGGATATCTCTGGCAAAGGAGATGTAATTGAATACTTAATTAGCAAAGTTAGAACAAGAACAATGCAATACTCACTTTGCATGGCAAGCAAAGTTGGCTCTTTTTGGTTTTTCAATCTGGGGATCTTTTTTATATAAGTACATTACATATACATACTTACATATTTGACTTTAATAAAAGCTAAATCATGGATATTTATCGTGTCTTTCTAAGCAAGTACCAGGACACCATACACATAAAGCAAGGCATCAGGATGAATAAAGCAGGTGACTTGTGTTGTGACACAGCTTCCTGCTCGCTCGCCGTGCCAAGCATTTGTTTCTTTTGTTATAAGCCCTGGGTCATCAATAATGACGTACCCAATAATAATACGCTATGTAATTGTCCTTTGTATCGAATCGAGCATGGCGATTAGTTTCCTTACCCAACTAGCATTTTCCCGCGGCTTCGCCCGCGTACTATAAGTACTCAAAAAGGAGGATCTCAGTTAGACTGGTATGTTTGTATGTACCACATTTTCCCCTTTTAGGGGTTGAATTTTCAAAAAACCTGAAACACGTGTTTACTCATTTATCGTCAGGAATACTCCTGTGAAGTTTCGAATAAAATAGTCTAACAAATCTTGTGTCGCCATACAAACTTTGGACCCCCATTTTACCCCCTTAGGGGGTGAATTTTTAAAAATCCTTTCTTAGTGCACCCCTAGACCTTATAAGGAACCTACGTGCCAAATTTGGAATCTCTAGAACCAGCGGTTTGGGCTGTGCGTTGATATGTCAGTCAGTCAGTCAGTCAGTCAATCAGTCAGTCAGTCAGTCAGTCAGTCAGTCAGTTTCTTCTTTTATATATTTAGATAACTACATCCAATTATCAATTCATGACCAATAAATTAACAATAGCTATAAATAGACATTTCGATGAATTTTATCGTGTTTTAGTTTTAATTTCCCAAAGAGTGAAAGGCAAGGCCGAGACAACAATGGCGGAGCCGGAAAGACGATCCATTCACGAGGCTTTGTTGCCGAGATCCTTGTTACTGAGTGACTTCAAATAGGGTGCAAGTAAGTACAGTCATCCACAATTGTATATTCAAACTTTATAGGGAATGAAAAACAAAAAGTTCAAATCAAACCTATATTATATTAGATCCTCTCAAAAATTGCTCCTAAAAGTGCCATCTTCATCTTCCAAATTTTATAATTGCTCATTTACGTTCCAGGCCGTTCGTTTGTGGAATTCTCTCCCTCTCAACATAAAACGCGCGCAATCTATTGGTAGCTTTAAATCGCAACTTAAGGAATACTATTTATCTCTTCCTTAGGTTTTTAAGTTGACACTGTTGTTTCTTACTGTGTGTATTATATATGTATATATGTACGTATATGTATGTTTATTTTGTATTTATTTAAGTATGTATATTCATATGAATGTGCTGTGTTATCTATTTCGTCTCTTCTGTTTCTATGCACCACCTACTGCTTATTGTTTTTCTCTAGTCTCCACTACCCAAAGGTTGTCTGGAAGAAATCGCTCATTAGCGATAAGACCGCCTGTTGTTACCTCTACCTAAATTTATCTAATTGTAAAATTTGTGCTTGTAACTGTATGAGGTGTGCAATAAAGAGTATTTATTATTATTATTATTATTATCAAACATCAGTACCTACTTACAAAATCAAACTAAATATGTAACAAAATATTTTTCAACACACCTGCTCGTAACGAGGTTCTTATTCCACCGCTTTTATGCTCATAATCCTAGATATTAAACACGCGTGCTTTTCACAATAATTATCCAACTAGTGGAATAATTTAATAATCCGATCAAGTGACGTTTGTACTCTAGTACCAAGTTGTACGTACGCAGACGACTCGTTGTAATTTAGTCGGGTATTACCTATACTTTTTAGGGTTCCGTAGTCAACTAGGAACCCTTATAGTTTCGCCATGTCTGCCCGTCCGTCCGTCCGTCCGTCCGTCCGCGGATAATCTCAGTGACCGTTAGCACTAGAAAGCTGAAATTTGGTACTAATATGTATATCAATCACGCCGACAAAGTGGTAAAATAAAAAGTGAAAATTTTTTTTTTATTAGGGTACCTCCCCTATACGTAAAGTGGGGAGTGATTTTTTTTTTCATTTCAACCCTAACGTGTGATATATTATTGGATAGGTATTTAAAAATGAATTGGGGTTTCCTAAAATCATTTTTCGATAATGTAAATATTTTCGGAAATAATCGCTCTAGAAGTAAAAAAATATGCGTCCCCCCCCCTCTAACTTTTGAACCATAAGTTTTAAAAATATGAAAAAAATCTCAAAAGTAGAACTTTATAAAAACTTTCTTGGAAAATTATTTTGAACTTGATAGGATGAATAGTTTTTGAAAAAAAAATACAAAATAATTTCTGAACTAAGTTTGTAATTTAACCGTATAAGCAGGTGTTTATTGTACCTGTAATTTCTACAAAATTACAATGAAATGACGTGCTTTCAAATAAAGTAAAAACGGTGAAAATCGGTTCACGCAATAAAGAATTATCCCATAAAAATCATCTTCCATACTTTATGCTCGCGCGCAATAGTTTACTCAATTTGCCGATAGATGTCGCTGTACATGGAACTCTCATATCATATCCTACATGGCGGTGTTATTAACTCTTAAGTGGGGACACTTACTGTGACGGACGGAAAACTACGGAACCCTACAGTGAGCGTGGCCCGACACGCTCTTGGCCGGTTTTTTTAACTCTTTATGAGTTTACATTCTAAAAAAGTAAAAAAAAGTAAATATATTAAAAATATACACATTTACGATAGAATACAAATTATGCAATCCTGATTGTGAATAAGAATCATTTCAACTTATTATATTACTCGTAATACACAATAAATTACGTTTTAAACACGAATTGTCTGTTTAAATATTGGCTGTTTGGCATTATACGTCCGCGCCTTTGCCTCAAGCTGCACGCACATCCAAAAAAGAAAATTGCGCGGCTTTTATAAGTTAACCTCAAATCATTGTTTATTTGTTAGATTTTTCTCGTCGTGTTTTATTAATTTAAACAAATTATATTTTCAATGAATACTTACAACTTTAGCGTTAATTTAACCTCTGGATATATTTCAAAATTGTGATACATATTAGTAAAATGTCATCATAAAAATCTAGTGAGCAATACGTAAGAAAAAAATACTATAATTTATTGCACAATAAATGTGAAGTCTAATTTTATGAAATGATTTGAAAACGAGTTCCAGATACTCAATAACATCACAAAAAAGGTTAGTTCAATTTAATTATCTTAGGTTCGTAAGTACCTCTATCCTGTAAACATTCTGACAGTTAATGTATTTATCAAAAGTTATGAATTATACTATTCTGTTATTTCCTCGCAAGTGTGTTGAAAAACGTCGTATGAAACGCGTGTGCTTGATAATGATCAAGCACATATGTAATGTATGTATGATATGTAATGACATAAGCTCAGCTTCCTTATGCGCACTCACATGCGTTCGTGCGCACAATATCGCTTCGTATGTAATGATCAACTTAGCACACTTGTATCATAATGTACTATAATCTCATAATATCTCATTACAAGTAGTTATTAACTACTACCTAAAGAGGTACCTATAGATTAGAAATAAGTTATATAGCGGCTTACGAAGGCGAAACAAGATCTACATTACATAGTTTGGTATTTTGCGGAGTAAATGGGTTTTCCTAATTCCTATCCCCAAGTTTTCATACACTTTCATCATTATAAGCACTTTAAGGTATGTATATAAAGTTTCAGTTATTATAATGAATGTTTTGGTGCCTGACGACGTCTTTTGGCTGTACCTACTTATTGCGGGAGTGGTATTTATTTAAAAAAAAAGTTTAAACCTAACTTTAAGGTCAGGCGATCGACAAAAACATCGAAAGTTCTATAAAATAACTGAAATACAACTGATTCATCGATACCTAATTTTCGATCTCAGTACGTAACTTTCTAAGCTTTTGTGCTTGATAAATCTGGTATCACAAATAAAATGCTGTGCATTTCGTCTTGCTTTAGAACTTTTTTAAGGGCTTAAAGAGCAATTCCAACTAAGTAGTCGATTCGGCTATAGAAATAACAGTTCTATGCAACGGAACACAAAAAGGTTGCATTGATCATCTTCAGCAGCGTTGTTTCAAATAAAACCATGTCCCTGGTCACGGATCGTATTCTTCGGGACGTCAAGTGCAAATCGACAATAAGAAAAGGATTCCGTAGTATCTATTAAATGATTATATCTTGGGTCAATTTTATACAGACCAGTCTAGCCTTAAACTAAGAATGCCTGCACCATGGGTAGTAGAGTAAGAGACAATATATATGCTTATAAAGATAAGTACATAAAACATCCATTGCTCAGGAACATACCCCATATTCGTGAATTTCGTGATAAACACACGAATAGATGCCCTTACTGGATTTGTACACAATATTATCATAGGCAAGATTACTTCGAATAGGCTTAGAGTACAAATATGATTGATGAAATCATCTTCATTTTCTCTTTATTTTCGATGATTGCCAGTTACATCCGAGTGTCTTCATCAAATTAAAGTAAAATTGTATATAACAGCTATCGGCGCCGTACGTTTCGAAAGTGATGGTATGCACAAGTTCAAAGAGCGTTTATTAAACACGTGTCAATGTAGCTATAAACGAAAATGTCAGACACGTGCGTGAAGCTTGAAACGAGGAGATTTTTTTAATTTATGATATTAAATTGAAGATCGTTTACACTTAAATTCAAAGTGAAAATGACGTTTAAGTAGTAAGAACTTGCAAAATGAGGATAAACGCGCAAAACAATACATAGACGGCCTTGCAATCGCAAAAAAACATCTTGTTGGTTAGTCTGTCTTTAATAAAAGTCGATTCCTAAAAACAAAGACAGTCCAGGCTCGGTCAGACCGTCTGAAGCCTTAATAGGTTGGAACCAGGACACCACCATAGGAACCATTTACCTATTATCTGTTAGTTTTTCATAGATAATTATAGCATAACTATCAGATAGAGATTTTGTAGCAAATAAAGGTGCATAATGGTAAAACTTAAAAGGAACCCCAATAGCAAATAAACCTTAAACGGCGTGAAAACAGAAGCGTAACTACAACAATGGTAAAGAGGTCGCCCTACATTTTCCAATGGCTGCCGCTACCACGGCAACTTTACTAACTACAATCCTCGACCCCAACTAAGTTTCAAAGCCTGCTGCTCCAACTTATAAGGACACTTTACAGTTGGCGGTAAATTGGAAACAAAGGGAGCCGGGACACATACACGTGGCATCTTCTTGGCATTATTGCGAAAGTCTCGAGAGATAAGTTGAGATACGCGGAAACTGATCATTATTGACTGTCGGAAGAATCAGAAGAGTGAAGAACAAAATATCTAGAGAACTCTTTATCTATTGATGACCAAACCTGTGTACCTAATTGGCATTTATTTCTGATTATAACTATGCAAGTGTAGCAAAAAAGTTGAGATAGCTTTCGGCAATTTCTGAAAAACTCCAAATAAGTAAAAGAAAGTTTCCATTAAAGAAAGATTTCCAAGCGAAATTTTGAAATTCTTTGATCATTAAATGTAGAAAGATTCGAAATTTTGGAATCAATCTGACGACACATCAGTACCTATCTAATCATACCCAGGTACAAGGACATACATTCTGTTTTTGCATCTCTTAAGCAGAACAATAAAGTTTATATAGATATACTCACTTAGCTACACTTCCATGCTCCGCGAAGGCCGGGTTGTATTGTAGATTGGCCGCCTTGCCAGGCTGCAGCCGCTTCTGTTAATAACGAAATTCAACTTTTTCAACGCGTTCTGATTTTGAGCAGTCAACATTGGAATTTATTGATTGGCCATAAATTTTGGTTTGCAGGAACTGGTTGCATGTACGCATTTATAAATTCATTGGTAGTCGTTTGTTTTTAGAGTTCTGCCAGGCTGCAGCAGAATCACAATTAAATAAAAATGTACCTAACACTGTTTAATCTCACATATTTTTTTAATATTTTTGATTTTTTTCTTAAAAATCTGTATTAACAGCTCACCAAGACAATTATAACGAGTTTAGAACTTAACGATTATTCGACATTTTTTAATGGCTTCTACCTTAAACCTTAGAAAACCTTAGAATTGTCAAACAAAAGGGATGTAGAGCCGAATTCGGGAACCGGGAACGTAGAAACAGAATTAACAAACATTATGTTTTTCATCATAATATTGCGACACCATAATATTGCGATTGCCATCTCATTTTATTAATAACTTTAAGTAGTTAGGTATATATACTTATTCATGCAAAATTTAAGCTCAATCGAAAACCGTGAAATGTACCACATTTAACTTCTAAGATCATATCGCAGGCAGAGCGACATCGGACAGAATTAATAACACATAATATTTAACACCGTCAAAAATATTCTTACCTCCTTACAGACATACATAACAGAATAATATTCTGTGGACGGTGTTCAATCATAGCCATCGATTGTCAATCGATCCATTACATTTGATAGCACGATCATAAAGATCTCTCTGTAATAAGCAATGACACCCACCATTGTTTTACCACATCACGCAAACATTAAACGTGTTAGAAAATGTGAGAAAGTAAGAGTATCAGGTTTATAATCGATTATTAGTTATTTAATCGAAACTGTGTCGTCATATGTCTATCAACGGCCTCCTAGCCCAGTCGGTAGTGACCCTGCCTACGAAGCAGGAGGTCCCGGGTTCGAATCCTGGTCAGGGCATTTATTTGTGTGTTTATCACAGATATTTGTTCCTGAGTTATGGGTGTTCTGTCTATGTATTTAAGTATTTATTCATATTTATCTATTATATATATCGTCGTCTAGTACCCATAACACAAGCCTTATTGAGCTTACTGTGGGCCTAGGTCGATTTGTGTAAGATTGCCCTATAATATTTTTTTTTTATATGTAGGTGTACTTTTATCCTAAATTAGATTACTTAGTCCATATTGGATTTATAAGCAAACCGGACGTGTTTTTGTAATATACCTAGCGAATGTAATGTCGGCAAAAAGTCTAAATCTGGTTCTGGACCCTGTAAAAATTGCGCACATGGGAATTCGAGATTATCTGGCAAATTTTCAGTAAGTACGTTCTGAGATAACACCCCAGGCCTATTACTCCTCATCTTTTAAGATTGGCACCGTCGTTCTAATGGTAAAATGTAGGCTTTAGTAAGATATTAAATGTAAATGAAATTGCTTAAAAAATAACCTAGTTACCTAAATTATCCACCATTTAATAAGTATAAGAACTTCGGTTACAGGTAAAGTCAGTATTTTTACATACTTTTATTGATTTATCGCTAGCCTCAAGACAACCTTGCGAGGTAAAGTAATTTCCACAGGGACCTCCAAACTCAACTCATCTTGTTTACAAAATAATTATCGCTTATCAGAACCGGGTGCTCGTTTTGGAAAACCGGATCAAGGATAAGCCACGTTCGAATTTTAACGACATTTTGGGTGAATAAAAAACGTGAGGTCCATAAACGGGTGTTTATTATACTTAGGTACCTACCTAGTTAAGTGACTGCGGTTACTTTAGTACATATTAATGTTTATTGCATGGTGTCTAAATTTTGTTACCGTTTTCCTGATCAGCTTAGAATAAAATGATTGCAGGAGTAGGTAATGGACGTTGAAAAACATAACATGAAAGAAAGAAAGAAGAAAGAAAATACATTTATTCAACGCCACAAATACACACAAAAAACAAAGCAAGCAATAAACAGTACAAAGACGTCAAATAGGATCCCCACACAGCATGATGCCGCAGCAATTTAAACCTAGGCGCTGGTTTTCAATGGGGACCTGACTTATGAGCTAAAACAAAACTAAACTATGACTAAATAGAGTGCCGACACATACGTCATTGAACGATTACAGAACAAACATAAACAAACATACAGAAGAAAGGAAATCGAGAAAAAGAAAATATAAAGTAAAAAATAAAAACAATAAAAACAGAGCCAATTAAATAAATGATAGGATATACAATAATAATAATAATATAAAACAAACAAAGAAACAGACAATATACAAAAAGGATCGTATTTGATTTTATATTTTGTGCCCTCCACACTGAGTTTGCAAAAAGTGTAAGCGACATTTTAATTTGAATGTTTTAATATTTTTTTGCGCACGGATTGGGGGAGGGAGGTTGTTCCAGCATTTGGTGGCAGCGTAACGAAAACTGCCACGAAATGCTTATGACTGATACCGAGGACAGACTAACAGTAAGTATTTCGAGGACCTGACTTGTGTGGGTCTGGAACTATAAAGCCATGATAGCTTTCTGTACAGGTACGAGGGCTGCTGACGGTTTACTATTCCAAACATAAGGCATGCGAGATGTAACTTCTGACGGATGGACATTTTCATTATACGGTTTTGGCATAAATATGGCGTCACATGAGTACGTGGAGGGATGTAGAAACAAAAGCGCGCGCAGGCATTTTGCACCCTTTTGCACCATAACAATTTAAAATTAGTTTTTCTATAGCTAACTATCAAAAGGCTTTAATAGTTTAGAATTCGTAAGAGCCCAAGCAGAAGGAACTTCTCTACGTGATCGAATCAGAAATGAGGAGATTCGTAGACGAACTAAAGTCACCGACATAGCCCACCGGATTAGCAAGCTGAAGTGGCAGTGGGCAGGCCACATTGCACGTAGAGAAGATGGCCGATGGGGCCGAAAAGTGCTCGAGTGGAGACCACGAATCAGCAAGCGCAGCGTAGGACGTCCACCCACAAGATGGTCAGACGATCTTGTTAAGGTCGCCGGAAGACGCTGGATGCGGGTCGCTTCCAACCGGTACGTGTGGAGGTCCAAGGGGGAGGCCTATGTTCAGCAGTGGACGTCTTATGGCTGAGATGATGATGATGAAGCAGAAGGAGTTCACACTTGCAATAAAAAAAACATACAGAGAAAAGACATGAAATAAACAAATTATTCATAACGATTGCAACGCATTATTTTTTTTTACTAAATCTGAACTTCCTTTATACAAAAACTACTTACTATACTGTCAGTAATAATAATAAAAGAACTGAGACTAGCATGAAAGGGGATTAAAAGATAAATGTCCTATTAAGGAGTTATTTTTGTTTCCTTGACTCGTAGCATGACGACATGGTCTGCCTCGTCGAAGCTTAGATCATACTCCTTCAAGCATCTGATTAATAATAACTTGTTTGTTGGAAACTTATTGCACCAAATCAAAATAAGCTTTGAAAGGAATAAGTAAATAAAATAAACTTCATTGAATAATCAACTGTTTAACGACGTTTAACTAATAAAATTGCATCTATTCTATATACGTATAGAATAGATGCAATTAGTAACAATAAAAGTTTAATCACAGATCACAGAAACATTACTTATTACCTAGAAAGGGTGGATTCCAAATAAAAAGGTTTAACAAAGAAATACCTACTAGTTAATACAAAAATATTTAATTTTAATATGTATTTTAAAGATCAAAGCAAAAACTAGCCGTGATTTCGCGACTTGAGCCTCGCTCGAACCGGTTGTTCTGAGGTCAGGATCCGAGATCTAGCTAGATAATAACAATATACCTATCAACTTATAACATGTATACAATTATACATGTATAGAATTTTAATAGACATGTTGGGATTTTTCATCGACTAAGTATTTTGACTTAAGGATTTCAATTCTCTTTAATAAAACTCAAAAATGTCTCATGGGCTAGGGTTGTTTCCTCAACCAATGAAGGTTGAAGTTCTTAGTTAATTGTAAGTAACTATAAGAATCAATCGCTGGACAGTTACTTATAATCTACACCCGAGTCATTTAATAAGGATAATTAATAAGCAAGGACAAGGTAGAAAACTGAGATTATACTTATTACTACTTGTACTCTGATCATGAGGCTAATTATATTTTTATACCTATATCTAGTTGTGTTTTCGTCATAGCTATACGTTTTATATTATTAATATTAAATGTATATTTTTTCTTACCTATAATGCACATCTAAAATCATAATACAATACATAACCTATATTGCTATAAATAATACCTACTGTACAAATGACAACAAAATAGATCAGATCTGTACACGTAACGCCACAGGGCCAACTGCCTTAGCAGTGACATGACAATGTGTTTTTTGTTGTCCGTGACATTATTGCCTAAACGAGCCATTATTCTATCATTCGCCGAAATTACTCGAACCGTGTGACCAGCCGGTAACTAAGTGTATGATTACTACTTAATGTAGCATTATTCATCGTGGAATAAACAATTTTAGTACAGATAGAGATTACACTTACTCAATATTTCTTTAGTACAGTACGCGAACAGTTTTGAGCTTCGATAACTCACAAGTGCGATTTTCTTTTTTAGTTAGATAATATGATATGATTACTTATAGTAAAAAATATTTTCTAACAGTTTTTGACGTCGCACTAGGTATTATATAGATATTTGTTAATAACAACAAGAAAAGATTATACAAGATATATTTTCCTTTACCATACTATTGCATTCAACTATTTCAACATCATCTGTCATTTTATAACAGTTTGGTCAATAGATTATGTGAGCATAATCGAAAACAATTTGTCAAAATATAAGTGACCTTGAATTCTAAACGAATTACAAATGGCTAAGACGACATATGCTCTTGACAAAACCGTTATAAAATGTGAAGTTATGTTGCAATAGTAAAAAGCGATAGCCTGGTGGAGAAAAATAAAACTTAAATAATCTTTTCTATGTGTAGCAAACAAATACATGTATTATACCTAGCGCGATGCTAACAATTGTTAGAAAATATTTTTTATTATTAGTACTTAACGTATTCTAACAGGTCACAAAATAAAATCGGACTTGTGATTTATGTCATTTTTATAGGTTAAAAAGGCGTTCCCGTACTCCACTACTTGGAGCTGTCGTACCTGTAAGTACCAACGGTAACAGTATTACAGTACTGCACTACCTAGTTGGATGCCCCAGGACCAGGACAGATATTTATTTGCGTTATACTTAGCCAATTATTCTCAATCGCTGATTTGTATTCTAAATCGATCAACTGTCATTGGTCATATCTAAAACGGATGTCAATTAGGTATGTCATCCGTTTTAGGATTGTCAAGTTTAAAAAGTATACGAAATCTAATATCTGTCTCAGTTAATAGCTGGTTAACGACAAGAAACAAGTGAAACTTCAGAATATTGAAAACACAAACATAATGATAAGACGTCCGTAAAGTGGTACACTTATTGTGGTCTAAACGCTAGAAATGCTATTGCAGACCGCAACAAGGAGAAAAGCGCAAGTGTCCAATAGGGGCTCCAGGCTCAGGTGTAAAGATTGTACTATGTTCAAAACGTACTTTCACATGTATTCTTTAGTGCTTTAAAACCAATTTCTACGATATCAAAAATATACTTTCCATTTTTGTTATTTAAACTTTACAAGTTTTGCATAAAAATAACCAAACGGTTTTCAAGTTACGTTATTATTATTTTTGTTAAAAAGTGACACTGTAACATTAAAACCCATGTAAAGTTCTGATTAGAGTGTGTTTTGTTTTTTGTACAAGTTTTTTCATAATTCACACGTCATGGTACCTCATTAGTCAGACGAATGAAGATGACGCTCGAGCCGTGCACACATTTGTTGTTAAATTTGTTTTCACACATGGCTGTTGTGTTCTCTACTCTGTTCTTATTATAGAACTGGGTTCAGATGATATTATCATATGACTTAGTGGATATTTGTTTAAAAATGTAAGTAATGAATTTACATATAACCTACAAGCTTTACTTGATAATGTGATTTTATTATGTTTTTCTAACATAAGTGATGACATTTAAGATACCATAAAAGCGAGTGTCTGCTCATCTACCTACCTATTGTGGCTGTAAATTTTAAAAACCATTAGGTATTTAATTGTATTCAAGTAGAGCTTGCCACGACTTTATTGTCAAAATAAGAGAGTGTGAAGATCATTTTGAACACTTCACCCGCTTACCTACTTCTGCTTCTAACTGCAGATACCAATAGATATACATTAACCAAACTCTATTGAAGAACTCGATTACACGATTCAACGCGCAACCCTAATTTTGGTTAACTTCATTATATGCATTTTCAATAGCGAGCACATCCGTTATTCTGCTAATGTAAAATGACCATTAACCCAACACGGAAATCTAAAACTAGTGCAGACATGAATGATTACCCAGCGAGACGCCTTCCTGGCTGCATCAATCAGCTACTTCGCCCAAATCTGCAGATGCTTATCTCATATCTGTTACGTGATTTTATGATTTATAACACTCACTAATGTTTACTGTTATCGTTTGCCTGAGTTTGACAGTCATACATGCAGGTTACGTTACGATTGCAACAGTCTACGAAAAGTAATCATCAATTTGTCAATGATTTGTTAAGGTCTGAAAAAGTCTTGCAACGTGGTTCTTTATTTTCAATAGAGTCACGAGCGCACTCTCTAAAAGGAAACGTTAGAGAAAAATGCGCTTTAATACTTGGTAATAGAGGTGTAAAAAAGTAAAGCACGTCTGAAACACGGGTCTAGTCTTGTGAAGTAATAGGCCCACGCTTGACTTGGCGGTTTGGATTTCGGCTTGACATATTAGGTTACTGTGTTGATAAGATGTTAACAATAGGGTATCATTAGCATTCTTTAATAGATAATTATGCTTTAAATATCGTCTTTAGACCACGTTGGAGAGATTTAAAAGCTTATAAGGAAGTCTTTAATAGTTTATTCCTTTATGGGGCATAGTTAAGTACGATTTGAATGGGTATAAACAGCAATCAATAGAGCTACATTCAAGCCTATGCAACTCACAAGAATCTATGTTTACTTTGTCACCATACACGACTTTACGACTTTTTTATTTATTTAGGGATCATACACTAATTTTGTGTTCATATTACATACCATACACAACATTTGTCTTTTACACACACACACACACACACACACACACACACACACACACACCCCCCCAAAAACTACGTCAGGTCAAGTTTTGGGCAACCAGAAATTAAGTCACAACAGAAACATCTCTGTTTCTCTGTCTATGTACCTATGATGACCCTTTTATAAATCGATTATTTCCAATTATTTGTAAAAGAAACAAATATGATTGGTCAAAATATATAAATAGAAAGTCCCGTTGTTAGTAATCTTTCGCGGCTGAACGATAAGAATTAGGTATACCTACCTACCTACTACTTATTTCTTACATACATAACAGCTCAAAGAGAACCCAGTGCGTTGACGACGAGGGAACCTCTTGTTCCTTTAGCCGTCAATACAGTGAATCCTCCTTTTTGTAAAGGGTCGGCAACGCGCATGTGATACCTCTTGAGTTGCAGGCGTCCATAAGCTACGGTAGCTGCTTACCATCAGGCGGGCCGTATGCTTGTTAAACATAAAAGTGTACAATAACCATAGACATACATAATAAGGAAGATGAGTGACGTTCATAATTAAATAAACCTGAAATGTGTTCCAGCTTGTAAAATGCTACACACTGTTATAATGTATGTGCATCATGGGCAAAAGAGATAAACCTATATAGTTAACACGGGAATGCAAGGGAGACCTCCATAATTTTGCGCATTGCACAAAGTGTAACTGAGAGACTCTGCCACACGATTAATTCAATATAGGTCCGGGAACCTATATTTGATGGCACACAATCGAGCGCCTGGTATCATATCTCCCTTTTTGTATAAATCAATGACAATAACATACTTAAAGTACCGAATTGTCATCTTGAAAAAACATAATCTAATTAAATAACGTAACGGCATATGCGGTGAATGCATAATGACGTGCGGATTTGCGACTCGGTGACGCCCACGGCGTGCCCGTTTAATGGGGTCCTGTCACTGTACTTACCGTACTTAGAGATTAAAAAAATAATACGAGCATCATATGTTTGCATAAACAAGATGCTGGAATTGTTATCTTATTGGTATCATATTTTATATCTGAATATGGGTGACGAGACGAGAAGTAAAATGCGTGGAGTTTTAAATCGACTTCATTTGATTTTTTTAGTCTGTAACTATTCCACGTTTGGCCTTAGTACCTACACGTAGGTATTTGAAACTAGAGATAAGGTTAAGGTCCTGATCACTTAGATCATCAATTTTGCAATCGAAGTGGCAAACGTTATCCAATCAAATTGTAATTATTTGTTAAAATTGTGGATTCCGCGTATTGCCCTTCCATTGACATAAAATTAAATACATACACCTCGCAAACTTTTGTTTTTATGCTTGGCTGTGTAGTAAAAGAGGGTGAGTTGTAATGGAATTAAATTAATAAATACGAGCACCCTAATGTTAAATAAATAGCCAATTAAGTTCCCTTTTGAAATGAAAATAGATGTCATATACTTCAGAAAAAGTGACCAAACCCTCCGGTGTCCGAGGCCAGATTTGAACTGGCGTCTTCAGCTTTCGCGGCTAATCAAAAAAAATATTGAACAAAATAATTTGATTTGCTTTAAGATTTAAGTTCCCTTTTATCAAGTCTACGGGACTCATCCAATATTACTCCATCACACGCAACAAAAAATTACAAAAGTAAATTTACACGATTACAGTCATATTAATTGAATGTACTATTCCGCAGAACAACCAATTAATTATTATTTTTTCATGGCTGTTTCCAAATTAAATAAATATTTAGTAGTAAGTAATTCTAATTATTAGCGATTCCATTTAAGGTCGAATCGAGTTCATAAATTTTGAAATGTGTAAAAAATTGTAGCGTAAGTGACTTGCATGCGAAACTAACTACCTCTACCCATATAGGGAGTATGTATACTTACGTTACGGGAGTGTAAATACGTTATCTGTGATCTAGTTTAAATGTAAATATTTCGGTCAGTCCGTGTGCCCCGTGTGGGATGCTCATTCTAGTTTAATGAGAGTTAGGGATAACGGATTAGTTTTAAAAGCCGATTTGTACCAAGTCATTTTCGGTAGAGCATATTGTATACATGCACTTTTGAGCATTGAATACTACATTTTATATCTAAAATACACTTTAATAATGTATCTTAGTTTAAAAAATATACAGCTTTTGATCGTTTACGGTACGTACTTGTATTTTAATCAAATAAACAGCATATAAATACGCGATGAACACTATTAAATTAATTGATAATCCTTTTTTGGGTTCCGTAGTCAACTAGGTTTCTAGTATCGCTTATAGTTTGGCCATGTCCGTCTGTCCGCAGCCTTACTCAGTGATGGTTAGTACTAGAAAACTGAAATTTGGTATGAGTTTGGTATGGTTTTAATACTCGTGGGGGGAGGGGGGGCAACCGTTTTTTTTAATTTGGAAAAAATATGAAAGTGAGGCCTAATCAGTACTTTCAATGAAAACTATATTTAATAAAATCGGTTTAGCCGTTTTTGAGTTATAACTCAATAATAAAAGGACCTAACTGTCGCATAGTAAAATGTGTACCTAAGTGCCGCAAAAGATCTCTTAATAAATTCCCTTTGGAAGGATGTATGGTAATAGGCCGTCAACTACGGAACCCTACACTAAGCATTGCCCGACATGCTCTTGGCCGGTTTTTTTCAAACTTATTTTATCATACGATTTCTGTTACATCTAAATCCGTTTTTATTGTTAGGTAATTGGATCGTTCCAAAGTTTAAAGCGCGATAACTCAAAACATTGTCCCATAATATTGTTTCAAATACGAGTAGACTCATACGTCTTCGTACTCGAACTCTCAGTTACGTGTTCTATAATACTATACTACTTATATGCTCATTCTTTCCGCTAACCACATCCAATAAATAACAGATATTAGCTACTCTAGAAACCAGCAAAAACTAAACGTCTGCACGTCGCATAATGGAAGTGAAAATAACTCAAACTTTCACTGAAATACAGTTTTTTTTATCCCGATTCTCGTGAATGGATAATGCCTCCTTGTTCGGAAGATCTAGATAGTGCTTGCAGCATTATAACAGACTATAGGACGTTAATTGTGTCTGATTCGGTCGATAGTGTGTAATAATGCGCCTTTGTATGAAAGCGGTCGATTGCGGGTTGATTTACTGCACTGGATCTTCTTGTTATTTATTGAACTGCTAATAATCACGCTCTAATAGTTATATTTAGGGTTACAATCGAGCACTAAATTGGAATACTACATGTTAAATAGTTTTCGCATCGCTTACTCTGTTTTAGTGTTTTACTAATAATTAGGCATATAAAAAAGATTTAAAAAAACACGGATCATCAATATGATGATTTATATACAGTATGTGGGCTGTAACCCGAGCAAAAAATTAAAACGTAGATTCTACTTCTGAAACTATAAAACTTTAGTTCAACAACTTTTAAAAAGAGTCTTGAGATTGTATCTTTTTCATACAAACTAAATAGTATTATGAATGTACGTTAAAATCCGTCCAATTGACATTGATTGTCAGTCTTGTCACCCTACATACACAATCAATTTCGCAATACATTGCGTATTCGAATAAACTTTAAAGTGTACTAAAAATCAAACCACAAGTTAATTTTTAAAGTCGCTGAACAAACGTCCAGTTTGAGGAGTAGAATCTACGATTTAATTTTTTGCTCGTGTTACAGGCCAGTATAATATCGGATATCATAATATATTACGAGTATAGTATATTTAACGAAACTCTATGTATGCCTACCAGCAATGTAGTTATTTAGAACCGTTAAGTATTTTTCATTGAATTATTTTTCGGTAATAAGAACGTATATTCTTCCTGGAGATCACCGCAACACTGTTTAAATAAAACCCCTTTTTTACTTAACATAAAAAAGAGGTTTTGGGTATAATTCTGTTTAAAAGTCGAAAAGAAGGATCAAATTACTCACAAACCTCAAAAGGGAATACGTAAAAAGTAATCCCATAAGGATTCCCTTTTACTTATTTGGTTACGCCACCGTGAACAAAGAAACTGTATTTAAAAAACGCATGATATTTATGGCTTCATTCTTAGGCAGGCACTTTTTGTGTAAGTGGTGCAATATAGTGCATAATGTATTTCCATTGGGAAAACTCGGATCTCAATCGGAATACGACAATACCGAAGGTGTCAATCAATTATTGTATTATATTAATGATACTTTCATATCTTTTAATATGGATCTTTATTAATTATTATTCAGTGTCAAATGCCAAAAAGTAATTATAAAATGTCAAAGTAGCTGTACGAACCTAAATGAGAAAGCACGACGATAAATACTAACTTTTCCTCATTTTGTAAATAAAATACGATGAAAAACTATTATATATATACTACTTTACCTGACCCTGCAATTAAGAGCCGATCATGCAATTAAGGATTGTATTGATTGACATGCAAGAAAGGATTAACTCTATCTAAGAAGCACGTGCATATATTTAAACCGGGATCGTTAGTCTGCGGAAGTTAACAAACCACTTTCGCATCTGAAACTTAAAAGCACGACACGGTAGGATATACGTCTGCAAGTAACATGAAATTACCAAGATTTTACATACGTATGAGACTTCCTAACACCGAAGAGCCAATTGAGGAGAAAGTCTGCGAGAATTTCAATTACTAAGGCAATTCTATCGATCTAGAGAATCTGGAATTCCGCGCTAACCACGCCGTAAATCAGTCTCGGACTGGGAAGCAATCAATACGATAAATCACGGGGCTAGTTGGCAATCATGCTCATCAGGGCCATGACTGTCTAGTGTCTACGCAGCCAGCCTATTTAACCATCGAGTCCGGTCAAGTCCTTCCGGTTTGTAAAGAATATGCAGCTAATGAGTTCGTAATTTTATTAGAAAACTTTCTCAAACCATAATCAACTTTTTTAAATATTTAAATGTGAAGAAATGTGCACCATGGTAATACTTCAATACAAAACTCAAAATTTTTAAATTAGTCTCAATTACAGCAATTAACACTAAACAAACTGATAGCTCAACATCAAACTCTCCCAGTGGTGCTGAAATCGTCAAGAGAGCGACCACCTCGTCTTTACATAGAGATCATCATCAAATCATCATCCTCCTAGCGTTTGTCCCAGCTTGGGGTCCGCTTGACAACCTAATCCCATGAATTGGCGTAGGCACTAGTTTTAACGAAAGCGACTGCCATCTGACCTTCGAGCCCAGAGGTAAAGCTATTGGGTTGGTCGGGATTAGGCCCGGCTTCCTTACGATGTTTTCTTCCACCGAAGAGCGACTGGAATCAAATGATATTCCGTACATATGTTTCGAAAAAACTCAGTGGTACGGGCCGGGGTTTGAACCCGAGACCTCCGGATTGAAAGTCGGATGTATTACTGCCAGGCTACCAGCGCTTCTTTCGTTAGATTTGGATAGAGATCATTTAAATTATTTGCTAACCCTTAATTTTACTTGCCTAGGTAATGCTCAAATACCGCACACATCCTGTAATGCTATCTTAAGGATTAACATTTCCGCGTGTAACCATCATACGAACCATTCAGGCATAAATAGTGATGTGTCATAGAGGAAGTGAGAGGCATGACACTGCGATGTGCAGGATGGCTTGATGGATTGAACGTATTCGAATGCATGTAAAAGCCCATGAATGCGTTAACGTGTGGACATAGGTAGATTAAATTGCGTAGTGATTCAGCAAATGGATTGCCGTTTTACTATGCAAGCATTTTATTTGTAGCCTAGGTAATGTCAGCAAAAGAACTTGCTAAGATAGCGAGGTGTTCAAAATGTTCTGAACATAATTTTATTGTAAAACGACATACAATAAGTGATACATGTCTTAGTTGAAACAACCAAAACAGGGCTTGCACTCTACTCTTGAGTAAGGCTATAGTCGGACCATGCTAACTCTGCATCAACTTTGCAAGTGACAAAAAGTGGAGAGCAGAAATAAACGTCAAATTTATAGACAAAACAACGTTTACGGTGGCAGTATACATTTTGCGCCCATGCAAAGAGCGTGGTCGTACTCTTCATGTTTTCGAAGTTTACAAATTTATATGTAACTAATAAAATTACGTTATTGATGTCAAAATTCATACAACAATATAGTATTTTGTGCAACAGGTACATAATAAGGGTTCTTAAGATTCGAGGGTCGAAGTTACAAAATGAGGCGAAGCCGAATTTTGTAATAACAGACCCGAGAATTTTAAGACCTAATTATGTACCGTTGCACACGAAACTTTTTCTACGACAGTAGCAAAAACGTAATTAATAAATAATTTTAAAGTTCTTAAGTATCACGAGTACATAAATCAATTTTGTTTTAAGATTTTTCTATCAACTAATAACTTACTTTTGTGCCGAAGTCTTCGGATATTCACTGTGAAGTATTCTTGTCACTTATTTTATGAAAATTAACATAAACTTCTTGATATTAACATAATATACGAGTTTAAATACAAAAATTAAGCCGTACATTGTGTTGAAACTTTTTAAATATTAACTTTTTGACTAAATGTCATAGACAGACCACGAGTTGGTTTTCAATTGCAAAAAAATATGGCTTCGTTCAAGTAACTCTCAATGCAAAAGCTTACATTAAAGTACTATTATGCTTTTCATAAATATGAAAACTAAATTATTTAAGATATTAATACTTTAAAAAAGACATGATAATGTTTTTATCATAGTTTGTGCAAAAATAATTTCAAGTATAAAAATATAATTTATATTGTAAACAAGAACGAACCCTTTTTAGACATGGCACCTGGAAGTCAGTGTCTTAAAAAAACAAAAACAGTTGCACAATATGTTTTGTGTGACTGCTAGCAGTTATAGAAAGTACCTATAGACAAATAGACTTTAGCGCCTTCACTTAAATGATGTAGTTTTAGATACCACTATCAGTCATTTAATTGGCATATAGAAGTGCTGGAGTAGAAAAAATAGTAACATCCCACTTGGATCCGCTCCGCTTGGCGCGGCCAAAACACACTTTCGCTCTCGACTGTTGTGTTGTGTGTTAATTAGGTACCCACGCCGCACTCATTAATTGAAACTAAGGCTATTTATTTGATTGTGACATCACTTTCAGATGACAGATACGTAACATTATAAAACGCGATTGATTGCATGGGGGGTGTATTGTACATGTACTATAATTAATAAAATCATCGCCAAACGTCAACTATGCGTCGTTAAAGAGTTCCGTTCTAATCATCTTTAGCAGTTCCACTTCATCAAATATCACTTTTTTTAACCGACTTCAATTTCATAGAAGGAGGAGGTTCTGTATTCGTTTTGGGCTTTTTTTATGTATGTTCACCGATTACTCCGAGACGCGTGGTCCGATTTGAATAATTCTTTTTTTGTTTGAAAGGGTCTACTTCCAAGGTGGTCCCATATTAATCTGGTGCTGTTCTGATGATGGGATCTATGAGGAATTGAGGGAACTCCTCAATTTTTAAAGACATACGTATGGTGATTTAGGTGTTTTCTTAAGCAACGCGAGGATTTTCTCTCGAAATCCACCAATTTGATGAAGTGAACCTCATGATGATGGTTGTTTTGATGATAATGATCATGATTTTTTTAAATGTAGGATGTTCTGCGATTACTCCGAGACCCATATGGTCCGATTTCAAGAGAATTCCGGAAATCGGACAAAAAAAAGTGTTTTTTTGTTTGAAAGGAACTACTTTTGAGATAGTTCCACATTAATCTGGCGCTGTTCTGATGATGGGATCCATGAGGAATTGAGGGAACTCCTCAATTTTTAATGGCACATGTATGGTGATTTGGTTGTTTTTTTAAGCAACTCAAGCATTTCCACTCCAAAACCACTAATTTGATGGAGTGGACCTAATGATGAAGACCACATATGATATGTGGAACTTTCCTTACATTGAGTACGTATCATGAACTTTTTCTTATATATCTTTACCGATTATTGCGAGATCCGTTGTCACATTATGATAATTTTATAACCACTACAAATGGAAAAATAAAAACTTTTTACAAATAAAAGATAAACTGACTTCAAAAAGGATAAAATAAACTATTATATTATTTATATGCGTTACAAACTGATATGTTTGAAGTCGGTGCCAAGCCAAAAAGTTACAATACCGGCAAATCAGCTTCAAGTCTGAAAATCACATAACATTTCGATTCCTACTTATATTGCAAAGGTGAATGTGAATCTATTTGTTACATTTTCACGTCTAAACCACTAATCCAATTTTGATGAAAATAGGTACCCATGTATATATACTCTGATACACGTCTACTTTGTCAATAATCAGAAAAAGGCGGCAAATTAAAAAAAAAATATAAACACGTATTCCTTCCATAGAAAATTTCAATATCGCGCCTTTTTCTACTGAAAAGGTGGGCCCCACACACCCAGTGTGTCTGAGTATAGAAAGATCAATCTTGCCATTGAATTCCTTTACACTTCGATATTACACCTTAGATGAAGTAGGATAAATAATTCAAACCGAAGCACGGGCTCCGTTCGAGATATGGTTAGTCCGAAAACTAGTAAAAAAGTTTATTAACAAACATCATAAGACGCGTGGTTATATTTTCTCTCTGTACTTGAATGAAAACCTACGTGCAGTCAATACCGTATTAGAATAGTTCTATAGTATGACGAACAATTCATTGAACACATACGCCTCGTTCGTATTAACTGTTTTGTGCTTTTCAGACTTGAAGCTGATTTGCCGGTATTGTAACTTTTTGGCTTGGCACCGACTTCAAACATATCAGTTTGTAACGCATATAAATAATATAATAGTTTATTTTATCCTTTTTGAAGTCGGTTTATCTTTTTTTTGTAAAAAGTTTTTATTAATGTAAATGCTTGATTTGTTAATGAAAATACTAAAATCACTAGATGTATGCCTTTAACATTTGAGAAGTTCCTTCGATTCCTCATGGATCCCATTATAATAACTCGAGCTTGAATTTTTTTCTCCAAAATCTAACTTGCTTAACAAACATAGCGAAGAGGACAAACCGCCCAACGTGAACTGTGCGTCGTTGAAGAATTCAGTTCTGATGATCATCAGCAGTTCCACTTCATAAAATGTCACTTTTTTGAATGAAAATGCTTGAATTGTTGATAAAAACACAAAAATCACTATATGCACATTGATGTACTCGTAATCAAATTTAAATGAATGCCTTTAAGATTTGAGGGAGTCCCTCGATTCCTCGGGGATCCCATCATCGGAAATGCATTTTGACAAAAACGGGACCCAAACGGCAATCAACAAAATAATTTTTCATAATCGGTTCAGACATTACGGAGTTATAGAATAATATTATAACGAATATTAAAAAAACGTACCGAATCATCAATTATTCTGGATTGAGAACCTACTCCTTTTAAAATCTTGAAGTCAGAATAAGGCAAAACATCATGGTAAAATAAATCTAAAATTCAATGTTAAACCTTTTCTCGCTTAAGTAACATAGATTAAAGCAGATGGTACAATTTTATTAGGTTAAAACAATGCCGTGTCAGAGGCGTTGAGCTCACTGCGGCGCTATTAGTCGTATGAACATAATAAAATAAACGGTTCTTACGCCTTTCAGTTCTGAGTTGAGCAGTGGGGACAAATGGGCAGGACAACACTCGTATTTAGGTTAAATACGGTTGTAAATTGGTGCGTGAGAACGGGAGGGATTTTATGGTAATATTTAAATCAGGGTTGTTTAAGTATAAAATTGGTTTTTCCCTTGTTTACAATGTTTCTAAATAAACATGCGACCTAGTTAATCAGGATATGTATGCTCCCTAACATACTTAGGTACTTTACTTTTCTAAAGAAATGAGTATTTTCCATTTTTTTTGTATAAATAAATTAAAAAAAACACAATATTTACAGGTTGTTTTTACAATTTTACAATAGCTGCAGTATTGTGCACTTTTACTATGGGGCTAGTTAGCCCCATAGTAAAAGTGCACAGAGTTTCAGAGTTCTGAAATAACAAAAAAAAATTGGCAGTTACACACATTTCGGTCAATCAGGCGTCGACGTTTTCTATGAGGAGGCCAAATTTTTTTCTGGGATTTCAGGGTTGGTCCCGTAGAAAAAGTTGTTCAGTATAACTTACCTAATCCGCCTTATTACGTCCGCCATTTGTACTTTTAGATTTAATCCAATCATTGGGGAATCATCTCCATACATTGCCTTACAAAAGGTGGAGCAGAAAATATTTTAGTGGTTATTGGTAGGCTATAGGGTGGTAATTAAAATACTAGATTTGAGACCTTGAGGGGGGGAGGGCGCGGCCGCCATCTTGGTTTAAAGGTGCCAAAAGTCCGTTTTTGAACCTTGGCGCTTAAACGGTTATCAGTATGCCTACAATTTCTATGGAACGTATGAAGAAGATAAAATTGTCTACAATATTTCCATACATAATACATCTGTAAGTCTTACAGATATAAAGATACAGGGGGTGAAAAAGTGTATATTTTCTTATATCATAAGAATTTTATTTATTAGCTTCAAAGTTTTGGGCTTCGAGATAAGGAAATGAAGTCTCTACCACAGTTTTGTCATATTCTAATGATTCTTTTAAAAGATATTCAAAGGTTGAATTCACCCCTCGAGCGCTTATAGAGGGGGTGAAAGTAGTAAGTCTCACACACAAAATCAATGTTCTATTACTCATCATAAAATACTACTAGGCGTTGTCAGGTATAGCAGTCGATCAACGGGTATAATGAATTTAGATTTGACAAAAAACATATACGCTTTCATAGAAAAAATTTTTTTTTTTTAAGAAAGTGCTTGAATTTTTTTTTTTTAAACTTCATATAACTGTCAACTTATTATTAAAATATCGTATAGGCTTTAGCATTTTTTACATAATGCCTGAACAGCTCTCTTTATGACAAAAATGTCTACGAAAATTATAAAGACTCTATTTTTTTTTGTATTTGTATTTATTCTGTACGTCTTAGAAGATACAAAGTTACAGAAAGGAAAAAAATTACTTATACTCATTGTCTGTATACTCTGTATACTTCTCGTGGACATTTTTGTCATAAAGTCAACTGTTCAAGCATTATTAAAAAAATGCTAAAGACTATACGATATTTTAATAATAACTTGACAGTTATATGAAGTTTAAAAAAATAAAAATATTTTCAAGCACTTTCTTAAAAAAAATTTTTTTTTTGTATGAAAGCATATATGTTTTTTGTCAAAACTAAATTAATTATACCCTAATTGATCCATAGATATACCCGACAACGCCTAGTAGTTTTTTATGATGAGTAATAGAACACTGATTTTGTGTGTGAGACTTACTACTTTCACCCCCTCTATAAGCGCTCTAGGGGTGAATTCAACTTTTGAATATATTTTAAAAGAATCATTAGAAGATGAAAAAACTGTGGTAGAGACTTCATTACCTTATCTCGAAGCACACAACTTTGAAGCTAATAAATAAATTTCTTATGATATAAGAAAATATACACCTTTGATGTATTGTGTATGGAAATATTGTAGACAATTTTATGTTCTTCATACGTTCCATAAAAATTGTAGGCATACTGATAACCGTTTAAGCGCCAAGGTTCAAAAACGGACTTATGGCACGTTTAAACCAAGATGGCGGCCAACGCACCCTCCCCCCCTCAAGGTCTCAAATCTAGTATTTTAATAACCACCCTATAGCCTACCAATAACCATTAAAACATTTTCTACTCCACCTTTTTGTAAGGCAAATGCTCCAATTATTGCGCTAATTTTCTTTTGTGCAATAAAGATTAAATAAATAAATAATCACCTCTCACAATATGGCTAGTTATTGAAAAAACAGCCTGTACAGGTTGGCTAAGTATATACTTATTACTTATTATCTATTATCTGCTGCAAAGTAGGTATGTAAATAATCCTTATAAGTTGTAATACCGATTGTTGAAGCGCGGTTAAATATTCATAATTTCAAGCCTCGCTGTTCGTAATCTGCACGTCACCTACCAATGCAATGCTTATCACTGACTCGCTTAACGGTGCATTTCACAAATCGACCCAATTGCTAAATTTGCAACATTATTCTTACTTTTATTTTTTAATAATACCAACTTGTTTTCAAAGCAGAGGCAAATTTTTTGTCGAAAATGGTATTCTCGATAATATTTCCTTCTTAAGAGATCCTTTCCTTCTTGGTACATTATCATAAAATTTTGTTCATACATATTTTCGTACTTTACAAGTAGGCAAAATCTGTAATTGCACTAATTAAATTTGCAACTACTTATGGGTGCTACAAAAATAAAATAAGTAAGTACCTATATACTAAAAATAGATGTCATATACTTCAGAAAAAGTGACCAAACCCTCCGGTGTCGTTTGGTCACTTTTTCTGAAGTATATGACATCTATTTTCAGTTTATATATAGTAGTGTAACTACTTAAAAATTGCAAATAAAAATATATATATATATTGAACAAAATAATTTGATTTGCTTCAAGATACCTATATACTAGTAACATTAACACAAATAGTTCTAGAATGTCAATGTTCAGTGTTCATGTACTAATTTAAGGGGTTAATTTATCAATTTTACCGGACATTTGACTTAAACCATGATAAATGTGATCCTCAACTACGCATAAATGTTACGGACATCCAGGTCAAGTCACGAGCAATCCAGGTCCAACGAGAGGTGTGAGAACACTAATATAACCTGGCTGTTGTAAACCGAGCGGTGAAGCCGGTGGATCACCTTACAGGTCAACGGATTGCGTGCTCCGTTTTAGTTCGACTCGCACCGCACTCAATAATTTTCTACCGTTTTGGTCTGAACCTGAACAGCCAATTAGTAACCCCGGTTGTAGTTTTTGTTTAATTACCTATTTTTAAGTAGGTTGACGTTAATCTATCGTTTCGTCGTTATCAGGCCTTACCCAGATTTTTTATAATACCGATTTCAAAGCAGGAAGTACTTTAACTTCTTCCTGATATGAAAATAAAGAATGCCATATTTTAGTAGGTACCTATAACTCCTATAAGTAATACCTATATTATACAAAAATATCATTACCTAAACCTAACTTCTTTTGAAATAAATAAAATATGGAATTTCTCTGTAATTTTTATAATTTACACCGTCCTGGTTAATGATAACCTCGAATTGTACGTAAACCCAGTAATTCCGCGTAATGCCTACAATTACCATCGTTTTGAACTCTTACCTTCGCCCTTCTTCGCGTCACGACCCAAACAAAACTACGCTCCAAATTGTGCTCGTGACCGCAGCGCCCTACTTTTTCTACCACCCTCCCGAAACACTTAACGTTATAGAAATAAAACCTAAAATCAAATAAACAAATACTTTTATATTCCACAAAAAGGTTATGCAGTTGTTTGAGTGGAACGGCAAAGGTACTAGTAGGTGTAAGAGTGGCCGATGGACGGTAATGGTAAAATGGTAATGGGAGGTTCGGTACACCTGATCCTACCACGTAATGGTGCTTACATAAGTAATTCACATTGTTTCCGGGAGTAACGGGTGCAATGGGATTGTTATTTAGAAAGTGGAAAGAGAATGGATAAATAATTAGATATATGTGATGGAATGGAAGATGTTCGTTTAAAGCAATCATTATCTAATACAGTCACATTAAGCAGAAGGAAAATATATCTGCATATATCATAAAACATTAAAACAGTGATCCACCGGTCCCAGGCTTTATTTCCAAGTACCTACTGTGTAATAGTACCTAGTCTCAGAAACCTAAAAAAATCTTTTAAAGGATCGCAACAAAATATAAGAAATATGTAAACTGCGGATGGAGATTTTTTTTGGAGCACTTATTGAATCAAATACGAAATAAATCTGAAACTGGGGTTCTTTTTTACGCCTAAATTGTGTAGCATTTTTTTGTTAATCCACAGTCGTCGTGAATGTTAGAAATCGTTCAACCTCTTTCAATATCCCTTTTGTAGCATTAAGTGTTATTTCCTAGTTTGCCGCCCGCAGGCGAGCTTTAATAGCCTGAGGTAAACCAGTGTAAGTTAGCCCTGTGACTACACAAAGTTGCAACGGTTCTTAAGAACGCGTTTATTCTAGTCGCCTAAAATAAAATATATCGCTTTTACTCGTTAAACGATGAAAATGCAGAAAATTCTTGACGTGCTTTATTGTATCCTTTCTAAGTTTTTTATACGTTAGTCAACTGGTAGACGGAGAGCTAGCCACGTCATTTATGACACAATAATGAGAGCAACGAAACCCCTCTAGTCAGTTTGCTATTCCATGCTTATTTTTAGATCTGGATATCTGGCAGCTCTAAAGTGGTAGAGGTAAACGAATGCAAACCACTTCAAGAAAACAAATCCTAGAGTTCTGGGTTTGATGCAATGTTAGGAGAAATTATATAAATAATTAGATTATGTCATTGCCAAAAGTTTCTATTGCGGGAACGTAGTGCCAAAGGACGTATATATAATGTAATTCATAATTTGTCGCCTACTGTTTTTATTTCCGTAATAATACGCAATGTTTTTGTTCTAATGTTAAAATATTCTGTCCTCCTCTGTAAATGAGACAACTTCGGCAGATTTTACCTATTTTGGTATTACTTTTTTCCAACTGAAATTTTTGCTAGTCTGTCACTGCTGCCAGATGCCCGGATCTAGCAATAAGGATAGTATAGCAATCTAACCAGACGAGTTTTTTTGCTGTCGTTATTGTGTCATATATGACGTGGCCAGCTCTTAGTCCATGGTCTAAGTCGGAAGCCATTATTCATTTTGTACGCTTATTTGCTTACAGGATTATAACAAAATACGGAATTTCGATATCATTTCAAAATTTATTTGGCAGGGGCAGGAGCTTACACCACTTAAGTAAAAAACTGCATTAAGTAAAGTCAGCAATGCATAAAATGGTCGATAGGCCATTCTTGCCTGAAAATCTTAAAATACACAATATTTACCAAATTATATTACAAGTAACAATAAACAAGTAACAATAAACATTGTACAAAGTTAAATTGTGTAAGAAAGTGAATGGTGTCAAAACGGCATTGAAAAAATGGAAATGATGGTACATATCTGGTGCATAATGATGCGGTTATTGACCCCAAAGTTTTTAGTGGAATATTTTTTATTTTTTTTTATTAATATAATTATTCCCTTTTTTGTTCGGTAAATAATTGAAATATCGGTTATCTTTAATTGTAAAATAGTCCCATTGCGTATATCATTCTTCTAGCGTTTGTCACGGGATTTTGCCACGGCTTGATTGAATGAAAGCGACTGCCATCTGCTGACCTTCCAACCCAGAAGGGAAACTAGGCCTTATTCGGATTAGATCTGGTTTCCTCACGATGTTTTCCATCACCGAAAAGCGTCTGGTAAATATCAAATGACATTTCATACGTAAGTTCCGAAAAACTCAGTGATCCCATGTCGTATATGCTCATTTTTAATTTCATTTTAATCAATTTTTCCCGTAAATTTATAACTAGCCTGTAAACAAAGAACTCGCTTTGCTAAAACAGCTGTTTTGGTACAGTCTGCATCAATAACATGCATACGAATTTGATTCTTATCCCACAGACATAAGCGCCGAAATGTTTACATATTTTTGATGCTGACTGTACCTGTATATTAGATGTTCTTCTTTTTAATACGTCTGAATATGTTTTATTTTACTTATACTTACTTACATAATTGTATTTACCTGAGAATGAAACTAAACGAAAACAGTTCAATTAAAAAGACAAAGGACACTCAAGCACATAGACACTACCTATATTCCCCTAACAGATTTTCCGCATGTTCTAGTTTTCCAATAATAATCCTTGCGCCTTAAAATTTAAGGCTTATCGTTTTCCATTTAAGAACGGTATTAGTTTGTAATGCTCGGGTTTCCAAACTGAAAGGTCTTGAACAATAACAGCCGGACTGTGACCATTTTGCAAGCTGTCTGTTCAAACATTGCATAATGAAAGAATTTAAGTAAAAGGTAACCATTTTGTTATTGATTTTATGTTTGCTAGATTTACATTGAAAGAATTTAAGTAAAAGGTAACCATTTTGTTATTGATTTTATGTTTGCTAGATTTACATTACACTCGCGATCAAAAAAATCGACTCCAACTAATTTTTAATTTCATCGTTTAATATCTCAGGAACCAATCATGAGATCAAAAAAGCAACGGTACCATTTTAGAGCTAACAGTGTCAGCTTTCAATACGAGCATGTTTTTCAGGCGAAAAATTTCAGTTCATGAAAAACAAGCTAGCATACCAAGGAGGTGTAAAATTTGGGTGCAAAAATGACCTTAACAACGAAAGAAAAAACATTTTCATGAACGAATAACAATTTATTTTTATCTTTAATACCTGGTGTTACCACCAAAAACCTTTTTCACACATGCCATGCGTCTCTTCATTGACCTTATCAGCTTCCTGATGGTATCCTGGGGGCATGCTTCCCACTCTTCGACCAAAGCTTCTTTCAGGGCCAAAATTGTCTCCGGAGCAGGATTGCGAGCTCGAACCTTGCGTTTCAGGTAATCCCATAAGTGCTCGATAGGATTTAAATCAGGACTCAGAGGTGGCCACTTCAGAGTCGGGATGCCAACTGCGTCAAGGTACTCCTTTGTGACGCGGGAGGTATGACAAGGGGCGTTGTCTTGCATGAAATGGAACCCCTCGTCAAAGAACCCGGCGTAGGGGACGACATGGTCTTGCAGGATGTCGGTGATGTACCTGTCTGCATTCAAACCACCGCCTCGACCCCCGCCGCTGTACATCAGTAAGTAGTTCTTTTACAGGACTAAAACAGCGTACCTATACCTACCTTGTATGGGTTATTTGTTACCTTTATAGTTTTTTTTTTAATTTAATTTTTATTTATTTTTTTTAATTAATTTAGTTATAAAAAATCGACCAAGTGCGAGTCGGACTCGCGCACGAAGGATTCCGTACCATTATCTATAAAAACGGCAAAAAAAATCATGTCTGTTGTATGGGAGCCCCCTTAAATATTTATTTTATTCTGGGTTTTAGTATTTGTTGTTATAGCGGCAGCAGAAATACATCATCTGTGAAAATTTCAACTGTCTAACTATCACGGTTCATGAGATACAGCCTGGTGACAGACGGATAGACGGACAGCGAAGTCTTAGTAATAGGATCCCGTTTTTAGGGTTCCGTAGTCAACTAGGAACCCTTATAGTTTCGCCATGTCTGCCCGTCCGTCCGTCCGTCCGTCCGTCCGCGGATAATCTCAGTGACCGTTAGCACTAGAAAGCTGAAATTTGGTACTAATATGTATATCAATCACTCCGACAAAGTGGTAAAATAAAAAGTGGAAAAAAATGTTTTATTAGGGTACCTCCCCTATACGTAAAGTGGGGAGTGTTTTTTTTTTTCATTTCAACCCTAACGTGTGATATATTGTTGGATAGGTATTTAAAAATGAATAGGGGTTTACTAAAATCATTTTTTGATCATGTAAATATTTTCGGAAATAATCGCTCCACAAGTAAAAAAAAATGTCCCCCCCCCCCCCCTCTAACTTTTGAACCATAAGTTTTAAAAATATGAAAAAAATCTCGAAAGTAGAACTTTATAAAAACTTTCTAGGAAAATTATTTTGAACTTGATCGGTTGAATAGTTTTTGAAAAATAATTACAAAATAATTTCTGAACTAAGTTTGTAATTTAACCGTATAAGCAGCTGTTTATTGTACCTGTAATTTCTACAAAATCACAATGAAATGACGTGCTTTCAAATAAAGAAAAACGGTGAAAATCGGTTCACGAAATAAAGAATTATCCCATAAAAATCATCTTCCATACTTTAAGCTCGCGCGCAATAGTTTACTTAATTTGCCGATAGATGTCGCTGTACGTGTAACGCTCATATCATATCCTACATGGCGGTGTTATTTTAACTCTTAAGTGGGAACACTTACTGTGACGGACGGAAAACTACGGAACCCTACACTGAGCGTGGCCCGACACGCTCTTGGCCGGTTTTTACCCTTTGGGTACGGAACCCCCAAAAAGGAATTAATGTAGGCTCACTTACTTTCATTAAATATTTTATATAAAAAGACAATTAAGCTATCCGATAGGATAAAGTGAAAACATCTGACTCTGCTGTTTTTGTAAAGCTCGTCAGCTATAACGACAGGCTCTTTGTAATCATACTAAAGTCATTAAAGACCTACTTATTTTTATTTCAGACGACAACGAGCTTTTTCTTCTTACTGACGAAGGCAGTTTAATTACGGCTTAATTAATTTGCTTCTTTCAGCAAAGGCGTCAAATTATTTGATTTAAAATAGAAGGACCATGTTTAATTTAATCAGCGGTCTTTACAAAATACAAGGACGAAACTAAATTTAATTGGAAAGTTATTGACTTTGTTTTCAATCACCAGCTCCGACTCCGACCCAGCAACGGTTATTGTAATTTTAAAGGTTGTAAATCGCAAACGAGTTCAACGAACTTTGTGCATTTCGTAATTTTACTACATATAAACTTAAAAAAATATGGATGTAAGTTAAACTTGAATAATTACTTAAATAATAAAGGAAAGGAAAAAGTTAAATAATTTTATTTTAAGGTTTTTTATGCTGTTTTTCGTAATTTGAATTACAATAATACCTACATAATAAGGTTTTGCCGTAAATCAAAAACAAAATATAAATAGCTGGAAATACACATGTACATGGACATTTTACCGACTACCTAAGAACAAAAACAAACAAGAAAATAAATAAAAATTATACCGTTATACGCCAAAACTACAGCTACGCCGGCCGCCGGTCGAGATTAGAAAAGGAAACTCAAGTCTGAGGGAATGTGCAACTCGAGCTGCGTGCATCGAGAACAAATTACTGCAACCAGATACTACGCGAGGAGGGATTTCTCTGTCTTTTATAATTATTATAACATTTAAATTACCTTACCTAACTCATCAAGTTAATGGGAAAAGACCGACAAGGAAAAGGTAGACCAAATCGTGTTACACACGAAATTAAAACTCCAGTCTTTATGCAGCCTAAAAACAAAACTATATCCGAACCTCATTGTGTTTATTTATCACACAAAGTATTTTATAAACAATAAAAAGTCAAATTACATAAAAAACTAAATAACATAAACCTAAAAACCTAAATAACTTAAAAACCTAATATTTCGAAACTTATAAAATTACGAAACTTAGAGCCCACGACACTTAAACCTAGTTTGATAAGACTCCTAGAATGGGGGAACACGAAGTGGCGATGCTGCAACGCAAAAAACCAGGCGGCGATTAAAAAAAAATTATTAAAAAAAATCTGTTTTCTAGTACTTATGATAAGACTCCCAGGTTTCCTTTGTTCCTCGAAGCATGGTAGGGCTCTTCTCCTATTTTAACTTAGAAATCTATTTAATAATTACTTAATTTCAAATGAAAAACCCTAACACTCAAAAAAAATCCAGGCGACTAGGTATCATGATGTCTGTCCAAATTTATTTTGTATTTTACAATATGCAGCATTTGGGGTTAATACGTAATTAGTTCACGGATATACTGTAGGTCATACGACTAATCATCATCATCTGTAGGTATTACCAAGCATAACATTACCAATTGTTCTTCTGAAATGACCTCCGGCTGACCTTTTTCAAGTGAAATGTGATGCGTTCAAAACGTTTGACCATGGACAGACAAATGTCACCAATTTGCCTGCGCGAGGTTACACGGAAATCTAAATCGGGCTACATTGACAGATGTCAGGGACCTACACTGAAAAGCACTTAGCTTGGATGTTTTTACTTTCTAGTAACGGGTTGTAACGGGTTAACAAAGTTTGTAAATAAGTATAAGTATATGGAAAATACAGGGAGGTTCTTTAAAATTGATAATTGTAATGGAGGTAGGTAATCATAATCATTTATTTCTTGCAAGCCTAGACATTAATTATCAATGAAAGCAACTTATTTATTACTTACTTTTTTTTGTAAATTGTAGGTTATGTATAAGTATATACTACTGTATGTAAGTATGTACTACTATATATAAGTATATACTAGGTATCAGATACAATTTATCACAATTAGATCTTACAATACGTATAAACAATATATCTCATTTTTTTGCCCAAAGGTTAGCCTAGCCGTACAGCGCGGAAATGTCCCCAGCATCTTGGGAGCATTCCAGGGGGTGAACTTGATGAGGTATTTTATATTTAGTTTTATCCTTTCTTTCTTTGTAATAATTTAGGTTTTTTATTTTTTAGTTTATAAGTTTTAGTTAGTGTATTTTTATTGTAGTTTTACCTAAGAAATGTTATGAATGTATGTGATATATATTTTGTATAAGGGAATTTAAAATATATCGATATATGTCTCAATATATGTTGATCTTACAATATATGTTTATAGGTTGGGCTTTAGAAAAAGTATTCTCTACTCAATTAAATTGTCTTCCTGCACCAAGTTACAAGTCTCTGTTTCGGCCAATGGTTGTCTGGTAGAGAATGCATTTGGCATTTAAGACCGTCATTTGTACATTATCACTTGTTGTGCAATAAAGTTTAAACAAAAATAAATAAATACATACAAAAGCAATGGACAGGACAGTTATGCGATGCCTAAAGTTGAGTTGATAAATAATCTTATTTCAACTAATTTTTACTCTTTTTGTTTACACTAGAGTGCACTCGAGAACTTAGTATTTGAAAACTAGTACCTAAATTTATTTATACAACAAAAACGTTTCGCAACCTATAACTGCTTACTTGAGTAAAAATATAATATTTATCCAACAAAGCGTCAACATAACCATTAGTCCCTGTCACATGTCACGAGAAATGGGTCAAGTGTACGAGGGTATGATAACAACCCTACAATAAACAGATAGAGGGTTTGCCCTTATCTATATGCCAGGGGAATTAGCAAGCAGCGTAAAAGTTTAATAGGTTATGGCGGTGAAATTGCCATCTCATGTCTGGCGTGACAATAGAAAAATTGTTTTTTGACATGTGCGGCAGATGGGCAGGGCAGATTTGTACTGGGTATACTTTGCTTTAGACATATTTGTACTGAGATACATAAAATAATTGAACTGACACAAAATTGTAAGAGAAGACTAGGGCTTGCAATTCCGGTATTGTTCGTATGGCCAATTCCGGAATTAGCCATACAAAATTACAATAATTACTGGAACTGCTAGCTCTAGAGAAGACAAAGGGAACAATAGAAGTATTTCTTTTACTTTGGTTGTGACACGTATGTTTTTTATGTCCTTCAGTAGGTATGTATAATTAAATACAAATGGAAGAAAAGCTGTTTGCAGATTGCCTGAATTGCCTTTAGTCTCAAGAACCACTGTAAACATTTGTCCCGTTGGGTATTTGTTTTATCAATAGTTACGTATGCTAAGGTTCTATTAAATAGGTACCTATATATGTAATAATAGCAACTACTAAACGTATTCGTAGGCAACATTAATAAACCTGAAAATAAAAGGCACTAAATATCCGTCATTCTTGCAAGTGCTCTCCACTGGTAATTCCAACCAGGGTTATTATTAGTACTTAGTAGCTATTTATACTTACTTGGCGGATTTCTCTAGCACGCTAATCGCAGATATCAGATATTATGTATAACTTTCCAATAAAATTGTTAAAGCCAAAACAAACACGCAGATTTAATAGTCTTATGACGTATTGAGATATGTACATGTTTACGTCCAGTTAATAACTAATTAAAGGTAATATACGAATAATTTAAGTTATTCAAGAAAGGGTCTTAATCACTGAAAATCGAAATTCGACCAGTGAGAGTTACACTCGTGCACTTCGAATCACGAGTTACATACCTAGTTTTTTACTCTTTACCAGTACTTATAGTTAGAATTGTTGAATGTCCAAAAGATAGGAAAAGCTATAATATTAGGACATTTAAATATTCTTACTTTAAATACATACTAAGGCACTGTCATTATCATGTAGAAACTTTGAAATATCTGCTTGATGCTGATATTGATGATTGTATAATCATTGACTTTATCCTTCCCAGAGGCATAATATCTGCCCCATAAATAAAATAAGCTGCTGCTGAAGATTTAAACGCGCAATGTAACTTATAGATGGCACTGCAGTCGTTTAAAAAGACTATCTCTTTGGATAAGTCTAATACATACACCATAGACAAAAACGTTAAACTTGAGTGTGGTTTCATAACAAAAAAGAATTTGAAACCAGGTAAAACACTACAGGTTTTTAACCTCATTGGTATTTGGCAAATCGAAGCTACCTGAATCAGCCCTCCTACCTAGCCCCACAGTTAGCCTCAGAAATGAGATAAGTAAAAAGCGATTGAAATGAAACCTAATTGCAAATGAATGAGTCACCAAGCTCGATTGCTCTAGCCATAGACTATAGACTATGCAAAGTGCATGCGCGGGAGTATCATCACCGTGTCGTGGCATGACTCATTGTGAAAAGCCGTTTACTGTAGTACTTGCATTCCAGGTCCTTTATATTCTTTTATTTTTAGTCAGACTTTCAAACACCTTATGTAATGATAAATAGGGACAAAATTATTTGGTCGTAAGTACGATTAAAAACTGTTAAATAAATAACTGCAAACGGTAGCTGACAAGCGTTGGGCTTTTCGCAAAACCAATATGTTTTAAATATATCTGCTGCATAATTACTAAATATTTACTGTTCCTGCTACTTCACTCCACATGGAAGTTATTTATGTAAAAAAGTTTTAATAATTTTTGTACTTAAGTACTCACTTAATATCTAAGTAATGATAACGATGCCTATTGACTGAAAAAACAAAAATATTTTTTTGTTTTTCCCATAGCAAGGTATTCACAAGTTACCTGAAGATTTTTTTTTAATGATACCGACATGTATTGTGAATCTTGCTTGCACTCATATCGTCGGGTCAGACAAGACGAGCAAAACGTTGTTTCTGCCTTTAGGGTCACAGGCACACCCAACTTTCTGCTAATAAAATTAAATCCAAATAGTCGGTTCTGCCTTTAACCCGGCGACATACCTACTCATATTGATGCCAGACAGTATCACTTTTTAATATCCGAATGTGCCTCTTGGTGACTCGCCAACCGGTTCCATTCCCTATACACATAAACACTAAAATTGCAGTAAGATACGAACCACACTACCATTTTAGGCTTGCGGGCGGACAAATCTGTAACTAAGATAACCGATGTATATTTTGAATACGCGTTTAGGAACTAAGAGCCTAATTTGAGTGTATGGTTATGTTTGTAAATATTGCTTCATTTCCTTATTTGGGTTCTTATCGTTTGGATTTTGTGATGAAAGGAGAATTTCTCTGTCGCGTTTGGGTATTAAATGCTTTGTGTAGTCAGATATAAATTTACGATTATAAAATCGTAAATGACTTGAAAACCTACAAAGCATTAGGAATTAGGATTATGTTGTCCAAGTTCATATAACCACCTATATTCTCGGCACATTAACGGTCTCCTAGCCCAGTCGGTAGTGACACTGCCTTTGAATCCTGGTAAGGGCATTTATTTGTGTGTTTATCACAGTGATCGTAGATTTTTCAGCAAAACCGGTGCAATGACGTTTTTTTGTGAAATTGTTATTTAATTACCAACAATCTCTACATTATTACATAGTTCCAAATGGCTTTGATTTAATTTGATTCTTGGTTCAAACATTTAATAGCCTTAAAATAATAATAACCACTATCACTGCACCAAAAATGCTGGAAAATCTACGATCACTGTTTAAAACCGATATTTGTACCTGACTTATGGATGTTTTATATGTATTTATTTATATTAATCTATTATATATTTTAGTACCCACAACACAAGCCTGAATGAGCTTACTATGGACTAGGTCGATTTGTGTAAGTTTGTCCCATAATATTTATTTATTAACTATACTCTACTCTACTTCCAATTTACATAAAAAATCCCGGGATCGTGATATTAACAAAACACCCGGGATACAAAAAATCCCGCGATTGGAAGCCCAGACCGTATATAAGCAGCATTCGAACTTGAAAGTCTGAAATTTATTTTTCATTAGGTAAAGTACTATAGAAACCTGATTGAAACATGGGTCCTCACACAACACACAAACACTGAACGTAATGGTATAACAAAAAAAAAACAATTATTAAAATCGACAATACAAAACCCTCCCTGGCCGCGATTCGAAAAAATAAACACACACACTGGACAGACACAGCTCCAACCCAACTCAACTCAACGCTATAACGACATTGACATTTGCTATTCGAACAGATTTTCATTGAACATTGGTCTCTCATTGGTCTCACATTGGTCCAATGTCGTTATAGCGTTGAGCTGAGTTGGGTTGAGTTGGGTTGGAGCTGTGTCTGTCCAGTGTGTGTGTTTATTTTTCGAATCGCGGCCCCTGTGCGAGTCCGTCTCTCACTTGACAATTGTTTTATACGGAATCGTACAATGTTTGTGATCAAACAAGGCAAAATGCATTGCGAAGGTGGAGATGTCGTGGGAGCAGAAAAATAACACGATCCTTTTATAACACAACATAGCATCGGCCCAATATGGTTCATGACATAATATGCTCTTGACTGCACGAGGATTCACAAGAAAAACTTGTCTTTTCATTAAGAGTTATAACCGGTTGCCGTAAGATATAATTTCAAGATTATAGAGATGAGGTTGTATATCTACTAATGTTTCAATGATAGTTAATATAAACGAAATGTGAAGTAATTAAGAACAAACATCATAACAGAGTGATTTTCTAACTCCATATTTGGCAACCCGGGCATTATCAAGACAAGACATATTAAATCTACGATGATTCACTCTCGAAGTGTTTCGAAACCCCGGAGGATGCAATCTTATCTCACAAACTGTAGTTCTGTATGTCATCGATAAAGATATTAGTTTTTTTTTAAGAATGCGGTTAGATTGTGTTTGAGGATTTTAGGGCTCTATTTGTAATGCGATAAAGCATATAGCGGAGATATTGCTTTGGATGCTCTAAAACATAAAAGTTTCAGATCCCGAGAATTTTAAGTTATTCGTAGTTGAGAATTGATTTTAGAAGAACAGAAAATAGTGGCCCAATTTATTCATTTTTTCTTTATATTACCCACATTACTTCCATTTTATGGGCAGTGTTAAAATTAAAAATATTGGGTTATTTTTTATGCCCTAATAAATAGTACTCACGGTTTTAAGGAATAATGAATATATAAACAAAAATATTTAAAATCCGAACAATACTTGCAATCATTTCAGAAAACTCCCACTAACATTTTTTTCTGAATGATTTATGTTATTTTCTTTCTGAGCGATATAGGTGCACAGCATTCACTCACCTAATAATTGGTTACATCAAGACTTGGTCCAGTTTCCCCGCTAGTGCATCGCAGATCGCAAAGTTAACGCTCTTGTTGTCTGGCGCAACATAACAGAACCGGTCCGACCGCGCTCACCGCGGCGGCGGGACAAGGGAATTGATTTACAGATGTCTTTGCCGATTGTTGGTTCACTAGATTTTTGCAAAGCTCTTATAAAACTTGAAGAAAATAGTATTTATTTGGTTTCAGTTTCCGAACTATGTGCATAGTTTTAGGTTACATAAAGCAACCCGACCCCCTACCCCCTGAAGACGAGTTAATAAAAAGGACTTGATACCTGATATATATTATCTTAATAATGATGGCCAATATAATCAGTTTTATTTCTTTAGTTTATATTCGTCGAGAGAACGAACAATGGTTCGAATCATTTTAGGAATTGACATGGGTAAACAATTAGAGATCGGCTAAAAGCTACAAAGAGAACAAAATTAAGAAAATAAGATAAAAATATTACTTAAACACAAAAAGAACCATAAAACGGAAATATTCAAAGGGCCTAATGACACGGAAAAAGAAAAAAGGTCTAAGCTCAATTCTTTGTACCTATATACATATGGGACATAATAAAACAGCTGCCTACTAAGCTATTCACGGAGAAGTGGGAGAGATAACATAACTCCTCCTATAAATCCATTATTATGCTTGATAATAAATAACCTATTGATAATACGTAAATAATCGTCGCATAAAGTAAATAAACGAAAACGTGAAAAATAAAAACGTACGACCCGATCTACGACCGAGTACTATCATTTGTGTACGAAGAATTCTAAATCCAAACTCGGCTGAAAAGGCTAGACTTAGCCAGACAGAGTACAAGTGGAAAATTAGTTTCACCCGACGAAGCTGACTCCGCGTCACGTCATTTGAATGGAGGGAGCAATGTGTAGGATTTTGTAGGATTTTCTGTGGACAGTTTTACAAATTGTGGGGTAAACTACGAGTTCTCCTCCCCCGTGATTCATGAGGTGGGCTTTGTTGAGTCTGAAATGTCTGAATAGTGAATACGCACTATTGTTTTATAAAATGACATATGCTTTGAGGTCCACGTGCATGCAGCCTTTCATTTTTATTATTTTTTCCATATTTGTTTCTCCTTATTTCTCTACCCTACGTGTGTTATTTTTAATAGAAACGACGAGTATTGCTTTGTTTTAAACAAGTTTACCATTTCAAATCGCTGTAACACTACACATTTGCTACATATCTTGATAACAAAAACGAACCAGCAAGTCGTAACAAAACAATAAGGAAAACTTACTTACTTGTACATAAATAAAAAGAATTACAGGATTTTCAGACAAGGTACTTAACATTGGACGACTTATAAAAGTCGGCGAAACGTTTTTTACTAATTTGTTAACAATATTTAAAGTGTAGGTTACTCCTGCACTGAGGTGAATAGGTAGATATATTGACGCGTGATCGTTACTGTCAAATATAAATTAGCCAATACCTAATCCTCGTAAACCCGTTTGATCGAGAGCTAGCCAAACACGCTTGCTGATTACCGTGCTAGCGTCAGCCACGTCAACGAACTAATTGTCAAACAAAGGGCGCGTCGTGCTTGCACGAACCTGCATCGCTGCATTTCATTGCACGCAAAAGGCTAGAGGCACTTTAGGGTTACTAACAGTCTGGATGAAGTTCTTTTAACTACACTGCGCAAATAAAAGTATACGTTATATATATTTCTTAATACACAATCGTAATTTACTCCTTATCAAGATGATGTAAGCCGCTTATAAGTTGTCATGGGACGAAACATTTCTGTTATAATGATGGTCAATGATGATTGGGTTTGAAAATTGACAATGTTGAACTGTCATTTCGCAGCAATACACGCTCTCCGAAAGGTCTTCATAATTAAGATCCAATGATTTTAGAACTCAAAGATTAGGTGGTGTCAGCTCAACATTACAAACTATCTATGGGGCTTATTTTGTTTTTTACTTACTGGACCAGTAAGTATATTGATTATTGATTAAAAACGATTAGTTTTTTAAATGCCAAAGTTTAGTCAAAATCGGTTACTGCTACTTTCGCGTTACTGAATAAATCGCCATTGTTGCCAAGTTGTTTCTAGGGACCGTATTCTAACTTAATACACATTTAGACACGATCTAACATCAATACAACTCCAATGCATTAACTACGCAATACAGCTAGCCCCTAAACGTTTAAAATTAGAAATATCAGAATTAGCTTGAAAATTATTCCGTTGCAACTTTAAAACAACTTCAATATTGGTTGATTATTTGTTATCAATTGTGTTGGAGTTATGTTTGAAATAGATTGTTTTCAACCGACTTCAAGATTTCGAAGGAGGAGGTTATCAATTCGTCGGGATCTTTGTTTTTGCTATTTTTTTTTATGTATGTTCACCGATTATTCGAAGACGGCTGGACCGATTTGGAAAATTCTTTTTTGTTTGAAAGCGTATACTTCATAGTTGGTCCCATTGTAAGCATGTCAGGATCTGATGATGGAATCCTGGAGAAATCGAGGGAACTCTTCAACTATTATAGGCACACCTATTTATGGTGATTTGAGTATTTTTTACAGCAGATCGAGCATTTGCTTTTGGAGAGGTGGATGCTAAGTGAAGTCGGTTCTTTTTTGTTTAAAATTATTAATGTATAAGTATTGTTTATGTATTTTAAAATTAGAATACGGCACTAGGCGTCACTATGGCTAATGGTAAAAAGGTAATAAACGGAATACCTTATCAGCTAAAGTGTGCAGTGCCTACTACCTCAAGGAATAAGATAAGATAAGAAACTGCAGACAAAGTATGCCTTCGGCGAGTTTATAACGACACAAACAAGTAAAGTCAAGTACGCTAAGTCCTGTACCTGCTCTGGTATTATTATTATTAATTGTAAGAAATGAGCATAAAATGTCATAAATTGTACCTTTTTAGAAAGCTTATGAACTGAGGAAATAAATTCTGTAATTTGTACGCGAAGTGTTATTACTTTTTTTTAGTTATGCCTTAAAATGTAACAAGATTTGAAAAAAAAATCAAAAACTTCTGACTTCAGATGCTTTTATTTGCAAAATTTTGATAATGTTTTGTACTTTTTTTACTATTTTACGTAATCAGTAATTCATTGGCTATTCGGAAAATCTTTTTTTTTATTTGAAAAATACGTAGTTAAAAAAAAAATACTAGTTTTAGGTCAAAAAGCGGGTATTTATTAAAAAAATCTAAAATCTTGAATAACTTGAAAACCAATGAGTTTTGACCCCTGCTTGACTGGACTTAAATCACTCCAAATAAGCTGTATAATAACCCCCTTGAAGGAATACGACGAATTACCAGTCACCCTGTAGGTATATTTTACCTAAAGGTACGTGTACCGAGCTTCAAGGTGATAACAACTTGATAAGAACAACCGGAGGCGTCTACTTTACATAGTATGGATTTCTTGATATATCGTTAATTGTTTTTAATATTTCATCGTCCAATAGATGAACTAATATTTTATTATTCTATTATCAATAGATTAGCATGTATGTAAGAAGGATTAAAGTTAACCCCAGTCACAAAGCTGATAAAGTATTTAAGGGGCCTGTAAGGTTATAATAAATATCCTTAGTGATAGTGATAACCATAAATTAATTTAATAACAATCTAACTGAAGAGTCTAACTAAAGATGACTTTGATGGATGTAATATTTATCGCTTCGACTACCATAAAATTCTAATCGGAATAAAACATAGTCTGGTTTTTATACAGTTTTGTTTATGTAATTTACTAATGTAATATAATCGTAAAAAAATATTACTCGTTCTCAAGACTATTAAGTTTTTTATTGTCAATTTGGAATTGCAAACACTACCTAACCTCTAATATGTTTTGTCGAATAGAAGTTAATAGGTACTAATAAAGCTAATACAAAAAAATATTAGTTAGATTCAAAATGTTGGTGATCGTTATTATATGACCTTACCATTTTTAATGATCGCCTGAATACATTTGACTCTCCCTGCTATAACGTTAGGTGGGTACCTAATACTAGAACGCAAAAGACCAATTAGTAGGGTTTCCTCTCAGTACAAAAGTGAAAAAAATTGTGCGCATCGAGAAAAAGTTATATGGGTTTTTACTTTTTTAATATCAAAAATGAAATCTGCATGTCTGTTTTATAAGGAAACGATACCACACAACACCTAGCAGCCTTAACCACCAGAGAGTAAAAACATATTGCACGGGACCCCTGATTTTGACGTGAAGGTCCAAAAATTTTACGGACCTCCAATACTAAAAAATATTCATCGTGGGGCACTCTATCCATCGTCAAAAAATCACAACTTTTTCTCGATGTGCACAATTTTTTCCATTTTAAGCTCTGCTAAATTTAACTCTCGTCAACCCGTAATCCCTCTTCCCCTATCCCTCTTACCCAATTGCAGAGCACCGAATCAAAACTCGATCAAATAGCAAGAGAGAAAGGATGTTGCCTTGAGAGCGTTCCGTGCTGCTGCCTCTAGTTTCTGATCAGCACCGGACAAGTCAGTGTGAACACGACCGTAATGTCAGGGGCGTTAGACTGTTGTGCATTAACCACCACTTTGATATTTCGTGTTGACGGTGAGGTTTACATTCTTTGTTGCATCCAAAGTTTCAAAGCAACATCATGTATCTACTTATACCTTATTTTTATTTGGACCCAGTTGGCTTTGAATGTACTGAATTTAATTTAATATTAAGTATTAATATAAGCTTGGCATTTTATAGTACAACTCATTCTTAGAGGTATTTATTAAGTGAAGTTTTGGTTTTGGACGGTCAGAGAGACAAAAGCTCAAGCTCCACTATAAAGTTTTGGACTTCAAAGGACTTTACACGTTTTAAGGATTTCTCTTTACACAATACATACATTTAACTATGTACATAGACATGTATTGCCGATAAGTCGTTGCCGAGTGAATTATCTCAGTTGGAAGGTATCTGGCCAGAAATACTAGAATAAAAAAAATACTTACCTAGCAAATATATGATAGGTAACTATACCTAGTCGTAAGCAGAAACAATTTAGTAGTTTAATATTAATGCTCTCACATCGTCCGCATCCGTAAGTGATCCTCATAAATCCTCAGGGGTACCTACCCCTGAGGATTTATACCTATAGATAGAGTACCTACTCTTCAGGCCTTTTAGATTAATTAATATCCGTGTCATTGGTACCTCTATCCTTAACCCTTCTGTTTGAAGTTTATTTACATTTCATTTCAAAGAACTTGATCCCGTTCAATAAAGAAAACTTCAAAGGTTTAAGGGTAGGAAAGCTATTATTAGAGAAAGCGTTTATGACACGAAATACGCTTTTTACCCTGGCTACGATTTTCATTTCATGTCTATAAATATGTCTTCATTTAGTTTCTCCAAGCATTTGTGTTTAGGGTACAAGTACACAGTAGGTAAGTTATAGACTAATACAGTGAGCAGCTAAAATAGTTACGTGGTGTAGGTAATATGCTAAAAATTATTTGCACAAGAGCGACATGTGTATTCAAAAAATGTTATTGATTTGATATTGATATTTCATTTGTGGGCACACCTATATGCATAGCATTCGTACCATAAGTAAGCGAAGTTCACTGGGAGTAAAATCATACCAATATCAAATGAATTACAGATTTTTCAAATCTAATTGCCGCTTTAGGACGCATTCTTGTAGAGACCGTAGACTTCGTAGAATCACATGTCAATTATTTTGAGCACTTAATTTGCTTAGTTCTTTCAGACATCTGTGCTTAGTGTTAGTTGGAATTAAATACCTACTTTAGGTACCATGGAAACCAAAAGGTTGTTCAAGTTACGAAACGAAACATGCAAAACGGTGCGGCGGCTGAAACCTGCGAGATCTTAAAAGTATCAAATGGCCAATTTGAAAACCGCAATATCCGAAAGCCTTCTTAGGTTTCCCGTTTTAATTTGATAAGTAAAGTAACTGTACGCCATCAACTGCGTAAAACGATAAAATCAGACATGGCAGTCACGTTTGCGAGGCAAAACAGGTGTTTGAATTGAAAAACACAACTTCATCTCCGTACAATCCCTGTAGCCGAGATTCATTCACCTTTCCACACTTAGAATACACAAAACGTCTTAAATAACGTACCTTATGGGGTAATGACTTACAGGAATGGAAATCCGATAGTTTTTAAGTGATAAATGTGATCACAGCACGTTTTTTTTGATAAAATTGAGGGCACTGTACGCGCGCGTGCGAATGGCGCGAAGGAGGCGAGAGGACTGAGGGCTGCCCTCTTTGAGAGGGCGGGAGGGGCGAACCTCCATACCACGGCAGGCTCGCTGATAACTTAGATTTGATGTACATCGACTGCTAACTTAGGTTTTATTTTCTGATCCGGTTAGAAGGACCATGTTCATGTACAGACGCCATCAAATATATCGGAGGAAAAAAAAAATTGAACAAAGTAATTTGATTTGCTTCAAGATTCATATCGGAGCGGCCATGGTGTTCAAAAATATCTGCACGTGTACTGTATCACCTTGACAATAAAGGCGTTGTTCAGATATTTGTAACCACCTTGGCCGCTCCGATATATCTGACGGCGCTTATACTATCGACTGACATATTTTATATACGTTGGTAATTTTAAACATTATTTGAACCGAAAGTGATAATTACTCATAATTATTTGTTTCAATTATGTACGAGAATAAAATAATGACTTTGGGGAAACTGGACTTTTGATCCACCAACGATATAATAACAAGGGCACTTTAATAACTTCTATTTCAAAGTCGCGAGTAGAAGCTAAATAGGTATTTAAAAACCATATTATATTCTTAATGATTAACAATATTCCATTTTACTATTTAGGATAATGTTTCTTAAATTATCTCTCGTTTATAATGTTCTAGACGCTATTTTATTCGGCAACTCTCCTCTCGTACTAGAGCACCGATGTACAGCGTGCACATCCGACCTGACATCGCTCGAGTAATATCTCGCTCGGTACAGTGCTAGTGAGGTCGGCGACTCGCTTCATGCAGCGGTGCATCCCGGGCTGCAAACTGGAACACCCTGGTTTCTGCCGTGCAGACTGGGCTTTGAATTAGGTCAATAAGAAAGGTTGTGAAGCTGCTGGCTGGATTATTCTAGTTTTCCTTTATTTCTAAATATAAGGCTGTTAAGGCTTTATTCAAAATATTAGCCTAGGATACACACACGTATCTGCCCGTAGGATCGGTCTGGCGGATATTCCCGAACGTCAGACCGTCAATATACAAGGTGTAACAAAAATCCTAGTGATCCGTTTAAGCGCATGGTTGGTATCATATCAATGGGGATGATGGGGATCAATGTTACTCCGTGTCCGTAGGAAACACCTTAGACAACCCTACCCGTGATCCCTGGGTGGTGCTAAAAAGAGTAACAAACTTGGCAGCTGCACTGTCCCATCTGGACCTCGCAGCACTCACTGGATTTTCATTATCATCTGCTTTCCCATTACTACTACCCTAGGGAAGAAATACCTATCTATATCTAGTGACATGTAGCCATACGATAAGAAAAAGTGGTATCATATACTAATTAAATAAATTAAGAAAAAAAATTATCGCGCGAAAAATTATGCCCTTAAACCATTGATTTATACAAAAAGGGGATACGGTACCAGGCGCTCGATTCTATGCCATCAAATATAGGTTCCGGTACCTATATTGAATTAGTCGGGTGGCAGAAGTCTCTCAGTCATACCTACTTTGTGCAATGCGCAAAATATGGAGGTCTCCCTTGCATACCCGTGTTAACTATATAGGTTTATCTCTTTTGCCCATGATGCACATAGATTATAGCGGTGTATAGCATTTTACAAGTGTGTAGGTACTGGAACACATTTCAGTTTTGTTTACTATGAACATCACTCATCTTCCTTTGTAAGTCTATGCCTTAAAAGGATCACCAGTATTTTTGTTACAGCCCGTATGCTACCTCAGCTTAGGGAATTCAACTAACCGGAGTCGCCATTGACAGGCGTTCTCTGCCGAAAACATATGACCGGTGATACACGTGTATGGACTGACGTTTATGTGACGTGGCTATTTGTACGTTACGTACGAATAGCCATTTATGTGACGTTCCCCTCCCCCGCAAAAATCGGCAGACTTTTTTCTTTTTATAGAAAATTATAGACATGGCTACTACGGGTTGAATTCTCTAAGACCATTCACTACCACTACCTGGCTGGTGTCCTCACGTGCCCTAAATGTGTACGGGGGATCATCTCGAAGATCGGCTACATCAGCCCTTTTCGGAAGTGGTCGCCATGGTCGAAATCGGCCGGAAGGAACATCATCACATAATATAGCTTTGCTTAGGCATAGCTATTTTTAAAGGGTCGACAACGCGTGTGATTCCCCTGGAGTTGCCGCGTCCATAGGCTTCGGTGGCCTCTTACCAATAGATGAGCTTTTAGGTTAGGTACCCTTGTTTACCACTGATATGTTAGTTACGAATCTCTCCTTAAATTAGCCAAAACCGGAGCATCTGCCCTACTACAAGTTCTGCATCTTTCTCCGGTTAAATAAGACTAAGTTTACTAGTGCATTGGGTCATTATCGTATGGCTGTCGAATCCTTTCGGGCTATTTGTTGCACCCGGTACAATCCGACGGGAAATGAAATGAGCACAGTTCAAATTCTGAATGTTTTTTAAAACATTATAATCCGAGGGCGGAATTTAATCGAAGCAGTTATTAGTTTATTTAACGTACCTATAGTTCCATATACTTATTAGAACGAGTATATGATCGCCTGGTGGTAATTGGAGATACCTATTCATATCTAAATAGTTACATTTCCTCGAATTTGGGCATTTAGGTTGGATTAATCCGTGACAGCAAAAGTGACTAATCGTTATAAACACTTCGAGATAGGTTTCATTGAAATGTTTAAAATCTTAAGCTTACAAGCGTTTCATATTTTATAGCTACGTGACCCCTTGGTAAAATGGAGTCAATTCCATGTTTTGTATGAGCACAAAAGTGGGATAGCCATATCTGAGTGTTTTAAGTTCAAAAGTGCTCATGAAGCATATTTAAATTTTAAAAACAGTATTATGTTGATATGATAATATATCAGTTACGTCTCACTCCCATTTATCCATCACATTGATGTAATATTTTTAAAAACAGAACATATATACGAATGATGTCTATGATGTGTAGTCCGCTGCCACTCCATGTCCGTATGGATACTCAAAGACTAAGAACGGGTCACTACGTATATAAATTTTAGTACAAGTTGACCCGTTTTCATCTTGCATGTAGTATATTCGCCATGTGTAGGTACACTGTAGCATCCGTTGCTCGCTCAAACAAAATAAATATGGCTAAGCCGCTTCCTTGGGAAAACATATAGACATTATATATGTAAGTACATATATACCTATAACATATTTATTCATAAGTAGTTATCTAAGTATATAGTTAATATAGCTACTAGCCTTTTTATGTAGTCTACTTTTTGTTTTACGTTTCGGTTATCGCCAAGCACCATTAATCTCTACCCACTCGTGTCTCTGCGCGTGACTATGCCTGGGAACTCTAGTAAACGCTCAGACCAAGGTTTTATTATCATTAGCCCAAAAATAACTCAATTGTTATTCAAACTAATTCAATATATCGTGAACTAAGCACTATTGTCTATATCCTGTTGAGTGGTATGCTGAAGTTCCGTAAATTCATGAAGTATTAGGATTTGGTACACTTACCTAATTGATGTAGGTATAAATAGCGACATCGGTGGACCTTAATACAAAAGGCTTAAGGTCCACCGATGGGCAGTTAACAGTGTGGGCGACGGTACATTTATAAAAAAACATGTAACAATTGAGGAACTTAATACTTAATTTGGAAGAATTCATTTTTAGGTAGCCTTTGAAGCCTTTAGGGCAGGGAGGGAGTTGAGCCAAGCTCACGTAGCGGAAATAGGGTAAAAAATAGACGTAATTTTATGTTGTATCAAAAACACAGCAAAATGTTTACAAAATCAAGACTTTGTATATATTTAAGGCTTCCATTGATTTTAATTCGTTTCTTTCCTATAAATCCGACATACTTCGTAGGTACATACGTATCTAATGTAGCTCAGAATAATGTATCATCATTAAAACTTTGATTTAGATAAATTTCTAATGATAATTGGAGGGTGGCGGCCCTCCCCCATTGATAAGTCGCCCAAAATCTAAGACGTCTACATTTTAACTGACTCCATTATGTAACAAAGGTAACCCACCTTTCTTCTTAAATGGTACGAGTACGACTACAGGGTAGTTAAAAGTGTTAAAACTTACTTAGCCTGAAGGTGGAAATTTGATTGGCGCAGATACTCTAATAGCGATATTCTTGATGGAAATAGGAATATAAAGTATCCTTCCGCTAATACAGCTTATTGGGGTGTTTAGTTAGTTTTGAAATCTGTCCTGGCTGGTGCACGGGCGTATATGCCATATACAAGTTGTAACTAAAATGCTGGTGATGCATTTAAGGGCATAATTGATATCATATTCTAATTACGAAAAACAGAAAATATAAACAATTCCACACAATAAAATAAATTGGTATTTTATACAAAAATAGTAGTTTTCGATACAAGTGCGAGAAGTATGTCATTTTGCACGAGTACCGAGGTTACTTGGCCCGAGCCGAGAGGCGAGGGTCAAGACTCGGGACGAGTGAAAATGACACTTCTGCACGTGTGTCGAACAACGTTTTTTAATACAATTGCGAAAAAACTAAAATAAAATAATAGTAGATTGTTTGACAAGGGTCTAAAGTAGGCCATATTACCACCAGGTGGTTAATTTTCCCGACCGAAGTGAGGGAAAATTGTTCGAGTGGTAATATGGCTTTTAGACCAGAGTAATGCATACAATGTTTCACTTCGATTGCGAGAAAATATCATAAAAATACTTATTATTTACGCACAATAACTAAACTAAGGTGAAATTATGGTATAACTTGACGGTATTTTAATTTTTTTAACTTCTTTGACATAGATACAAAATATCAATACCGCGAATAAATGCCACAGACGACGGTATAGTTAGCTCTTTAAAACAGCTATTAGACATGGCAATTTGTAGGGCCCAACCTGTTGTGTACCCTGCCTCTGCCACACCCTCCTTCAGCTCCCTACGGGCCCAACCTCCTATTACACCTCCCAACACAACAGGTTGGGCCCTATAAATTGCCATGTCTAATAGCAGTTTAACAGTTTAAACACACTTTAAAGCGTTTCCCAAAAAATTAAATCTTTTTTAATGATTGTGAAGTAGGAACTAAAAAACACCTCATGTTTTGAGAAATAAATTGCGTTTCCTGATTGGTCGATTTTAACATTGCTGTATTCTGATTGGTTGATATTAAATACAATGTTTTTTTTAAGGACTTAAATTATTTACACAGTATACGCACCAAAAAAGTATCTTGCGTTCCGATTAACTCCGATATGTGTTGTGATTGGTGGATTTAATATAGTGAAGTGTTCTGATTGGTCAATTTAAAATGTCTGCAAATCGTGCGTAAAATCAAACTTTACGCACGATCAGATTACTTTTTAGCACTAGTGCATAAAATCAAAGTTTACGCACGATTTGCAGCTACATAAAGTAAACTTTTTGAGCAATTGTATTAAAAAAATCTTTTCGCGTCCAAAAGTTTTTTCTATTTTTTTTAGTCGCAATACGATACATGCCCTTAAACGGATCACCAGTATTTTTGTTACACTCTGTATAATAATTGCATTCGGCCGTCAATTCCAGTGCGTTCATAAGACTCATAAGTGAAATCATTGAAATATTAGTATGTACCGGCGAAAGGCTCTAGAATAAAACAGACCCAAAATGTTACCGATTTCGACTCAAAACAATAAACCAGGAAGCTGAGACAACCTCTCAAAATACTAACAAAGGAACAATGAGTTAGCGCCTGCGGCTTACTTGAGGCACTAAATAACATTACATCATCCACATTTTCCATAGTTTCTTCGCGATCCGCTTGTTAGTCGCTATGCCGTTGAGATAAGGGATTTTATCGCTTAGCTGGCCACTTGGAATCGGCTTGAGGTGTTGTGAGTTCACTATGGCATAGTTTAAATAGGATATATAGTACATTGACTTGCTCCACGTCATCGTAATTCTGTTTTAATTTTAATAGAGGTGTGCGCCTCTATTGCATTGAAAGGTTAGTTGCCGCAAACGAGTGTAAAATGGAAGAGTGATGTGAGCACTTACTTACTTACATTCCCGGAAGGTACCATCAGTGGCCTATTTAATAAAGCTATAAGTGACAATTTACAAGCGGTAGTCTCTTTCTAACACAAAGGGTTAGCTTGTAAATTGTCACTTATAGCTTTGTTAAATAGGCCACAGATCGAGACATGTTGACCAAAGAAATGGCTAAGGGTGTGGCCAAGCGGCTGGCACAGGATATTATCTGTGCTATTTTTATGGGTAATACCTACAGTGGTCGGCAAACCGCTGCACGCTGCTCGAATGGGGTTCTTGTTTGAGGTAGGTAGATTCTTCTTAGTAGTTAGTTCTTTCTAAGGTTCCGAGAACAACTCGGAGCCCTTATAGTTTTGCCATGTACGTCTGTCCGTCTGTCCATCCTCGGCCTAGCTCAGTGATCGTTACATTACACTTGACAAAAACGCTAAGGAAAACGCCGGTAACTACGGAACCCTACATTGAGCATGGCCCGACATCTTCTTGGCCAGTTTTTTTTATTTTCGTACCGTATAAATTAACATTCACGGTTCTCTTAAATTCACAAAACAGATGATTTCTATTGCGGATTTGGCTCTACACTCTGTCACAGGTTTGGTTGTACAGGCTGAAAACAATATGAACATCATAAAAGTGTGTTAGTCGAGTGGATATTCGATAAAACTAGATCAGTGTTAATTCTAAGTCAAGGTACTGATCAAAACTCTTGATCGTGTATTTTTCGACCTTGACAATTCCCCGTTGAACCGTGACCGATGTGAAACAAATGCTTTCGTTTTGCCACCTTTAAGCTTCTAGTATAGGCTACAGTTTATTTGAGTATGGTTTGCTACGTCCAAACCAAATTATATTGCAAACTCTACTTTTTCAAAAGTGGTGATTTACAATACGCATTGACAGGTTCTTACAAACTGTTTGTACTTACCTACTTATTACTCGTACTAGTTACCTGCAACTCTAACGGTGTCACACGCGCGTCGCCAACCCTATAAACTGGCCAAAAGTTTTTCTTAATTTATGTCTCTACATAAGGCTGTAGAAGAATGAGAACTTCATTTACGATTCATAATTATTTTTCATGTGTTTAAAGTGGGGCATTCCACTCATACAATAGTTTATTATTAAATCAAATACAAACATTGTAAACATTGAAAGAATAATCATCCCAGTAGGACTTGAACATACTCGTACATCGATAAGCCTTGCCCGTTGCCGGGGCTCGATCGCTTTACAAATTAGGTACAAAGGAGATCGTCAATTTTTGTTAGGTGATCTGGCCCAGATTATTTAGGACCGTTTAGGAATGTTTCTTACTTTTAAAGAATCGTCATAATTTCTAGATCAGGATGGTAATAAAAATATTGCGAAATCTAATGGGAATATTGAAAAATCATGAATTTAAAACTCGAATCTGACAAGGACAATATTTGAAAGCGTGCTTGCCTATAATTATATATTAATGTAAAAAAGTACCGATTTTTTGAAGATTACAAAAGCGGACTTGAAAACAAAACGGGAATCATGATGAAATAATAAAAAGTCATATTTTTATCGTATTTATAGTTCCTGTATTTCGGTAAACAAAGACTGCTGTCAAACCATCGTTGGTACTATTAACTGAACATTCCTAACACCTATTGCGAAGGGATAAGGTTTACCACCGTTCAGTGCGATAGCACTAGTATGTGACATTACAAAACTGAAAAAAAAGATGCGTTTCGGGCATGATATTATGCCATTATGAAACCCACTTTTAATATTCAAACTACGATCAAAAATGCAAAAATACGCATTTTCAATCTATAGGCGTTTTAAATACAGTCGATTTCTAATTTGAACTTCCATATGCGTAGGCTTAGATACTATTTTAATATTGCAATGTTCTAACTTACCGAACAGTATCAAAACGCAGATTATGTAACGGTATACATTGACAGTGTCAAATCAAAAAACAATCCCGTTTCAGGCCAGGGTGAAGTTAAGCTTTATGTCAATGCCATAAGGACGTTAACAACTTGTCTTGCTGTATTTTAATCGCGGAAAAATCAACATAATGTTTATTTATTTAGTATTTCTAATTCCCGTTTCATTTTTTGCAATATTTTGTCTACTTTAGTAATAAAATGAGTATTTATTTTACATTGCAGTAAAAACTGTACACGGTTTATATCAGGTAGCCCAGAATTGACGATCTCCTTTATATTTATTAATTATTATTTTAAAAAATCAACTATATCTGTCACTAGCTTCTACTTAAGTAGAAGAGGCACCTACCATTCGAATTCGTTCCTAAGAAAACCAGGAAATCTGCTGAATAGTAAATTTTAAACCAATTCCACGGGGGCACAAGGACCCTCGGGTCTATTAAAGGCCTGCCCTAATCATGTTATCTTCGATTTAGATACGATCGAGGGGAAAGCTCTAATGGGATTGATATTATGGATTTTCGATCGTTTCGAGAAGATAGAGCAAGTTTGCAAACTGTAGTTTATAATTTACCACATTTTATTTTCGGCCCTAATAGGACCACAGAATAACTAATAGTACATAAGGCCACATTTTTGATAACGTTAAGATGCAAAAACTTAATTATCATATTGTAACTTGGTTAAGCGTTATCCATGCTAAAACTTGACTATTGAATTAGTATAGGTACCTACTGACCACTGATGACATATGAAACTGACTGGCCAGTGATGACATATGGAACTGAAACGTGGTCGCTTACAATGGGCCTCATAAGAAGGATCAAAGTCACCCAAAGGGCAATGGAGAGGGCTATGGTTGGAGTCTCTCTGCGTGATCGCATCAGAAATGAGGCCATCCGCAGCAGAACCAAAGTAACCGATATAGCCCTCCGAATCGCTAAACTAAAGTGGCATTGGGCGGGGCACATTGCTCGTAGAACCGATGGCCGTTGGGGCGGAAAGGTTCTCCAGTGGCGACCACGAACCGGAAGGCGCAGCGTGGGTAGACCCCCCGCAAGGTGGACTGATTACCTGGTGAAGGTCGCGGGAGTCCGCTGGATGCGGGTGGCGCAGGAGCGGTCATTGTGGCACTCTTTGGGGGAGGCCTATGTTCAGCAGTGGACGTCTTTCGGCTGATATGATGATGATGATGATGATGAGGTACCTACTAACCGGCAGTGGCAGCGCGTTCGTAGAACTCGATTCCCGCCGGCTTGCCTTATTTTCAGACAGTTGAGTAGTTTTCCTACGCTTGCCCAACAAAATTTTTGACACACCGCCACTGCTAACCAGATTAAATACCGTTCCGGGAGTTCCCGGCGAATGATGGACAGGCTTGTTCATGTAATAAGGTAAACGCGTTCAGAACAAATGGACTCTATCATTTTTAGGGTTCCGTAGTCAACTAGGAACCCTTATAGTTTCGCCATGTCTGCCCGTCCGTCCGTCCGTCCGTCCGCGGATAATCTCAGTGACCGTTAGCACTAGAAAGCTGAAATTTGGTACTAATATGTATATCAATCACGCCGACAAAGTGGTAAAATAAAAAGTGGAAATTATTTTTTTATTAGGGTACCTCCCCTATACGTAAAGTGGGGAGTGATTTTTTTTTTCATTTCAACCCTAACGTGTGATATATTGTTGGATAGGTATTTAAAAATGAATAGGGGTTTCCTAAAATCATTTTTCGCTAATGTAAATATTTTCGGAAATAATCGCTCCAGAAGTAAAAAAATATGCGTCCCCCCCCTCTAACTTTTGAACCATAAGTTTTAAAAATATGAAAAAAATCTCAAAAGTAGAACTTTATAAAAACTTTCTAGGAAAATTATTTTGAACTTGATAGGATGAATAGTTTTTGAAAAAAAAATACACAATAATTTCTGAACTAAGTTTGTAATTTAACCGTTTAAGCAGGTGTTTATTGAACCTGTAATTTCTACAAAATTACAATGAAATGACGTGCTTTCAAATAAAGTAAAAACGGTGAAAATCGGTTCACGCAATAAAGAATTATCCCATAAAAATCATCTTCCATACTTTATGCTCGCGCGCTAGTTTACTTAATTTGCCGATAGATGTCGCTGTACGTGGAACGCTCATATCATATCCTACATGGCGGTGTTATTTTAACTCTTAAGTGGGGACACTTACTGTGACGGACGGAAAACTACGGAACCCTACAGTGAGCGTGGCCCGACACGCTCTTGGCCGGTTTTTTTATGCTATCATGTAGACCATACGTACCACCATACGTTTTCATCACATCCATACCTACTGAGACGCTAGTTTATGAAAACTGACAGTTACAGAATTGAACATTCAATATACTGGGTGGCACAGATCATCTCAGAAAATAAATTAGATCGGTCAGTATGGGAAAGTCTGAAACTATATTTAAGACATACGAAGATCTCTTCTTAGGAACCATGTCATCAAATATGTTGAAGCGTATAAAGCAATTCATATATGGATTTTAGTAACAAGAAAAACTGCATTCATATATTTTTTTAAATAGGTACTTGTAGGTACTCAACTCGGGAATCGAACCCGGACCTTTTGAAAAATAAAACTAACACTATTTCTGAATCTTGAAGCAAATCAAATTATTTTGTTCAATATTTTTTGATTTGCAATTTTTAAGTAGTTACACTACTATATATAATCTGAAAATAGATGTCATATACTTCAGAAAAAGTGACCAAACCCTCCGGTGTCCGAGGCCAGATTTGAACTGGCGTCTTCAGCTTTCGCGGCTGACGTCCTGACCACTAGACCACCCGGTCACGGCGGAACTTGACAAATTTTCTCATGTATATGCAATCTCTGAATTTGAAACGGCTAGGCGCCGTTGACCATACTCTAAGGGCATGCGCAGTACGTGCTTGCACCTCCTATCCGAAACACTTACGTGATTCTGGTATAGCGAGAGAGATGGTACTGCCATGCTATTTCTATTTAGATATCGATTGTGTAGGTCTTACTCGTAAGCAGTAAATGTAATGTAATGTAAAAACTCTTTATTGTACAAAAAAACAGTCAAAGACAATACAATAATAGAAAAACGTAAGTACAAAGGCGAACTTATCCCTTTAAGGGATCTCTTCCAGTTAACCTTTGAGTAGATGAGAGAAGAAGTGAAAAGAGGTAGACAAATGCGGCAACATGTACAACAAGGTTACTATGAAACATGATGTCTAAATAGTAGTTTATGTAACTGCTACGTAATAAGCGTCCTTAAAATAGGAGTGTAGTTTTATGAAACGAGCCGCAGGCGAGTTTCATAATAAGATCACATGAGTGCTTTAAGGCCTAATTACGTACAGTTGCATACACTGCTTTGTCTACACACACATTATAAATCCTAAATGACGTATTCGGAAATCATTAGAATGACCGCCATTGCATCGCCATGGCCAACTCAATTTTGCGAACGGTCGGGGAGGAAGGCAACTGCGGTCGGGGAGGAGGGCTACGTTTTCATTACGTTACCAAAATCGATGTTCCAAATTTGAAACTCATAACTTAACTATATTTGAGCATGTAATGTTAAAATTAGGTTACTCCCACAGATAAAAACCTTATCATAGTAAAATCGGTTTTTGTAATGCTGGCCATTGCCTACTGTTTTTAAACACATTTTTGAGGACTTACAATGTGAGTGTAGATAAATAAATAAAATGCATTGTTTTCATATTTGAGGATGAAGGTCAATTAGTAAGACCGTTACCTAAGCAAGTTGAATGTTGTATTGAAAAAAATGGTAGACATTTCGTAAACTTACTAAAATGAAGGATATAAAAACAATGCATTTTATTGATTTAAACATCATGTTTCATAGTAACATTTACTTCTTAAGACCCACACAATCAATATCTAAGTTAGTGTCAGTGTTATTTTTCAAAACGTCCGGGTTGAATTCCCGAATTGAGTACTTACAAGTATTTTTTAAATGTATGAATGCAGTTTTTCTTGTTACTAAAATCGATGACATGGTTCCTAAGAAGAGATTTTCGTATGTCTTATAGTTTCAGACTTTCCCATACTAACCAATCTAAATGTGCCACCCAGTATGTGTCACTGCAGAGAAAAAGGTCCCATTTTGTCGATATGGGGTTATTAGTACTTCCTAATACTACACAATATACGCTATCTACTATTGAAATTGAAACCGACACAGTGGAACATTTCAATGAATTCGTACACATATTTTGATATATAGATTAGATACCCAATACGAAGGAAGAGTAAGACCGTTTTTAAATTATCCTATCCGATAACGAATGTAGATCAAGACGACGGGAAGAATAATGTATAAAATTTAGGTAACCTTTTCTCGTACAGGGTTTCCTGAATCCGATATCCGAGCGGCACTTCCGATATCGTAGTGAAAAGGGTGTGATGTTTCAAAAGAATACAATAAAACGTGGGTACAGTTTTGTAGGCCTCATAACAAGGGCTAACATCGTTCACGTAAAATAAATTGTAATACCAATCGGCCCCCAGTGCACCGTCCGTGTCCTGTTCTAATCGTGTTAACATCGATTGGACGTGCCTCCCCCACGACATGACATAAAACCCAAAGAAACGTAAAGAATGTTTACGACAGACGACATCAAATTTCCTTTAACAATTTGTCATGGGGTGGAAATATAAAAGCTTAATGGACCATGAAGAAATTTAGGGGATGCGGTCTCTGAGATGTATTGTAATAGGTACTTAATCTTTTTAATATAATGTTGCTGATTTCAAGGATTCATTCGTGATAATCCAAATCAAAAAGGTCCTTATGGTGGCAGGTCCTTACACCTTGATTGCTTGAAAATTAAAGATTATTTATAGTATTATTATAAAATAAATATAATTAATTATTGATTATGTATTAACTATTAGGTATGTTAATGTGATTTGTTTTTATTGAATAATCTCTGCTCTTATAAGCCTGCACCAATAATTAGTTTCTGTTTACCCCAATGGTTGACTGGTAGATAATGCCTTAAGGCATTAAGTCCGCCATTTGTACTTTCTTGTATTGTGCAATAAAGATTAAATAAATAAATAAATAATAAAATTATAATAAATATGTACAACGCCTTCAACATAAACGCCTGCCGCCGTAAGGGCCCTTTTCATTTGGATTATCAGCAGTATCAGGGTATTATCACATTTTATGTCTGATCTGGGGACTTAGCCAAGATGACAATCGTTTGCAGAAAACAAATCAAAACGCTATCCGTCTCTCTATCGCACTAATATGGAAGAATGAGCGAGAGCGTGTAGCGTTTCCTTTCGTTTTCTGCAAACTATTGTCATCTTGGCCACACGGCCTGATCTAATCTGATGTAAAAAAAAATGTTGATAAAATACCATTTAAATAATATTTATAATATAACCAATGTAATTAAACATTTGACGTATCGTATTGATGTCAAGCAATGTATTTTTGACATATATTTGACATCAACTTGATATCAAGTAAAGGATGATCTGAATAAGCCAAAACGTCACTTTCAGCGTGTCCAATCCTGTTCAACATCAAATTAAAATCCAACCAATGACAGCTACTTAATGCTTATGTATCAAAAAAATTTTTAGGGTACGTTTTTACTTATAAAAACCACCATCATTTTTGCCCTCAGTCAGATACCCGTATCAGTCGTCTCTTCATCAGCGGACTTCCGTCTACATCGGGGTGAAATTTCATACAAATGTTGACGTTTCATGTTATCACTTTGTGTACAAGAACCACTTTTAATCTGCAGCCCTTAAACTGCAATAGTAAGCAAAAATCAATCCTATGTCGTTTGCTCAGTGAAAACAGAGTGACTTGTTCCATTTTTAGAGCGATATTTAGATAACATTAGCGGGGGTGGAATACAGAGCCCGAGTGAGTCGTCAGAAAAGGAATTTACGATTTAAGGTATAAAGTTAAGTGTTTTGGTTGAATGATCGTTTTTGTCAGCAAATCAAAATTTAAGTAGATAGAATATAAGTAGATGGTTGTTTATTAGGTATAACACGCGTCTAACCACTTGTTATGTGTAAAACAAATGACACTCGTCACTTACATTATTCGCAATGAAGGGGCAGAAGGGTTGACACCCTTATTTATGTCTTATGTCTCATAAAATATTTTAGGATATTAATGTAGAAAACCACTGATGGCTTTTTACTGGGTAGGTATTAGATACATTAAACTAGAATCAAGTATAGTTATTATTATTGTTATTTATTGATAAAAATGTTGATTTAAATGAAAATAATATCTCTACTTTATAATTGAAAGAAAAATGGAAAAATTCATCGCGTCGAGCAAGATTCGAACTTGCGACCTTTCGGAACACCGGTCCGACCGCTCTGACCAACTGAGCCATCGACGCTTACTCAAACGCGGCGAATCCTTCCATCAGTTCTTTCATTGCTTACGTCAGAGGGTGACGTGTAGCGACATCTACCATAAGTGTATATACACGTTAACGGCACCGAAGTTCTCTCAAATATGACTTGTCATATTGGAATAACATCGATAACAATGCGCTAACCCATACTAAATTAATTTTGTACTAAGCAGACACGTCTGCAAGCGAAATTTAAATTTTATAATTGAAAGAAAAAAAAATTATAAAATTGAAATTTCGCTTGCAGACGTGTCTGCTTAATACAAAATTAATTCAGTATGGGTTAGCGCATTGTTATCGATGTTATTCCAATATGACTTGTAACTTCGGTGCCGTTAACGTGTATATACACTTACGGTAGATGTCGCTACACGTCACCCTCTGACGTAAGCAATGAAAGAACTGATGGAAGGATTTGCCGCGTTTGAGTAAGCGTCGATGGCTCAGTTGGTCAGAGCGGTCGGACCGGTGTTCCGAAAGGTCGCAAGTTCGAATCTTGCTCGACGCGATGAATTTTTCAATTTTTCTTTCAATTATAAAATTGAAATTTCGCTTGCAGACGTTTCTGCTTAGTACAAAATTAATTTAATATCTCTACATTTACATATATTGCCTATATAGCGTATCCAAATGTGTGATAGTGTCAAAGTCTACTTATAGGGATCTACATGACCTACGTACCTACGTTATTAATTGAATTCAATGGTCAATTTGATACAAATGCCCAAATTTTTACAGACACTTAAAATACATAAATTTAACAAACTCCTACGCGAATATAATATCAAAGAAATGTTTAAAAGTAGTAACCGTAGTATTTATATTTAGGAAGGCGATGTTGATATAACATAATTAAAGTGACATTAGCAATACGTAGCATAGCAAACCGATGCTTTATTTTCAGTCAATTGTTTTGCTAATAATTAGTTGTGTTAAAAGATAATAACTCAATGGAGCCTAGGGTCCGCTCGGCAACATAATTCCAAGAATTGGCGTAGGCACTAACTTATACGAAAACGACTGCCATCTGACCTTCCAATCCAAGTTGTGTGAAGTGAACCCAAAACTTTCAGATTAAAAGCCGCACGCATTAGCACTACCTATAGCTTAACATCGCTTCGCTCGCTTATTAATATAACAATTAAAGTTATAAGCGGGGGAGGATGGTGGGGCGGTCAAATATACAAGGTGTAACAAAAATGCTGGTGATAACAATGATATTTACTATGGATGGGTTATACTCTAACAAAATGAGCACAAAAAATGCTTCCAGAGTTATGCCATAACCTAACAACGATTCTTTTATGTTTTTCTATTTTGACAATCATTACATCTTTGTCACTCTCATTGTTAGAAAATTACAGTTTGTCTCTTTCCCACGCGGGTGACGAGAGCTCATTGACACGTCCGCATCTCTCGCTTGCCGGAGCGTGACTAGCGACAGTTGTTTGAATTCACTCATATTAAGTGCCTCACTTTTGGAGCGTGCATAACCCATCTGTCATTATTATATATCATAGGGTGATAAGGGCATAATTGGTATCGAATTCTAATTATGAAAAACTAAGAAAAAGAAATGGTATTGTATAGAGAGTGGCCGGCTGGACGACGTGTCCCATACAAATATTTTTTCGAGTCCAAAAAATTGTTCTCCTACTTTTTATTACTCGCAAATCTCGCAATACGATACCCTTAAAGGATCACCAGTATTTCTCTCACAACCTGTATATTATATACCTACCCATAGTTAAACAATGACTATTAAGACATTAAAAAACAGCCCATATTGAGATAATGTACGGCCCCAAATTAGTCGCCAACCTATTAATTTTGGTACCCATTTATATTATATTAGTTTTTGTTTTTTTTTTTTAAAGTTAACAATTATTTTACATGTTTTTTAAAGTGGGGTATTCCACTCATACAATAGTATGTTATTCAATCTTACAAACACTGAAAACATTGAAAAAATAATCAACCCAGCAGGATTTGAACCTCGCATCGATACGCCTTACCGGGGCTCGATCGCTTTACCAATTAAGCTATGGGTTCAGTTACTGAGTTGACGAAATTCTCAAGGCCTTCAATCATCTTTTTGCATTTTATTTTTACATCGACTTTGATTATTTTTTCAATGTTTTCAGTGTTTTTGATTGAATAACATACTTATTGTATAAGTTAACATATCTTCTATACATATAATAAAGCTGAAGAGGGTCGAAAGTCTGTACATGGAAGATAATCGAAAAAAAGTTGGCTGGGGATACTTAGAATCGATAACAGAACACGTTCCAACAATTTTTAAATTTTTTGTCTGTTTGTCTGTTTATCTGTTTGTCTGTTTATTTGTTTATTTGACCGCGCATCACGTGAAAACGGCTGAACGGATTTTGATGAAATTTTGTATAGAGATAGTTTGAGTCCAGGGAAAGGTTAATATTTAGTTTTAATCCCGAAAATCTACCCTGGTGGGGGTGAAAATGGGGTTGAAAGTTTGTATGGAGAATTTTTAACCGCTGAAACGATTTAGATAGAAATGAGTATCGAGATAATTTGAGTCTCCAGAAACGTCATAGGATAGTTTTCAAACCCTTGTGGGGGTGAAAAGGGGGTTGGAAGTTGGTATGAGGATTTTTTTTACCGCTGAACGGATTTAGATGAAAATTTGGTATGGAGATAATTTGAGCTCTGGAAAAGGAAATAAAATAGCTTTATCTCGGAAATTATCCCTTAAGCGGATGCAAAGGGGGTGGAAGTTTACATGGGGAAGAAAGAACCAATAACCGCTGTACGTATTTAGATTAAATTTGGTATTGAAATAATTTGTAATTTTTTGGTCAAGGTGTTCATATTTATAACATGTCACCCGTCGATGCTTTAAATTTACCTTTACCCGCTCTTAAGAAATATTTGAAAATGTCATGAATGTCAAAGGGTTATTGCAGGTTCGAGGACTATATATGACGGACAAATATGCATGGCCCAAACCAAAAAACTACTACAAAATCTTCTAACTTTTATAGGACACCGTTTAGGTAGGAAAACATATCAAACGTTTTGTGAAGCAGTCAGATTAGGATTTATTTTTCTTTATAATTAAACAATGGTTACATTATTTGTCTCTCAAGCTGTTTAGATATGTCTTCTTGAACAACTACGCATTATTTTGTATCTTTAAGATCTAATAATATATTACTGTTTTGAAAAAAATAAGTCCCGTCGAGTTTCTTTTCGGTCATAATACTTCTTGGGCCAGAGGTGTAGGGTTAGAACCGGAGGTAGTTTTGGAACGAAGTTCCTTATCGGACGGTTCGCGGATGCGAGGCTAGGCGAAAAAAAGTCACGTGACCGTCACGAAAAAGCGTCACGTCACGAAAACGCGACACCCATACAATTGAGAAACATGTAAAATGGAATGAAATAAAAAATATATAAAATAGAATAAAGTGAAGTGAAGTGAAGTGTAGTGAAAAGTTAAAGTGAGAAGTGACAAAGTGATAAAAGTGAAAAAAGTCGAGAACCTAAAAGTGAAAAATGTCGAAAATGTCAAAAATGGCACAACTTTCAAAAATTTCCAAAATTTCCAAAAAATACAAAAAAATCAAATTTGCAAAAAAAAATCTAAAATTATATAAAATAACATAACTTCATTCCAATCGCGTGTTCCACGACACTCACATATTTTATTTTTCTTTGACGTTCATTAGTGCATAATAATGTGCTTACATTGAAGAATAAATATCTTGATCTACACCAATATCATAAATCCTCTATTCCGCGTTCGCAACCGTATGTTATTACCACCATTATTGCAACCAGTAACGTAACATCAGTGTATTATCTGTGACAGTGTGGTAAAAACGTATGAAAATTCATTACCCACGGTAATGTAATGATAATGAATATCCGCCCCCCCGACCGCCGGTGCAATAAGGTTGGTCATGGCGGTGTAATGGCGGTCATTCTAATGGTTTCAATGGATTTTTAATATGTGTGTAGGTAAAGCAGTGTATGCTTCTGTACATAATTAGGCCTTATTACGTAACATTACGTAACAGTTACATAAACTACTATTTATCTCTTTTTAGGGTTCCGTAGTCCACTAGGAACCCTTATAGTTTCGCCATGTTCGTCCGTCTGTCCGCGGTCTAGCTCAGTTACCGTTCGCACTAGAAAGCTGAAATTTGGTAAGGCCTGATAAGAACTTTCAATAAAAACTATATTGAATAAAATCGGTTCAACCGTTTTTGAATTATCAGTCAAAAACGCATAGTGAAAGGAAGTGCCGAATAGTAATATGACGTAAGCGCCGCCAAATATCCCTTAATAAACGACCTTTTGAACGGATGTTTTGTAACAGGGCGGCATCTACGAAACTCTACACTGAGCGCCCGACATGCTCTTGGCCGGTTTTTTTTGCATTGTTATCCCGGAAATCACCCCTTAAGGATTACTAATTCCAATTCAAGAAAACCCCCAGCTAGGTTAAACGAAGCCTATAAAACTTCAACGTCTAAAAGGGGGGGGGGGTAGCCACTACACTCGATTGCGTTAAATTTACATGGGTCATGGACCCCCTCACCCCCTCTCAAATACAAAAAAATTCATTTCTGCATTTGTGACCCCCCCTACCCAATTTCAACCGGGCCTGTTCATGCCTTTCATGACGGGAGGATCGATTTGGATGATATTTGCCGTGGACATGAACGTATAAATACAAAAGTGTCCTGTATCGTCCGATATACAGGTACTACTCTATGTCGTTTAAATTCGTAAAAAGTATTCATTTTTGAGTGTAGTTTCATTTAGTGGTAATTGTAAAATATTTTATTAGGACTAATGTCCTCTAGCGTATCCATGTGTCAACTTTACTTCAAGTTCCGCCTCCAGAGTAGCGGGAGAGAAATTAGGGGTAAATTAGCCGCTTACTGACACAGACCGAATTCCACGCGGGCGGAGCCGCGGGCACAGCTAGTTAGTTAATAAGTTTGCGAACTGAAATATGGAATTGTTGATTCTGAAATGAAAGATTTTTATTTTATGTTTTATTTTTATATCGATCTGATATCGACTTAATTAAGTTGGTACACACTAAGACATTTTCGGTAATTTATTCGATGAGTTCACGCTAGTTCATATCGCCTGTATAAATCGACCTGCGCGACTTATAAAACAAGCCTCAAAGAATTGTGTTTGTGTTTCGCATACAATGACCAATGACTAACTTCATGCCGTGAAATCGCACTTTACGCGTATCAATACTTGAATAGGTGAACAACAAAATGTACGCGGTACTTAATCAAATTGACGTCGTACCTAAATTCTCAGAAAACTGTACTTAGGTAGGTAGTAGTAGGTATTATGTACAGATAGTTTTTTTGAAATTTTTTTGGAATAGTTTAGAACGAGTCAAACTCTGTTTTTTTTTTAATTTCTGGTCTGTGGACAAAACAATGAAAAATAACGTTTCCATTGCATAACTATTATGTTTTCTTATTTAATTCTCATCTCGAGTGCTGAAAAAAAGCCACTAAGGAAAAAACGTAAAATTTGGTTTTCCATGCCACATTCGCTACGCGCTACGCTCGTAGCTAATCCTAGTATTTTTCCCTTATATAGAGTGTAATAGCGACTACAAACAGAGAGCCGACTCTAAAAATATTAAATTTAATTGAATTGGCGGGTCCCGGTCACTCAAGTGTTACTCTTGTAAGTATGTACTTTATAGAGCGCTTTTTTTCAGCGATCCTTGTCGCGGGCCAGAAAATCAACAAAAATCGAGTATAATAAATAAGCGACTAGGCTGCTCACGCGCACGCCTTGTAATGAAGGGATTCCGCTTGCATCTATTAAAACTATTCGCCGATGAAGGTCTATTCGATTTTAATAATAGCGCAATTTAAATGCGGTGCGAGTGCTGTCAAAATCGAATCAATTTAATAAATATCCTGGTTGGATAATCGTTTGAGATCAAGATGGCGGCATCTTTAGGATAGTTTTTTGTTTTTTGCTTATTTACGTAGTTCAGTGTGTAATATTGATAGCTTATTGTGCGGTGACCTAATGAACAAGTGTGCAGCTAATGAAATATTAGTCTCAAAACGCGCGTAATCACCCTTTAGTTGAACAAACGGTTACCCGGGGTCTCGGCCACCCACGTGTTTGTAGGGAGGCTATCACCTTACATAAAGCAAGGCCTCAACCGAACAACGTTGCTTGTATTTATATTATTAAAAAATAATAAAATCAAAAGTATACACCTCGACATTGCAGAAATTACCTCGCTAATACCGGCGAGGAATAAAAGCCATATAATAAAAAATATCCTTGTTGAGGACGACGACTTAGCTAACTACAGTAAGTTACTAATATTTGTAGGATTGATTGAAAATTAAAAAATAAAACATATTCTCGCCTCGCCTCCAAAGTTTGAACTCGCCTAGCAATGAACATCTGTTTCTAGATTATTTGGTTCGGATGACTAATTAAGAATACTTAATATTTATAATAATATACAACTATTTTTTCCATCAGTTATGACGTAAATCACCATTTCTTTGTGAGGAAACCAAGCATGGGCGCAAAATATACGACCATTTTTCATTTAACTGCATATTTTTAAAATTATTTATATACTTACTGTAAAAAAAATATTTTCTCGGTAATAAAGCATTTGCCGGTAATAAAGCATTGACCTGAATATTACATAGTGTAATATCTTGCTATTTAGAGACTATATTAATGGTATTAAGCATATTAAAAAAAATTGCAATATAGGCCAAGCAAATAAGATCTATAAAAAGTGTTTTGAAGAATTAATTCCCAGCAGGCTGGAAATCGCTTTAATACCTTCATGTGGTCCTAAATGCATGTAATCCGAGTTTGCACAATCCCAAGAGGTGTGCATAACTTTTTAGCGAAATGTTTGCTCTTTGTCAGGTTTTTGCTTGTAGCTCGAAAACAGTACGTCCGAAGGAAAATGTCATCTGTATCAATATTAAAGAGGGTTAAATTCGACGTCGAGTGAGGAACTTAACTTCTAATTCGGTTCAGCGGTACAGCCGAAATCAAAAGTTATAAACCGGGAAAATATCTCATTTAATTGAAAAACTCGTATTTTGACTTCCATACCACATATCTTTGAAACAGATGACTCCTGTTGAAAAACCTATAGAATAAAAGTTGTAGAGAATACAATTTCAAGTTATATCGACATCTCAATTTTCAAGTAAAGTCATTTTGAAAGACTAAATTTGGCTTGAATTCAAAATCAGTTTTTTCTAAATCCTTCTGAGTTGCATATTTTCCATTTTTCCATAAAATATGAGGTGTGGGGCGTACATTTAATGCATCGTTACAACTAAAAACATTTAATTGCATATTTCTAACACGTATCTAATCAGAAAACTATTTATACACCGTGTTTTATTTTCATTTCCGGTAATTCCAAGGGTACATTACTGAGAGAAAAAACTGATTTAGAATTCATGCCAAATTTAGTCTTTCAAAATGACTTTACTTGAAAATTGAGATATCGATATAACGTGAAATTGTATTTTCTATAACTTTTATTCTATAGGTTTTTCAACAGGAGTCATTTGTTTCAAAGATATGTCGTATGGAAGTCAAAATACGAGTTTTTCAATTAAATGACACATTTTCCCGGTTTATAACTTTTGATTTCGGCTATACCGCTGAACCGAATTAGAAGTTAAGTTACTCACTCGACGCAGAATTTAACCCTATTTAATTTTGAGATAGATGACATTTTCCGTCGCACGTACTGTTTTCGAGCTACAAGCAAAAACCTGACAAAGAGCAAAAATTTCGCTAAAAAGTTATGCACACCTCTTGGGATTGGGCAAACTCGGATTACATGCATTTAGAACCACATGAAGATATTAAAGCGATTTCCAGCCTGCTGGGAATTAATTCTTCGAAAAAATCTAATTTTCTTGGCCTAATAGTGCATGGGCTAATTTAAGGTATGTTGAATGAAAAAAATTGGAACTACGATATATTCTTTTAATCTATCTTGAAAGTGCCAAATGATTTGGTACATATACATAAATTGCAATTAAATGTTGAAACAAGTGCCGACTGTGCCGTTATTTTAACTGTATGCCCGGCAGCCCAAACTCCTAGACGAAGACGAGTTTTGATATGTAAAATTCTGATGTCAGACTAAAATTTTTGCGTTCAGTTTTTTTTTAATAATTTTTACATTATTTAATCGGTGCATTAAAACCCAAATGAAGGGTACACGGAAAGAACATTAAAATTTACATCTGTAACAGAAGTTGTTACTAATAGTTCATTGCAAGCTCTACATTTTGATATAAAAATCTCATTTTACAAAAAAAGTGACTAGACATGTTCTTTCCGTGTACCCTTCAAATAGTATCGTGCTTGCCTTACAGTTCTGGTATATAAATTGCGCCTATAATGTAAAACATTCAGACTTATTCAGCGGTCGCAAACATGAAATGTGTGTGGCTCCTCGTGGCGGTTTTTATTGTGGTAAATATGACATTAAATAAATTATATGACATATCTATTTGTAATAACGGGACTTAACCGCGTATATATTTTTAAAAATTACCTTCGACGTTTCGAGGATGACATTGTCCCCGTGGTCCCGAAGAAAGACTGGTCTGTCTGTCTCAGTCTTTCTTCGGGACCACGGGGACAATGTCGTCCTCGAAACGTCGAAGGTAATTTTTGAAAATATATACGCGGTTAAGTCCCGTTATTACAAATAGATATGTGTAAAAACCGTGAAAGTTTAAATCAAAATTATATGACGTCTTACAGACTTTATCCATTACGCTTTGTTGATCTAGTTCAGGATTCGGCAAAACTGAGTTAAGTATAATTAAAGCTTCTAAATTCCGAAATATGTGCCAATATTTTGGTAATGGTACCATTTGGAGGCCATGGTACGTTGTACAGATTCAATATTTTATTCGAGCAATAAAAGCGTAAGCGCCTCCCAAGATGTACCTTTACCAATATATAAATACACATAATATTGTCATTTAGATTTTGGCCATTTTTTTAAACTCCAGGAGCTCGTGATTTTTACTGATTTTTGCTGCCGCTAGCTTCTCTAGCTTGTATCCTAAAGCGGACATTTGATATAGTTATATTATTATTGTGATGAAAAGTTATGATTACTATATTAAACCTACTAATTATGTTTTTCTCAGGTATTATCGTACAATGATGGTAATGAAGGTTAGTTTTTTGTTCAATTCTTATTAGGAACTTACTAGATACTTCGGTTTAGTATTAGGTACCTACTCAAAAAAGTAATAGGTATGTGTCAGTTTCCGGTCAGAAACTGCACACTGAATCAATGCATTTTTTTGGTTAGCCTGAACACTGAATATTAGAGTCCCGCAGTCCCGCAGAGTCCAGCAGTGGGACTCTAGTCCCACTGCTTACTTATGAATGAAAATATGTTTCTTAAATTTACAAATTAACAGATTAGTTAAATTTCAGTAACAGCAGCCCCATGTCGTCGTGGCCACCGCCATCACCACAGACCCGAATGTGACGATGATGATGATAATGACGACCATGAGGACAAGTCTAAAAACGATAAACACACGCATAAAAAGGATAAGAAGGCTAAAGACAAAGATGATGATGACAAGGATGAAGATGAAGACAAGAATAACGATCAAGCCAAAGATAAAGAAAGGAACAAGAATAAGCCCAAAGATAAGAAAAAAAATAAGGATGTAAAAAAGGATAAACCCAAGCATAAAGAGGATAAGAAGTCTAAAGACAAAGACGATGATGACAAGGATGAAGACGATGACAAGAATAACGATGAGGCTAAGTCTAAAAAGGATAAACCCAAGCATAAGAAGAATAAGAAGGCTAAAGACAAAGATGATGATCACAAGGATGAAGATGGGGACAAGAATAACGACCAGGACAAAGATAAAGAAAGGAGCAAGAAAAAGCCTAAAGATAAGAAAAAAGATAAGGATGCAGAAAAGGATAAACCTAAGCATAACAAGGATAAGCAGGATAAAGCCAAAGATAAAAATGATGACGACAAGGTAAAAGATGAGGACAAGGATAAGTCTAAAGATAATAAAAAAGATAAGGATGCAGAAAAGATGAAGAAGTTAATAAAAGAAGGTCAAGGTTAATAATATTTTTGAATACCTAGTAAATAAAACACAGCCAATTTTAGGTTTTCAGAGAACTCTAGATGAAGTTAATAATGATCAAAATATAACAATTCAACTAAAAGCTTAACACAGACATAGATAAATAAGTAATCTTATTTAATTCTCTTTGACCAAGATAATGATTCATAATTCAAGACGAAGTCTCTAATTTACCTGACATTACTCTAAATTTGACATACGGTCACGTCTGAAAATGGTGATACATTCAATGTGACAAAAACATGTATCCAATACTTTAGGCCTTGGTAATAGAGTCGTGACTCGTGAGCATGGCTACATATTTTTGACACATTAAATGTATCCATATTTTCAGACGTGGCTGTACCTTAGTAACATGACTTTTCCCCTTGCATATACACTTTGTATATATTACATATATTGCAGATTTTACCTAAAGCATGCTATTTTCCATATTTACTTTATCTAACTTACATTTATGTTTTCAGATATCATGAAAGGCATTGGTAAGTACTGCGCTTATTCATAAAACTTATCAAGCAAGAATATAAAGTAGACCAATAGACTGAGAGCTATCTGACGTGTAGACACCATAAAAAGAGCAACAAAAACCCTCTAGTTAGTCGTAGTAGTAGTAGTAAAACACTTTATAGCCCAAAACAAGTACACGACCAACAAAATATAGTGGGTATGTACAAAGGCGAACTTATCCCTTTAGGGTATCTCTTCCGGCTAACCTTTAAGCAACTGAGATAAATCGGTCAGACATGTTAGACAAAGATTTGTACATTACTTGTACATGAGAGCAAAACTACGGAGACGTAATGTACAATCACCTCCTTTTTAGGGTTCCGTAGTCAACTAGGAACCCTTATAGTTTCGCCATGTCTGCCCTTCCGTCCGTCCGTCCGCGGATAATCTCAGTGACCGTTAGCACTAGAAAGCTGAAATTTGGTACTAATATGTATATCAATCACGCCGACAAAGTGGTAAAATAAAAGTGGAAAAAATGTTTTATTAGGGTACCCCCAGGGATACGTAAAGTGGGGAGTGATTTTTTTTTAAATTTCAACCCCAACGTGTGACATATTGTTGGATAGGTATTTAAAAATGAATAGGGGTTTACTAAAATCATTTTTTGATAATGTAAATATTTTCGGAAATAATCGCTCCAGAAGTAAAAAAAAATTTATCCCCCCCCCCCCTCTAACTTTTGAACCATAGGTTTTAAAAATATGAAAAAAATCTCAAAAGTAGAACTTTATAAAAACTTTGTAGGAAAATTATTTTGAACTTGATAGGTTGAATAGTTTTTGAAAAAAAATTACAAAATAATTTCTGAAATAAGTTTGTAATTTAACTGTATAAGCAGGTGTTTATTGTACCTGTAATTTCTACAAAATCACAATGAAATGACGTGCTTTCAAATAAAGTAAAAACTGTGAAAATCGGTTTACGCAATAAAGAATTATCCCATAAAAATCATCTTCCATACTTTAAGCTCGCGCGCAATAGTTTACTTAATTTGCCGATAGATGTCGCTGTACGCTCATATCATATCCTACATGGCGGTGTTATTTTAACTCTTAAGTGGGTAATTTAAGTCTTAACACTTACTGTGACGGACGGAAAACTACGGAACCCTACACTGAGCGTGGCCCGTCACGCTCTTGGCCGGTTTTTCTTAATCGAACAAGCGGAGCGTAAGCGAAGTGAAGTTCTTACAAACAACTTCGGCTACTGGGACGTTTCGGCATTTCGATGGCTTTTTGATTTTGAGAATTAGTGCCGCGATAACTTTAGTAACGTTTTTCTGATGTTTATGAAATTAGTTGGGGTTGTAGCAGAGATCCATATAATTTGAGAGTTCGTATATGAGCAGGATCGTCATATAATGCGTCAAGTTGCTCGGTGAACGTATACACCGTGGGCCCATAAAACTAGACATATTGTAACAGTGTATTCCTGATCATATTTAGATACTAAAATGTTCTATAAACTTTTTATTATATTATAACTCATCACAAAACGCCTTTCTAATGGCGTTGTTGCCACTATTGGACATAGTTTACACGTCCTTATTGACAGATATCACAGTGACAAGGAAAACTTTGCAGTAACTAAATTTAAAAAAAATATATATAACAATTTGTTTTAGGTGATAATTTTATTAATAACATTTGCTTTTCATGTGCAATAAACATTCAAAAATAGGAAAAAAAAAAGAAAAATTTTTTTTTTCTGCGAAATTGACCTAAAGTCATATAATATTTTTCCTTCTTTTGGTCTTAGAAATTCGTGGTTAAGATCTGTCGGGTTATTCTAGCCCACGGTGTATAAGAGTTTATACGGTCCTTAAGTTCTAAATAAGTTGAGGCATGTATTTAACCAGGCTGCTAAATAATTTAATTTGGGTAGCTATAAAAAATAAAAATGGGTACCTACCAAAATTAATAGGTTGGCGCCTAATTTGGGGCCGTACATGTTTTCAATATGGGCTGTTTTTTAATGTCTCAATAGCCATTGTTTAAATATAGGTAGGTATCAAATAATTATATTGAAAACTGAATTTATAACTGGGAAGCATTTTAAGAAGCCTTTTTTAAATCGAAAACGATTACCTATTAAATTAAAAATAAGGTACTTTTAAAATATTTAGGAAGCAATTAAAGTGAATTACATATTCAATATTAGTACAACCGGCAACTTTACTCGAGCTGTAATTATAAGATAAAATGGATTCTTAAAAAGTTACTAGGGTCTATGAATATTGGTAGGTAGGTACCTATAAGTAGGTAAGTATCTATAGTCAGATATCTAGAACCAAAATTCATATGCCACATATGATTTAGAAAAAAGAAAAGGTGCCTTTTGTATAGTATTACCAAAATACCAACCTAGTAAATAGAGCAACATGAATGGTGTCTTTTGTGTAGTTATTACCTAAATACCTACCTACCTAGTTAATAGAAATTATGAAGGGTGCGTTTTGTGTAGGTATTACCTAAATACCTACCTATACCTACTTCCTTTTTTTTAGATTAGAAAAATCGTTCGATTGTCGTAGTTTTCCCTCATAGGGCTGAAAAAAAGATACATAGGCGAAATGGATCGTTAATTTTCTATTGTGAAAAAAAAAGAGGTACTTATAGTCGCCTACCTTACTTCTACACAGATCACACCTTCTTAAATTTTAAAGGAAAAGAAAAAACATATTGCAGTTAATAATAATCATTACCTGTTGTTTATTGACATTTAAAAAAAAACAAGTTGTATAATGTATATGTAGTAGTGTTTCTACTAAAAAATAAATGACTAAAATATTCAATGAAATTATTTGATTATAGTAGTCATGTGCCTACCTTTTGGAAGTAGGTATTACCTAAAGCTCAAGTGCTCAATATATGTATACATTCAAAATACGTAATAAAGAGAGGGAAAATTGCATATAGATCAACATTTTCGTGTAGATCGTATGGTACTCGTATCTGTATAGATCAAAATTTTTATTATATATTTTTGTTAGCTATTTTTTTATGACAACTGCACTGAACTTTAACTTTTCAAAAAATCAAAATCAAAATAGCTTTATTTCAGACATAGTCCATATGTTGTTAGTAACAGTATTTTACTTAAGAGCTATGTTAGAATTTCCTATAAGACTAAGATTACATACTAAATTACATACTAAAATACAATCTACTTGACATAAGTCAAGGTAGTTGTTACTACACCCATCCAATGCCACATTATTGGACAGCCAAATCTACCCGCGATCACCTTCAGAATACTATTCTTCTATACTTTTACAGTTAAGCTTCTTGTTCCTTTGCTCGTCTTCGCACCTAAATCTTCCTAGGCTTATTTAAAAATACAAATTTACTCAGAATTTTTTTTTTATATTTATTGCCATGAGAGATTCATGTGGAAAACGACCTGCAAAGAAAGGAAAATAATGTTGGGAATCGACACCCTAGGACAACAATGATAACCCTGTATGGAAAAATGGGAAATGACCCGTTTTCACTGTCCTTGAGTATATAACTATATACGATTAAAACCACAAGAATGAAATACGGATTGATGGAAGTACGGACATGACAAAACTATAATAATAAGGGTTCCGTTTTTGCCATTTTGGCTACGGAACCCTAAAAACCGGTCAAGTGCGAATCGGAGTCGCGCCCCCAGGGGTTCCATACATCACACAATTTTAATAATATTTTTTCTTGAGTTCGATTCTTAACTTCACCACAAGATATTTATGACAAAAAGTAAAAATTTACATTCTCAAATCAAGCCCTTTAATTTACACACTACCAATAAAGTTGAAAGCTATAACGGCCAAAAATGGCTTAGTATGCAGTAAAGGGTTAGTTTTTTAAATAATGTGAAACACGTAGTGAAAAACAAAATTCACTACAGGGTGTCAGTAAGCGGACATGTGTCCGCCAACCGGGTTACCTAACCAACATGCATACCGGTCGCGCAGACAATTTTTTTTATACCACGACCCTATCGTTTGCAAAACATTTTATTTAATTTTCTTAATTACCCCCTTAAAGCACCGGGGGACATACAACCTACAAAATTTCAGCTCAATCGATCTAGAAATTTCGGAGCAAATAGACATTGTGACACGACAATGCTTCCTTTTAAACCATTTTGGTACGGAACCTTAAAAATATTCCAGTTTCCTGAAATTTGAGTGCTCCTGTAATTAAAATGATACCAGCAATTGATACACAAAAAATGATTAATTAGGTCGAAACAAATAGCTGGCAACAAATATTTAAACCGAGCCTGCTTTAAATAATAGATGCCAAGTTAATATTTTTGTTGCCAACCTATTATTTCAAGTTCCCGGTAAATTTTTTGGTCAGCTATATATTGCTGCCGTTTTTCAATAATATAATGCCACATGTTTGATGCTTATAAAAAAATATTGTCGCTAAAATATTAATTCAGGGCCAATTTATATTATTATATGCCATAGAAAAGTTGCCGATTCATGTTTTAGATACCCGGAAAATTATAAGCCATAAGTTAATTAATTATTCATATGTTATAATGCTTCCTGTGTTACTGGGGTTGTAAAGCTAGAAGACGAAAAAAATCTTCAGAAGGGTCTTGTTATATTGGCCATCTCGTGTGCAAGTAAATCGCGAGTTTTCAGTTCGAGGCGGACTACTAGTTAATTCTAAAGAGGCTTAAATTTTAATCTCATGAAGTTCATGCAAACAAATTAATTATTCTACAGGTACAAATGTGAAATTGTGAACTTAACCCTCATGAATGCAGAGGCGATGTAGCGACCACATACAATTAATTAGAATCTGAGTCTTAGTTTAGTACTTTAGTCCGCCTCGAACTCAGAACACGCGATTTTCTTGCAAACGAGATGACCAATATAACAAGACCTTAATGATGATTTTTTTCGCGTCTCCTAGCTCCATGACCCCTTGATCGATACTGCTCAAATACGAACTCTCAAATTCTATGTATCTCTGCTACAACCCCAAGAAATTTCATGAAGCTCAGAAAAGCCTTAATAAAGTTATCGCGGAACAAACTCTCAAAATCACAAAGCCATCGAAATGCCGAGACCTCCCACTAGCCAGAAGTTGTTTCTAAGAACTTGCTCCGCTTACGCTCCGCTCGTTCGATAAGGTTCAAAGTGTTCAAACACAGTTGTTTTTATTGAAAATATGAGTTACTTTAAAAATATTCCCCTATATATTACCAACTTGAGAGTGTATTTAACTTTCACGTAGCGTATTGGTATAACTGGGGCCTTCTTAAGGGTTAATGTTTTTTTTTTCATTTACAGGTAAAATGATGTCGGAGCTGTTTTCTCGTTAAAGAACGTTAACGAAGCCGAGAGCGAACAAAAATGTATTAGAATTAAATTAATTTTAGTTTTTACTAAATACTTACGTAATATTTTTGTATAGTGTGTTAATTATTTGAGAAGAAATTGGGATATTTAAAAATTGTAGAGCTCCGTTTTTTCATTTCATGCCCTAGTAAATTTGTAATCAATAACTGGCATCATCATTGCTTCATAATAACCGCTGTAATTAGAGATTTTGTAAACAATCTCATAGTAGAGATTTGCAAATAATGTAAAATTCTAGTAAAGTTTTTTTTAAATAAATAATTCTAATTTTTTTTTTGACACAGGCGTGCGTAATAATGACATTTCTCTACTCATCCTTCTAATCCTTCATATACATAGAAAAGGACGGGAATAGATATAGTACCATTATTACTGACTATATACAGGGCGTCCCACGACTTTGCTACATGGAGGGTACTTTAAATACTGTAGATAGGACATTTTACTGAACTGAAAGAAGACTTCATTTATATATATATATATATATATATAAATATATATTTTTTTTTTATTGAGAAACAAACAGTCTTATAAAACATATCTGTAAATTATCTAAAAGCTATTTTTACTATATAGACCTATAGTTTCCTGTATTTCTTAACAGTAAATTTTTTTTAGTATAACAGGAGTACATCACCTGTGAAAATTTCAACTTTCTATCACGGTTCATGAGATACAGCCTGGTGACAGGCGGACAGACAAATACACGGACAGCGGAGTCTTAGTAATAGTCCCGTTTTTACCCTTTGGGTACGGAACCCCAGTTATTTTCGCATTTAATAAAATCTTATCAGCGTCTACCATATTTATGGAGTTCGATTCCAGGTTCAGACAGGCGATAATTTAAAATCTTTAAATGCAGATCGTATTGTTTTAAAAATTAAAATGATTAAAATTAAAAATAAATATGAATGAATAAAAATGTCTTCTTTCAGTAAAATTTCCTATCTACAGTATTTAAAGTACTTCTCCTCCATGTGGCAAAGTCGTGAGACGCCAGGTATACAAATCAAATCGGGGGGAATCGGTCATATACAAGGTGTAACAAAATAAATTCTTTTTACGCGAAAAAAACGTACAAAAAGAAAATATTTTCGGAGAAAAAAATCTCCTACTTTTTGTTAGTCGCAAAACGATATCAATTGCCCTTAAAGTCCTTAAACGGATTACCAGTATATTTGTTACATCCTGTATGTCACTGATAGCCAAAATACAGCACACCTGTCAAATTTAGGGTCATATGAATCGATTTAACTCATTTTGTACCAAAAAAATATCCCTGATATAATAAATGATGATATATATAAATACTATCTCTCCCTAAAACAGGGGTCGGCAAATCGCGGCTCGCGAGCCGCATGCGGCTCTTTGAAGGGTCAGTTGTGGCACTTCAAGTTCCCCTAAATTAAAAAAAATCTTACAGTGAAAAACAGATAACTGCGGCTCTATGAGCTTCCAAAAATTCCATATTTTCCGCCATCAGGCTCTTTGTCAAAAAAGTTTGCCGACCCCTGGACTAAAGCAAAGCAAGCGTCAGTTAGACCATCAAGACACCAGGCGCGGTCCGAGGGGGGGTCACAGGGGACATGACCCCCCCCCAAAATCGTACACGTCCAATAGGAAAATTAATTACTGACCCTCTCAAAAATAATTTCTGCATTAGTGACCCCCCCAGAACTTCATAGTGACCCCCCCCCCCCCCCCCATTCAGGCTTGCGACCGCGCCTGCAAGACACAGCCCAGACACGTGACTATGTCCGTAAATAATAAAATAGACTCCACCAATTAAGTCTTTTGTATGGTATGTCATGCTGTATGACCGTGTCTAAATGTTGCTATATAAATACCGTGGCTTTATTGTCATGTTAAACTTTCAGAGAAAACAACAGATCATTATGAGAAGACACTCTGTGTTGTTCGTCCTGGCGATATTAATTGTGGTAAATAACATTTATTATTTTTTTGTGATACATTGATATTATTAAATTGTCTATATTTTTTTCAATTATTTACATTATTAATAATACATTAAATAACATAATAATGGTTAAGTACTATATCAAACTAAAACTACTATATTTTTTGTGTAAGAGAAATCCGTCTACTAAAAGCAAATTATATTATTTATTTCGTCTCTAATTTCTGAGCTTTATACTTTATAGGCTTCGTCTGTGAGAAGCTCCAAAAGAGTATTAAACGTTGTCCCAAAATAAAGAACCATTGTGATGTGAAATTGTTTTATAATTTAATCATGATTATTTCAGATATTGTCCTACGTTGCCGAACATGAAGGTCAGTTTAAAGAGTTTTAGAAAGAGCAAGTTTAATAGATTCGAATATACTGTGCGTTTTTTTGTTTTTCTATCTTCGTGTCGTGCCTTCGTTTGTAATTAAGGTAAGGTGGCCTGGGGGCCGATTTTTGACATTGGAGCGCTCGAATTCAAAGAAATGAAGCTCTATAATAATCAAACACAAAAGTTTGTCGCCATTATTTTCTCATGAAGTTAATAATATAAATAATCATGATTTTAAATTCCTAGCGCTGTTATTTTTAAAACATCATTCTTTGTTTTATTCAGTCTTTTAAATGTCAGAATCGAGCGCTCGAATCTCAAAAATCACCCCCCTGAGGTCAATCTTCGATTACATTTTCTGTAAGTTCAACGTAACGTAACGTACCTAACGTAAGTGAAATGTTCTGTAGATCGGTAGGTACCTGCCTTATGATCATGGTAACCATGAAGAAATGTCGCAAGGCCGGTACATAACGTTTATTCCAGCTTTTGCCACGACCCGATACGAATAGTTTGGGATGCAACCGGCTACCTCATATAAGTAAAATATAAATAGTAGCTTCAAATAATTAAACGTTGTTCGTATTTATATCTCAATGTTGTTCATTAATTATTCTTACTAAGTATATAACCTACATAAAACATAGGTGCCTAGCTATAACTACCTCTACACTGTATAAAATTTAAAACGGATAAATTTGTATGGAATTTTAGAATAAGAATAAGAATAATTTATAAACATAATACAAAAAAAACATCAAATTGTTACATGATTTGTTGTTATTTTCTATACTAAGTGACCTGTTTTAATCCCCGACCCAACAACAGGGGGTGTTGTGTTATATATTTATCCAGAGCAATGACGCGCAGCTGCAGCGTCCGCGAGGCAACCGGATGGCTCGCGGTATTTGAGCTCCCGACGTGTTGTGGAACCGCCCTTTGCAACCCAACTTGGACTTCGTTTTTCACCCCTCCCCCGCCTCAATTTCCAATGCCTGTATGTGATGAAGAACGAGCATGCAAATTGCCATTCATCCCGGCCGGTCGGTTATGAATCCGTCAGAGTTGAAAGCCGGGAAAAATTGAGGGGTGTGGGGGTGAAAAACCAAGTCCAAGTTGGGTCAGTTCGGGTTGCACGGGGCGGTTCCGCAACACGTCGGTAGCTCAAATACCGCGAGCCATCAAGGATGCCTCTCGGACACTGTAACAACGCGCCATTGCTTTCACTATTATAGGTTTCACCGCTAAGCATGTGTTTTTCTTTGTAATGCGTCTCTCTGTGGCACCGTATGTTTTTATTTGAAAGCAGGTTTTGTAACGCGAAAATGTCGACATCTGAACAGCGAAATGTGTTTCATACATTTTTTGAGACCTCCGACTTGGTCGCAATAGTATACTAGATAATACTCATTCAGTATGGCCTACCTTTAACGGCCTCCTAGCCTAGTCGGTAGTGACTATGCCTACGAAGCAGGAGGTCTCAGGAGGAGGAGATTTGTGTAAGATTGTCCTATAATAATAATAATAATAAAAACACCTCGGACAATACGGCTAAGGCTTGAAAAAGTAACCTGTATCCATACTAATATTATAAATGGGAAAGTGTATGAGTTTGTTTGTTTGTCCGTCTTTCACGGCAAAACGGGGCGACGAATTGACGTGATTTTTTAAGTGGAGATAGTTGAAGGGATGGAGAGTGACATAGGCTACTTTTTGTCTCTTTCTAACCCCCCACTTCCCTAAAATGGGGTGTGGAAGTTTGTATGGTTTGTTACCCCGAATTCAACGCGAGCGAAGCCGCGGGCAAAAGCTAGTAAGGTATAGAGCTACTTCCTGCTACCATATTATTATTATATCTAGGTACCTACATATAATGCTGTGTGTGCTGTGTTGCAGTGACGGCAGCCGCAGCGCCAGAACCTTGTTTCTTAGGCGACATGCTGCCCATGCGGCAAGCGCGCAGGAGACCCACGGATGACAACGACAAACGAAACAACGAAGAGAAGATTCTAGAACGTAAGTACCTAACGCAGTTATCACACTGGCGCCGCAGCCTGATGTGTGAACGAGACAGCGCTATAATCATGCAGGTTGCTATCTCGCTCGCACACCGTCCCCGTATGCGGAAACCGCAGCAGTGTGATAGCCGCCTTATGCTAGAGATTTTACCTTCGGAGGAAAGGAGAGGGTTATATGAATTTCCGGAATTTCCTATCTGTCTCCAATAAAGCATGGTCGATATAGTTGCAGTTTACGTCAGACTGAATTAACCTAACCTACGTGACACGCCAGTAATGACGCTGTTAAACATAAATTATTTTACTTTTATTGTGGTAGCTAATAATGGCAAATAGAAGTTCTATCTTACAAATTACAACAGCTTATCAGCTTATACAACGAATTAACTCAAATACTTAGATACATTTTTGTTTCAGAAATGGCGAAAGAAATAAGTAAGTAGTTAATCAATGAATCCTGCTTTTAAATTTTAGGTTTTAAAAAATCTGGCCATGTCCGAGTCGGGACTCGGGACTAGGGCTCGCGGTCGTGTCCGGGTTTCGTGTAGACGTGTCCAATACCCGTTTAACACGTACCCGGTTTTCTGACCCGTTCGGCACGTATTTTGGAAACGTATAATTAAGATGAACCCGGGTACACGGATACACGGATCTTAACTACATGCGGGTCGACCCGTACTTGACGTGTAGCGGAGCGGAGATTTGATACGTGCGCTTTTAGAACTAATAACAGATATAAATATGAGTTTCGGGTGTTCCGATCTTACGCATTCGTTCGTAGCTCTTCAACTCCACTACACGGCACAGACGGGTCGTACCGCGTGGCGCGCGGGTAAATAAGATCCGTTTCTTCGTGTACTCATGTAATCGCGTACCTGTGCACCCGTGTACCATACACGCGGGTTCGTATAGTTCGGGTTCTTAGCACCGCAGGGCGTAACAACACGGGTACCGTGTGTGTACACGTGTATTGGTAGCTCTACTCGGGACACCACGTGTTTCGTACCCGGAGGTTGACAAATAGGCCTCGTCGTCTGACCTAAAGAAGGTTTTTGTATGTTAACCGATTCGTTGCGTCTTCCATTTTCGAAAACTTTTGGCTGTGGCGGCTAACAATTATTTCATGACACGACAGGCGTGCCATACGCCATAGAATTTGATGACACGCCTATCGTGTCATCAGCCATGTGTAAAAAATTATGGAATTTTTTGTGTTTTGTCTCTGATTTAGACTTGATTGAGTTCATTTGAAATCAAACCAAGGAAGTAAACTGATTAAAACGTTGTTTTAAATTTTTAGTACCATTTAAACTACCTGTTTTACTTGAAATTGATGGTAAGTGACTTTAAAAATTCAGGTATCACAAACATTTTCTACTAAGTACAATTTTAATACATATAATGTATAGTGGGCTAAGTTAGCCCGGCTAACAGAATGGGTAAATATATTTTTTTTACAGTGCGACGCGATTTAAAACTATGCATTCAATATTTTCATGATTTCTCCTTGAATTATTTATTCGAGCCATATAGATACAAATAATTTGTCTTGAATCACAAAAAGTAAAATCTTCATTCTAATATTTTTGATGTACATATACTAGGCATACATTTTTATTTTATAATAAAATATTTAAAGAGGGTAAATAGGTAAATAGTTTTGGTGTCTATGACATTAGGCCGTATTCGCAAGCTTAAGAGATAGAATGATACATAGAACCAATGTGTATATCTCCGTTTGCCCTACAGTTTAGAATGACCATTCCATATCGGACAATGTACACGCGGCTTTAATAATTGCCATTGGCTGTTTGCATTGATATTTCGTAGTCAAAAGGAATATTTAAAAGGTAAAAAACAATACATTAATAGATTGTAGTAGAGTTTGTGCGTAAAAAGAAGTGTTATGGTTTATATGAGAATTCATACGAACTATGTCACTTCACTTTCCGCATAGATTTCAAATTTGCGCCCGTTAAAACGGTACAATAATGAAAATCATTTTACGGGTTCCGTACCAAATCGGTAAAAAACGAACTCTGTCTGTCTGCCTGCCACAAAGCCAATTTTCTCAGAAACTACTAGACCGATTGAGCAAAAGTTTTGTACACATATGTAAGTCAGCAACCCAAAGGCAGGTATGTAACGCCAGTCAATAAATTTTAAATATGGGGGGGGGGGGCATTTGTGGGGGTAAATGAGAAATAAATAAAAATTTGCAAAACTATAATTATGACATATCAAATAAAACGGCTTAATATGAGGATCTCAAATACATTTTTTCTATAATTTTAACGTATGTAGTTTTCAAGTAATAAAAAAAAAGTTGGCCAAGTGCGTATCGGACTACGCATAATGGGGAGTACCGTACCTTCATTGGAATAAGAACCAAACGAATACCAAAAGGTCGTATCTGATGCCTATGGGTGAAGTTTTTTGAAGATAACTCAAAAATACCTGAACCTATAATGTTCAAAATAATTTTTGTTGAAAGTATGTGAAAAGACGCATCTTCTTAATTTTTTTCATATTTTTTGGACTTACGGTTCAAAAGTTACAGGGGGGAGACACAATTTTTCTGACTTTCGAAGCGATTATTTCTGAAAATATTAACTTTATAAAAATATAGATGGCAGCACCAAAATCACTTAAGTGATTCGGATAGGAGGTGCAAGCACGTACTGCGCATGCCCTTAGAGTATGGTCAACGGCGCCTAGCCGTTTCAAATTCAGAGATTGCATATACATGAGAAAATTTGTCAAGTTCCGCCGAAACCGGGTGGTCTAGTGGTCAGGACGTCAGCCGCGAAAGCTGAAGACGCCCGTTCAAATCTGGCCTCGGACACCGGAGGGTTTGGTCACTTTTTCTGAAGTATATGACATCTATTTTCAGTTTATACACGGTGTAACATGAGAAAACCGAATAATTTTAACAGCGTATTCCTGATCATAATTGGAGACTAAAATGTCGTATAAACTTTTCTGGAATTCGCCTAGTTTCAGAGTTACTACCACTTAAATAAAAAAACATTTTTTAATGTGACTCAGTGTAAAACGCTTTTTAGATGGCGATTTCACCCTTTATGGGGTCTAGTCTAGACATTCTTATTGACAAATATCAAAGTGCCAAGGAATACTTTACGTAAGCTATTTTTTACGGAAAAAAATGTACTAATTTATTTTAATCGACAGTTTTACTAATAATATTTTTGTTTTTATGTTCAAAAGCATTCAAAAAATCGAAAAAAGAGCAAAAAAAAATATTTTTATTTTTGCGAAATCCAGAAAAGTTTATACGACATTTTAGTCTCCAATTATGATCAGGAATACGCTGTTAAAATTATTCGGTTACCTCATGTTACACCGTGTATATAGTAGTGTAACTACTAAAAAATTGCAAATCAAAAAATATTGAACAAAATAATTTGATTTGCTTCAAGATTAATATTCGCTTAATCACAAAATGTTAAACCTCGATGTCATTTTTAAAGACCTATCGATTGATGTGCAACATATTGAGCGTTGGGCGCCCTCCCAATTTTTTTTTTCTGCAATTTATCTACATAAGTAAATAGCGGCATACAAAAGACACCTTATGTCTAAATTTTATTAAGATACGTCTTATAGTTTCAGAGTATAAAGGCTGTGACATACGGACGGACGGACATACGGAGATGACGAAACTGTAAAATTGACCGTCCCCGTCCCCCCTTATCTCTGAAAGTGCTGGACCGAAAATATTGAAAAAAAAAAATACTGACAGTCGTTATTTACGTATAGATTACAGGAAAAATAATAGGATTCTACACCGTGAGTCGGACTTAAGAAAAAAAATCGAGGCGCGAGTACGACTCGCACTCGGCCACCCTATAAGATTCTCATAAAATCATGCTGAAACCGTCTTTTTTTTACGTAATGTATTAAAAATCGGTTGATGTGATAAATAATTATCCGTCAAATACCAACTTTCGTACGTTAGGTAGCAAAAACTAGTGACACAACTTTCCAAAAGATGACCATGCACCCTGTACGGGAGGGTGGGGTTCGACGTGCCGATTTTCGAATATCATAAGATTGTCATAATAGTACATTACTTACCAAGGGCTGTAAAAGAAAGAAAGCCCGAAATCGTAGGTATTTGTAACCCGAGCCGCAGGCGAGGGTTGTAAATATGCGATAGAGGGCTTTCTTTTTTACTGCCCGTGGTGAGTACACAATTTTACGTCTCCACCTGGCCATAATGCGAGTTTTACCGTACGTGTAGCGTACGATAAAACTCACATTATGGCCAGGTGTGACGTAAAAAATATAGTTTTATAAGAATGTTTGTTTCTTTGAAACAACGCAGTAATTGCAACAAAAATCTTAATAGTTTTTTTTATACAAGCATTTATGCGACCAATTTCGGAGCGGAAATTTTAGCCCCTCCTTGGCGCAAGTTGTACCACCAGTGGGACAAATTGTTCCGGATAGATTATGCTAAAAGATTGTCATAAATATCTATGCTCTACACCACAAAGCTATGCTTTTTCGGGCGTCATGTAAAAATAATATTTTTTCTAGTCACCCGTTTTTATATGATTCTACTATACTCCTTTAGCTAATGTTTTAAATATTTTACATCTTTTAGTCCTATTTTAGTAGTTTCGCATCGTATCTAATGATCGACCAAAAATTTTTTTTTGTATAATTGAGGTCGATCGAGGTGAGCTGTTTTTGGGAAAAACTTGCCCCTTCAAAAGGGAACATTGAGCACCAAGTTGGGGATATGGACTAACGTTGGCGTACTGGGAACGGTGTCGATCAATTTAAAAAATAATTAAACAAGAAGATACCTAAATAATATCATTATAATTTAGGAAAACAACGCTTGAATCGATTCAAAGTGCGCAGATACAGGCCAAATAGGTCAAGCACGAAAAAATGTACAAGTGTATCATTTTGACAGCTTCTGAATGTTTGCGCACCCATCCACTCAACCGTCAGGATTAGTGGAAATAAAATTGTTGCCAATATGGCGTGTTATCTGAGGCTATAATTGCGCATTTTGACCGTATCGCTATCTTTATTTAAAAAGTTATTGAGGTCGGCACAATAAACCCCCGGCACTTCCAACCCCACTCTCCTCTACGTTCGTTTTCTACTTCGCGGTGTTATGATTTTTCCAGGATTAATGGGGGAAAAAACGATGTATATGAAGAATACCCGCGAATATTTGCATGCGTTTATGGAACGTTCGTACGGAACCCTCGGTGCGCGAGTCAGACTCGCACTTGCCAGATTTTTTAAAATTTGTGTTCTGAAGTTTGTCGATAATGTGGAACTTCACGTATCGAGTTTGCTACAGTACGGCGAGCATACTCGAGAAAAAAATATAATTTTATTTCATTAACGTATATTATGTATTTTGGCTGTTTGTATCCTTGCCTTGGTCTAAGAATACTACCGAAACGAGATAAAATGAGGAGTTTATTCTGTCATTTCCGTCTATTTGTTTATAATTTACGTCTCGAAGTAATTGTTAACGGATAAAGCACGCAAAATGATTGTTACGTTTTTACTAATTTAACTAATTTGATATATAGATAAAGAGTTTTTGAAAATCATATAATTTTAAGTTAAATTGAAACTTGTTGTAAGATGTTATTATGATTAGTTATTCAATTAATAATAATATTTAAAAATAATGCAATTCAAACAATATCTAGAATATTCCAGAAATGAAGGCTACAAGCTTGTTCTACGTGACAAACAATAATTTTATTTTTCGGGGTGAACCCTTCTGAAATGTAATTTGAAGAAGTTTTAATCGATTTTAAAATGACATACCTCTCGTGTCATACGCCACACGTTAAAAACATTGATGACACGCCTGTCGTGCCATCCGCACCGAATCGGTAAGTAATGTTTAACTCGTAAAAATAATGCAACTTGAAAAGGTTGTTAACAACTGATTTTGAAAATTTTAAACAATATCTAGAATATTCCAGAAACGAAGGGTACAAGCTTGTTCTACGTGACAAACAATAATAATTTTGTTCGGGGTGAACCCTTCTGAAATGTAATTTGAAGAAGTTTTAATCGATTTTAAAATGACACTCCTCTCGTGTCATACGCCACACGTTAAAAACATTGATGACACGCCTGTCGTGCCATCCGCACCGAATCGGTTAAGGGGTTATATGAAATTACTTATTTCGATGTGTTCGTATAAACTGAATAATAAATTAAAATACACCGCCACATTTTTTGCATTGCAGAATGGGCATTTCGTGTTCCCCCATTAAAGACGTGACTAATTATAGATATCTCCAGATATCTCATCTAGGATACTTATCGAACTAGGTTCAGTGTCGTGGGCTCTTATGCTAGTAATTCCGAAAATGGGCTCTAACCACTTTGTAGGTATGGCAAGAGCTGTCAGATTACTGTGTTTAGTTAAATTTGGGGGTTTTTGGGAGGAACCTACATTTTGAATTATTCAAATACTAAGGCCCGGATGCACCAAACCGTCTGGTAACGTCAACATCATCGTTAAAAAATTCTTGTATGAAAAGTTTGACAGTTTTCTATGGGATGACAGCTCCGTCGCCATATTTAACGTTGATCAGTACGCCTAGCATAACTTGACGTTTGACGCGACAGTTCATACTACAAGCGCGACTCGAAGTATAGAGTGACAGGCGACAACGTAAGATATGCTAGCCGGCGGTATGTAGCGGTTCGTAAAGGCGGAATCAGACGGTTCACTCGGATGAACATTCATCCGAGTGAACCTCGAGTGATTGTTCGGCACTTTTGGTTCACTTTATGATCAGACGTGTCACTTCGGGTGAAAGGTGCGGAATGAAACATAAAAATGAACGAAAAATGAACCGTCTGATTCTGCCTTTAGTAATGCATGGTGCAACCCACCCTAAGTTTTACCAAGTTTTTAATTTTGTGTTTGTTTTCTTTCACAGAGAAACTGATGGCACTAATTTAGAAGTCATCCCAAAATGATAATTTACAGCACCTATTTTTAAAACTTAATTAAAAATAAATCATTTACAAGGACAATGTGGTGTCTTCTTCTGGCTACCCACTACGAAAAAATGAATGAAATATGAGCATCCTTTAGGAAGTAGGTACCTAACACTGCTTCTTATAAAAAAGTTTAAAAAGCGTCTACGAAATTTGTTGTCTGCAGTCGCTGACATATGGATCTACACGTAACCGGAGTCCTGTTATTTTTAAATCTTAAAGGATTTGATGCAATATTATGGGAAATTATGTCATTAATTAGATTATACCAGTCAGAAATTTTTGTTGGGGGAAAGTAGTGCCAAATGACGTATAATGCAATTTATAGTTTGTCACCTATTATATCCGCAATAATAGACAATGTATTTTGTTCTCATGTTAAAGTAAATGACACACCTTCGGCAGTTTTTACCTATTTTGGTATTACTTTTTTCCAACTGAAAAATATTGTGGGTCACTCTGACATCCACCCATTAAAAGCTGCCAGATGCCTGATCTATCAATAAGGATGGTAAAGCCATGTAACTAGTCAGGTTTAATTGCTCTCATTATTGTCAAATGTGACGTGGCCAGCGTTTAGTCCATAAAGTGAAAGAAATTATTGGAAAAGATGATGAAAAAGATGAGTGGCACAATTAGAACCTTTTTAAAACTTTTAGAGTAGGAAACGTCGTATAAAAAACGCAAAATCAATTTATATTATTTTTTTAATCATACTCATTTCACAACATAACAAAAAATCATACATCACTCGAGATTATTTTACAACATAGGCTTTACACTTACAAAATTAGGCTGCCGACGTTGTAAAATCACTCATCGACGACACACAGTGTCGCAAACAAAATGACGCTGCGAACTTAGCTGAAACGACGCTGAATTCCGCACAACCGTCTCAGATAAGCACACAGTGCTCTAAAATGAGCGTGACCTATGTACACAAGTTGCAGGTAATAAATAGATACTTGTGGCGTCCAGAAAGTTTCACACGTTATTACTAAGGAACGTTAGGGCCCGCGCACACGGCACCGCGCACGCGCCCCAAGTGCTGGAACGTTTCACTCCAGTACCCGGCGGTACTAATGTCTTTACACTATTCACTACGCTTACAGCTCATCGTGCTCCTCCTGCAGACAAAACAAAAATAAATGTTAATAAGCTGTGCAGTTAGCTAAAAAAATTCGTCACCAAAGATTTTTTTGTCAGTAAAAAAGTAAGTTGTCAGTAAAAATGTGAGTCACTACAAATTTATTTGTAGTCTGATCACTTGAATTAGTAGAATATTTTCGCCCTTAATAATTAGAAGAATAGATAGTGGTTCTCATTGTATTATTGGATGAATTATATGCATAATTTTATTATGTTAATGAAAATCAATTCTCAAAATTTAATACAATTTAGCTCCTTAAATGTTCACGTTATACTAAAGTACAGTATCTATTATTTTTATCAACTGCGTAGTACGATTTAGCTTTGTTAAATCTTTACAGAGAACGTATTTATGCGTTGGATTGGCTACAGGCCAACATCCTTTGTTAACATTTGTTCAGCTACAGACGTCAAAAAATACCATACTCTTTGTCGCGTAACTCTTTTTTTTAAATAAAGAAACAAACAATGTTAAATATAAACAATTCACACTGTCAAGCAAACTTCGAAACATTATTTGCACGACTGAGTAACGTTGTGATGAAATAAAAGATTAATCATCTACCTACATAAAAGAGAAAGTATCAAATGCAGATTTGTCCGACTTGCACCCTACATTTTTTTCACTGCTAGAACTATCACCGATTATAGTTATTCTAGTCCCTAATCAATACCATATTGTTATATGGTACATCCCTCTCGCACATGAGCGTTATTAGTCAGTAGTCTCGTCTTATCTTATTTTATAGAAATAAGGGAAATTAATAAGCACGTAGGCTCGACCGCCACCAAGCTTAAGTGGGACTGAGCAGTATACCAAATAACTTGTGGGCCAAGAAAACCACTGAATTGGCACCGAATGAGAATCAGCGACGCGGCCAACCTAGGCGGAGATGGCGGGATGATCTTGACGTCTTTCGAAGCGATTTAGCTAATATTGCCAAAGACAGACACGTGGAAGAAAGACGGAGGCCTTTGCCCAGCAGTGGGACACTACAGACTAATAAATAAAATCAATAATAATGATTACTTACCACAGGCGCCGCTTCACCGGCCTCATCATCCAAATCCTCATCATCCTCCTCATCATCAGGCCTCTCAGCCTTCTCCTTCTCCCTCTCCGCCTCGTCCTGCTCAGTCTTCATCTTCTTCTCTCCCTCTTGCGTCTTCTTGATCGCCTCCCCGCGCTCCTTGGCCAGCTCTAGGTCATCCGTGAACAGGATGTTGTCGAAGATGGTACCGCTCTTGACCTGCCAGAGGTCGAGACCGACGGAGCAGAGCTCGTCGCGTTTGTACAGGTTGGCATCGGGAGTGTATTCGGGGTTGTCGATCTCCGGGTGGATCCAGGCGCCCTTGTAGGCGGGGTTGTCGATCTGGGGAAGATTGAGAATCATGTTAGGAATGGAAGCTCAAAAGACGGTTGACAACAAATGACGAATGCTATGTGAGTGGGTGTTGGAGTAGATCAGCGATATTCCGCGAGAAAAAGATAGATCTATTATGAATTCAGCGTATTACAACGGGCAGTTGCATCTATCATACATATATCGAACAATGATAGCGGAATTTCAGCGGTTACGCTACTTCAATTTGGCGATAACCTGTGAAACACAATCCGATTATTTCTTACTCAATTTTACACTCTAACATATGGGTTAGGCTGTTTCATACTTTTAAATAATGCCGTCAAAGTCGGCAGAGTTTTATAATAAATAAAAAATCTATTGATCTATTTATTAGTCTCAACATTAATGCTCATTCAACATTCCGGTTAGGTAGTCTTAGTGCGTAACCGCTGTACTCGAGTTTCGTAAGTGGAGTAACACATTGACACGCGATGTGATGTAGGTCACACATCAGGTTATTGTAGTAATTAGCTATGTACTAAATAAGTCGAGTCAGCTTTTATTTTGTTACTCTGCACTTTGTTTCGAGCAGTAATCGTGCTGGTTTCAACATAAATTTAAAAACAGTATATAAAACCAAATGCTTACAGAATAACACGTTAAGCTACATTGTTATAGTAGTTTATGTAACTGTTACGTAATAAGGGTCCTTAAAACATGAGTGTGGTTTTATGAAATGAGCCGCAGGCGAATTTCATAATAAGATCACACGAGTGTTTTAAGGCCTAATTACGTACAGTTGCATACACTGCTTTATCTACACTCATATTATTTATTATAAATGCCGTATTCGGAAACCATAGAATGGCCGCCATTGTACCGCCGTGGCCATCTCGATTGTGTCGGCGCGGCCTACTCGATTGTGCCGGCGGTAGCGCGGGCGCGTGTCGCCGGCCGCGGGCGCGTGCAGGTGTACATTATGTTATCAAAACTCATAGCACATCAATAATTGAGCATGAAAAGTTAAAATTGCGGTACTGCCACAGATAAGAAACTTATCATAGTGAAATCGTTTGTTGTAATGCTGGTCATAGCCTACGGTTTATGAACGCATTTTAGAGGACTTACAATATGAGTGTAGATAAAGATTATTTTATGCAAGGCTAATTAAACGCCAATTAATGACTCACTAAAATACCTACTTATTATGCGCATTCTACCATAATATAACTTGACGCGAAGCTGCATTGATGTGACATCTAGAACAAATTTTTTGCGCCATGTTTGGCGTTTGACAGCTATGACAGAATCAAAGAGTAGTATAGACTTGTAGTGATTTTCACTACAACTTTTGGGACAAAGTATTTCTTAGGGATGTCATCTCCTGTTACTCAATGCGAAGCCGTTTCAAAAATAGTCATGGGTGCGCCAATAAGTGGTGCATAAGTCGGCGAATACGTAAGAGACCAAGATTATACGGGTCACACGTCATTCTATCTTACTTGTGAAGCAAGTTCAGGGTATATTACCTGCTTGGGTGCCCAGACGCCCTTGTACTCCGGGTTGTCGATCATGGGGGGCTCCCACTCGCCGTCCATCTCGTCGTCCCAGTCGTCGGGCTTGGCCGCGTCCGGGTCGGGGATGTGCTCGGGCTTCTCCCAGTCCTCGGGTTTCTTTTCCTCGGGGTCGGGGATGGTGGCGCGGTCGTCCCAGTCCTCGGGTTTCTTGGCTTCGGGATCCTGGGGTAAAATAGTACATTACTTACCAAGGACTGTAAAAGAAAGAAAGCCCGAAATCGCAGGTATTTGTGACCCGAGCCACAGGCGAGGGTTGTAAATATGCGATAGAGGGCTTTCTTTTTTACTGCCCGTGGTAAGTACACAATTTTACGTCTCCACCTGGCCATAATGCGAGTTTTGCCGTACGCGTAGCGTGCGGTAATACTCACATTGTGCCCAGGTGTGACGTAAATATAAGTTAAGTAACAACACGAAATATTAATTAATTTTTTTTGTCCAATTTTTTTTATGAGCCTAGGCGTTCAAGCCGTGCTATCCCTAAGAATTTAGGTGCTTTCTGTTTGTAAGTTATGAAAATCAAATCACTTTTTTATAAGAAATGAAAAAAGATTGAGAAGAAGATTTTTTTACACCGTGCTTGACGGCTTACAACGCAATAAAAATTGTAACTGAAATTAGATAAGACTTGCATGCTTAGTCAATTTTATTACTAGCAAGTAAAAATAAGATAATGAATTAAGTTTATTTTAGTTTAGTAAAAACACAACTGTTAACCAAGAGCGAATCAACTGCCATCAAACTGTTTTACAGTTTGGCAGTGCAACTGATATGAAACACCTATGAAATTAAAGATTAATAATAATTATTCTGATATTTTAATATTTCTGGTCTTGAAATCTGATCAAAGGCGTAGAAGTTTTAGCTAAATAGTTACTATCAGATGTTGCATTTTTTGTTACATCCATAGGGTTCCTCGTGACGACCCATAGGTCCCAATCAAGTTTTGACTTGTGAATTTGACAGAGTTAAATTTAAACTAGCAATTTCTGAAACCCGGTCGTCATATAAATTGTATTTAGCGATGAAAAACACCATACCTTGATCTTCTTAGGCGGCAGGAAGTCCCAGTCGGCCTCCAAATCCCCAGACTCGACCTTCTCGTTGTCGATGAGGACCTCATACGTGTTGTCGGGCTTCACGACCAGCGTGTAGATGTGGGTGTACACGTCGTCCTTGCAGCGGATGTCCTTCTTGATCAGGTGGTTCTTGCCCTTGTAGCTGAAGATTACGTGCACCTGAAATTGAGCGTTATTGTAGTGAATTAAAGGCGATATTGGCTTGTTCTTTTTTCTCAGGTAAGTATCCGATTTTCAAATAATGTGTCATTAATATACGTCCATACGTAGTTGTATTTGTAAGCGTCAGAATGGCTGGTTGTTGGTCAATCACAGTTGAATAAAAAATTGCTACATATTTGCTACATAATATAAATAATTGCTACATATGATACACATTCAGGAATAAGTTTTTTTTTTGACCAGCCATCCTGACGTCAGGTTGGCTGGTAACCTCCTAGTTTCTAGTCAAGTACGCAGAGTTTCCCAAAATGTGTTGCGTCTATAATTGCTACATATTTGCTTCATTTATATATTTTATTTGTAGTTTCATACCTCCATTAAATAAGAAGATGTAGTAGATTTATTTAAATTAGTCCAAGTGCCACGAATATGGTAATTCTCAGTTGCACAACAACTATTCATTTTTAAAATTATATTGTACTTTTAATTTATAATTTTTCTTGTCCTTAGGCATTAAAATATTTATTATGCTGATTCAGAAACCGTCTTCCTCGACTTCGTTTTGTCAAACTGGTTCATAATCATAGAGTATATTGAATAGTATCACACAACACAACAACAAAAAAAATTAAAAAAGTTTTTTGGCAGTTGTTCGTACAAAGGAAACTCATCTCATTCCGAAATGCTGTTTTGGCCATTGACCTATCTAAATCGAGTGTCGATAAATTCTATGAACGTATTTGGCCACTTAGAGCTTACGTCGCGTACCGTTAGCTGCCGCAGGTGAATGAACTACTCAGTTACTGTCATAAGTGTTAAAGTAAATATGTCTATCTTGTTGAAAAAAACATGGTATGGTTAGTGAGACGTCCGATAAAAGCACATGAAAATATAAATTGCGATTTGATTATATTTCATGCATTGAGGTAACTTCGAAATAATTTTGAAAATTGAGCCTGTTAAAAAGTCATCCTAATCAGTTTCCTTGTTACTTAGTTTGGCTCAACTCTAGATACCTAATACTAACAAACTGCATTAATAAAGTCACCTGATACTTTTAATAAATCTATTTAAGCGAAAACGCAGCCCATTGGGTGAAGAACCCAGATATTAATTTGTAAATATCAGTTGTTTTGTAAAGCGACCAAGACATGCCATACAATTAAATAAATCAATCAATCAAATAAGTTAGTCAATTAAAAACCTATGTCTATCTTAGCCAAATATTTATCTTTATGCTACTTCCAAGGTTCGTTATCACGGTACAGATAATAGTAAACTAAATGTCTGTAAATAAAATATTTATCAGAGATTTGCTAAAATGAGACATCTAAAACTATATTTTTATTAATTTTGATCATAAATCTATTACTATTTTAGAGTTGTGAGGGGTGACTGTGCCAGTTTTCGTCAACACATCGTCAAGTGACAACCAAAACTCATTTAACTACTACCACAAATTCATAGCAATAATGAACCATATTAGTAACAAAACACAAGTTGATTTTCGTTCAATTATTTTTTTGCAACAATTAGTGAGTTTTGGTTGTCACCTGACGATATGTCAGTTTTCCGTCCATGCTATTCTTATAATATTTATATTCAAGTATTTCCCAAACTAAAAGCTTCATCTTCAACTATCAATATAAAATTTGATTAACTTAATAAATAAATAAAAATTGAATGTTTTTCTCATATATTTGTAGCAGTATAATCAGGTGGACGGTAAACTGGACCTGGAAGGGAAACTAGCACAATCATCCTACTTTACTCAGTCACAAGAGTATCCTTATCAGGTAATTGACAATTTTGAGTTATGTGAGAACTTGATAAGACCTTGTTAACTACATAATATATATAGGAGTGAAATCGAACTTCATTTTTCAATTTCCTTTCAAGTAGTCGTAAAATTCCGCAAAGGCCAATGCAATAGGTAATCTAGGAAACACCAATAAACTATTGTAACAAAAACTTTCTATTATTCTGGCATTTTATTGTATTCTCTCCATGATATATTTTTGAAAATACTTTTAAACCTTTTTTTTAATTGCGCATAAGAACATATTTTTATAATTACCAATTAACTCCTTGTTAAATAAAACCTTAATAAAAAATGTCACGTACAGTCACGCATTATCGTAAATAATAGATACCTCGGTTAGATATTATGAAAGTTTGGAGTGATAAGGTTGCTACGCGCGATTACTGAGCAATTAGGAGCGAAACCGACGTGTTGAAACATCCTGCGTATTCAAGGAACAATGCAATTGTCTTGCGCGATTAAACAAACTGCCTATTCCACGAATTTATTTTTTCAATAGAATGCGCCAAACAGAGTTGTCTGCATCTTCATCGTTCGACTACACAAGAGCGATAGAGAGACAGATAGTCAATTTTAGTTGTTGGTGATAACTGATAAGTCTTAACTTCCCGGCCGCCAACTACAGCTCTTATGGAGTACTATTGCGGCTCATCTAGTTTTTAACAATAGACTAATTACATATTTTAAATTGACCACATTTTTTTACGATTTCGGTACGGCTCAGAAATATTTTTACGGTTTTAGCTGTGGCTGGTTATTTTTCTTAAGTTTTTCGAAATTTTTTTGACTTTGATTAGTACTTAGAGATATTTATAACAAATACTCGTTAAGTAATAATATTAGTTGTAAATTACAAATATGACTAAGCTTATCATCATTCATTACTGATCCTGCATCATTATTGGTAATGATATGATTGGGATTTAAATAAAATAATGAATTTGCCATATTATGACTATTTATGACAATCAGAATGTATTCATTTAATGAATGAAAAAAATGCAGACGGCCAATTGCGACCTTAGAAGTAGTTGATAGTTTTGTAATAAATTTATCATACTTTGACTTTTTATTTTATGATTTTATAGTTAAGCAACTCTTATTTAATGATATTGCTACCTACAACGTTAGTTACTATTTATTGAATAATATCACATTAATAATATGTCAAAGGGAATTGTTTGCTTACTTGTATTGGACCAGATGATAATGGTCATGAATTCATGATTAAACAAAGCTACCATCAATAATGAGCCATTAGTGACATGCATGGCTCTACATTCTGAAGGTCGCTAGTATAATACCCCATTCTAAACTGACTGCAATTTAGTTGTAACTTTTTTTGAGATTAGAGATATAATGATATATTTATTGTATGTAATCAATAATCAGACCATACAAGTAACATGTTACAGAATACAATCACACAGTGATCGGAAAAGAGTCATATAATATCTAGACAGAGTAATAAACTAGTAAAAAGTGTAAAATGTATGTGTTATTTTAAAAATTATGTATTTTTTGTGACTTCATTAACATCACTTGCATCAGTTGCCTCATACCTACCCTTCTATGTAACAAGTGATATTATGGGATTGATGTGTGAATTTTTGATTATGTGTCAATGTGTGTAAGTGTATTTTATGTTTAAAGTTTTTTTAATTGGTTGTAATTAAACAATACTAAATCCAAACTAAATATAATTCATAACATGTACTTCAACTCACTGATAGTCTGATACTTAGAAGTAAGGCAAGTAATACTGGTATTTTTATTGTACTGGAAAATCGTGAGGCCCTAGCAGTGTTTTTAGTTAGAATGAATTGAGTAGGTATGTAAATATAATCATATTGGATAATTCTGATTAGAAAAAGTTAACTAGTAATGCATACCTTCTTGGTACCAGGACCGCAGATGTCAGGGCCAAACATGATTTCATAGGGGCTCTCGCCGTGCATGTCCTTCTGCTCCAGCTTGCAGTCGAACACCTTCAGGTAACCGCCTCCACAGTCAATGTCCTGCTCATGCTTCACAGAGAACTGGACAACCAGGTTCTTGCCCTTGTTTGAGAAAGGCTTGAACTTCTTGGAAAGGGCATAGAATCTGGCATCTTCTGACGTTTGCAGACCTGCAAGCACCAGGGACGCATGAGTGTGCAACTTGGCAAAGGTATAATAAATGGGCGGGCACTAAGATTTGAAAGGAAGAATGAAAGTGGGAGGAAACGATAAGTTATCTCACACGGCTTAGTTCCGCAGACAATTAGATTAATTTAATGAGTACAAAAACCACTGTGTGGTTTAAGTCAAGCGAGAAGTGCTTACCTTTGTCGGCCTCCGGGTCATTATAGAACTTTCCAGCAGTTAACTTGAACTTGCCGAATTCCTTGCCAGGGTGCTCACTGTAGATCCATTCCGATTCCCACTTGTCTGCAACGAGAAAACACAGAAAATAAGCGCCAGTTTCCCTAAAATAACCGGCGACGGGAGCCGCAGACAATCGATAGACGTAGCACACGCGGCACCGGCGCGTCCCTACAAAATTATCCAGTTTCTATATAAAATAAACACACTTACCATCGGGGAAAGTTTCTTCATAATACACCTCACAATTTACTGAATAAATTGCCAGTAAACTGACAAGCGCCAATACTAAAGACTTCATTTTGATTCACTATACCACCCGCACTAGCAAAGAACTGGCCACGAATAAAATGAAAAGTCGTCGAACCTCTGTTTTGTAATATCAACCGGCTTGACACGACGTGGACAACTGATTCAACCACGCCAATGCAAATTCCGTGTAGCTAAACGAGACAGCAATATAATATAGAGTCTGTAGTACTTGGTGACGCTACCATAGAAAGAGAAAGGCTACTTTTAGCATGGACAATTTTGTGTAAGTGCGATAGAGAGGCAGACCCAATAACGCCGGAAAATGACATTATACTACGCCAGACAGATGGAAGCTTGCCATTGGATAAGGGGCAGCGAATAGGAATTGAACACACCGTTTCAATGTAATTGATAAAATTGCGGGAAAATACGAATAACTTTGATTTATACTCTGTTTGTGAGATAATTTAAAGCTAATTATTTGAATAATTAACGTTTAGTAATAAAAAGCACTGATTTAATAATTATTTGTTGAGCTGAAATTACTAAATCAGATTAAAGAAAGCTTTACTCTCAGTAAATACTTAATAACGGCAACAGTATTGAAACTTTGCACGGCTAATGTAGTACGCTCACCAATCGGCGATGCACATGGCATTAGACAGAGATACAGATATATTAGCACGTAAGTAAGAAAGGGGTCGAGAGACACTAATGTCGTGTAATGCGATTACGAAGACTTGTAATCTTACGTGGTTATCATAATCATAACATAAGCCCATCATAAGCCATGCCTGCCCATACTCCAATCATATGAGTGGGGTGACATAAGTAAAAGTAGTTGGGCTGTCCAGTCATACTTACTTTTACTGCTTCGATAGTTTGCTTTCATACATATTTTACTACATTGAAAAGGTACAAAGTGGCCTAGATTTCAATATACTGCTTAATATCACTTGCTTATTAAATACCTATAGGTACAGTCAGCAGCAGAAGTAGCTAAGCGGGGGAGGTGTTCAAAATGGACTTTATTTTTAAGAAAATAAGAGCACGTGGAGGTCATTTTTAAAACCTCACCCGGTTACATAGACACAAACAAAAAAGAAGATGAGTGATGTTCATAGTAAACAAAACTGAAATGTGGCCCTGCACCTACACACTTGTAAAATGCTACACACCGCTATAATGTATGTGCATTATGGGCAAAAGAGTACCTATATTAGTTAACACGGGTATGCAAGGGAGACCTCCATATTTTGCGCATTGCACAAAGTGTGACTGAGAGACTCTGCCACACGACTAATTCAATATAGGTGCCGGAACCTATATTTGATGGCACAGAATCGAGCGCCTGGTACCATATCTCCCTTTTTGTATAAATCAATGCCCGGTTAGCTACTTCTGGTGCTGCCTGTATCTACAGGTATTTAATAAGCCTCGGAACTCCGTTTACCTTAGTCTTACCTTAGCTTTACGTACTGGAAAGGAGTTTATATACATATATTAGCTAGGCTCTTATAAAGGGTAGGCAACGCGCATGTGACTCATCTGGAGTTGCAGGCCGGGCCGGAGCTTAATTTGGCTTAATATTTCTTCATGAGCTGTAGGAAAACTGCTGAGGTGCCTGAAAATTAGGCAAGCCGACAGGAATCGTGTTCTATGGACGCGCTGCCATTGGTAGCTGCTTACCATCAGGCAGGCTTTATGCTTTTTTGCCACTGTCGTGGCAAAAAAACCCCAAATGTATGTAATCTGTTGTAAAATTTCTCGATTCTACTTTAGTTACAAATGGAGTAGACTAGGAGTCGATTGTATAAAAATATTTTTTTTAGCTATTTTTAAAGTCTTGTCATTGTCACCTAATATTGCAGTGTTCGCAAACATTTGATGGCCACACGGATATTTCCCACATTTATCTTTTTTTGGAACTACATGTTTTCTATAGTTACCTATAGCGATATCCTAATGACCCCTGACCTGGACCTGACTAACCGATAGTCCCCGCAATCATAATAATGAACTTGATTAATTTATATTTTTTCTTCCTTATAACTAGTAGTCCCCTCTAGTAGAACTCGCGATTTACTTGCAAACGAGATGACCAATATAACAATTCCCTTCTGAAGATTTTTTTCGCCTTCTAGCTCCACAACCCCTTGATCGATCCTGCTCATATACGAACTCTCAAATTATATGTATCTCTGCTACAACCCCAAAAAATTTCGTAAAGACTACAATAACGTTACTAAAGTTATCGCAGAACAAACCCCCAAAATCAAAAAGCCATCGAAATGCCGAGACGTCCCAGTAGCCGAAGTTATTTGTAAGAACTTCACTTCACTTACTACGCTTCGATCGTTTGATTATGTTAGCGTGAAAGAGTGTGCCAAATGCTGGGCAAATGCCTCCTTCCTTTGGTCTAGTCTATTGCACTCCTCGCTATAGGTATATAAGTACTTTTCACATTTAACAATATGTGTTCTAGTCGCGACGTCATCTCTAGCTGTCTGTAGTCTTTCTCTTATACTCTAACCAGTCTAACCCAGGGAGCGGCAAACAACGGCTCGCGTCGCGAGCCGCATGCGGCTCTTTGAAGGGTCCGTTGTGGCTCTTCAAGTTCCCCTACACCCAGTTCCACACATTTCCCAAGCAGAATACTGCGGCTCTATGAGCTTCAAAAAATTCCATATTTTCCGCCATCAGGCTCTGTGTCAAAAAAGTTTGCCGACCCTGAAGAGGACATATAAAGCCTATATATACTGTTGTTTATGTTGTATATACAATTTCTGGTGATAATGTAGGTACATACCTACGTAGGTAGTTTCATTCTTATAATACAGAGAAGCATGTGTTAACTGGTAACCTTATCTTGAAACCAAAAATAACGATTCAATTAACATTGCACTCATTACGCAGAGGTATTTTAGATATAATTAGTTCTAATTTCGGCACGTCCCGGTAATGAAAATGAAATCGGCTAATTTAGTGATAAGGTACTACTAATAATCGGCGTAATTTTTATTTGAAATTAGACTTTAAATATGCATTATTGTGCCTACTAGGTACAACAAAATTTTCGCCGTAATGAGTACCATTGTGGCTAGAGGGCGTGGGCATCGATATTATATCACCTATCTCAGTTTACGAAAACAAAACCACAATGTAGGTATGGTAATCGCCTACACAACTTAAAATATCACCTGTGTTGTGGACAATAATTGATAACTTATTTAAGTTACCTCAGCTTCAAAATATTGAAATTTTATCACAAACAAGACTTAACACTTCCCATGCCGCAGCAGCTAGTTCGCTATACGCTACGCTCGTAGCCAATTGCAGCGTTTTTCCGCTTTGTAGCGAAAATCCGTTACACACAGACCCCGCCTAGCTGGTGCCATGGTGCGGAAATTCTTTCTTTTGAACATATTTTTGATTGGGCGGGTCCATTGAAGTAGTAAGGTTATACCTATATATTGCCCATATACATATTGCCCATTCAAATCAGAGAACATTTTCGAGAAAGAACGACTCTACTAGTACCTACAAAAAATAGTAGCTTTAACATTTTAGTCCTTTGGGAACAGCACTCGATAATACAGAATCCAGCTGCCTCGTCGTAGGGTAAAAGAATGCACAACTAATAAGTAGTTGTACGGCTTGTGCATAGGATTGAGTTGGTCTATGAGGAGAGCGTGGCCCATGACCTTGACACCACCAGTTTGAACAGTTGGTAACTCTAGGTATAATATATAATACATTTTACCTACATTAACTATAGATACCTACCGATTTAATTGTTGAAATGTTTCATGACTTCATTAGGATGACTCGCTCGAACCTGATTGGCCAGTCAGAAGCAGACTTTTTACAACTGTTCAAACGTGTCGTGTCAACGCTATCGTGGTTATAAATATGTACTATATTCGTTGATAAGCATCCAATCGTTATCACTTAACGCCAGCATATTAACCAGAATTCATTATTGGTGTTGGTTTAGTTAGTAAAAAACCATTTATATTTGCCAAGCGGAATTATGTCTTATATCAACGGGTCAAAGACTGAAATGTTATATTTATATTCCTTACGTTCAACGTTCAGCAGACCAATAATACACATAGACGAAGAGTGGTGACAACGTACATAAAACGCAAACAAAATAAATTACCTCAACAAGGTTAACGAAGTATGTTCAGCAGTGCTCGTCTTTAATACGATATGATGACGATTATGATAAAGTATCTATAGCAGAGTAGCACTTAACACCGCATATTTGGAAATTTCAAGATCGTAAAGTGCCTGCATTCTGGAAACTGAGATTTCGTCGAAAATCGCTTTCAAAATATATGTAACATATGTACGTAGGTAGGTGCTTTGAACTATAAGTAGTTAATTGACACCGCGAACCTACACTTCAGGCACAGTCCGCCTTAAATATATATAATGTATAGCAGGGGAATACTCTTCGACTTAAAAGTTAGGCCAAAAGCGAAGTAAAAGCGAGGCAGAGTTCAATCACGTTTTTATTCAGGGAATAGGTGAACGGTGACAACAGGACAAAGTGAGGCATCGCTACCCTGATGCTCTCTTTCGAACCGCATGTTTTGTTCAAAGAGCATATCCTCATATATCCCTCTCGGGTTGAACCACATCACCCTCAATACGCGAAAAATTATGTTTTGCTGGAACAAAATATTTATGCCTTTTGAAATATCTCATTACTTCATAATGTCTACTGCATTCAATAATACCTATTAACTCAAGGTATTATAACTCACGATATAATGAAAAGTTGTAAATTTATCATGTGTGTAATTTAATTTGTTGCTTCATTGACGAGAACAATAAATAAGTTTCTATTCTAGTGGTTCTACCAATCATAATAAGTACATTAGGGAATTAGGAATTCGTATGAAAATGAATGAAAAATAATTTTAAACAAAAAAGAACCAACTTCACTTAGCCTTCCACCTTTCCAAAAGCAAATGCTCGAGCTGCTGTAAAAAAAATACTCAAATCACTATTATAGGCACCTATAGAGGTGTGCCTATAATAGTTGAAGAGTTCCCTCGATTTCTCCAGGATCCCATCATCAGATCCTGACCTGGTTCAAAAAAGTTTCCAACAAAAAAATAATTGTCCAAATCGGTCCAGCCGTCTTCGAATAATCGGTGAACATACACAAAAAAAAAACAAAAACAAAGATCCCGACGAATTGATAAGTGATAACCTCCTCCTTCGAAATCTTGAAGTCGGTTGATAAAAGGACTTTGTCCTCTTAAGTCTAAAAAAATATGGTTTAGTAGTGTATATATCGCTGGCCCAATATTACAGGGTTCTATGTTTCACTTTTATCGAATTTAAATTTGAACATTGTCATAGTGACACTAAGTCTAAATTTAACTACCCTGAAAATGCAACATAGAACCGTGTAATATTGAGCCAGCGATATGTCGACAAGTCTATTACTTAAAAGATAATTTAATATAAAAAAATAATTAAAGTCCAATTCAATAAAGTTAAATAAAAATAAAAAACACGTAATTGAAATACAACTTTTATTCCAAGTAATTACATAGCAAAGGCTTCTTTAAAGTTATAATCGTCCTTTTTATCCTTAAACGGCGTTAAGGTGACATTTTCTAAAACGCCAGCTAGATTCACTGCTACCTTTTCATTTCTTTTGTTTTTCTTCTTATCTTTTTTAAACTGTTGTTTTCTTAATTTGTTCAACTTGGTGTTGCCTTCGAGAAGCATCTCAGGGTCGACCTTGGAGCGCTTAGCTTCGGAATGGTCTTTAGGCAATCTGGACCTTATGTTGAGAGTCTTAGGGAGCAGTGTTGAATCGTCATCGTCGACTTGCATTTCGTCTAGCGCTTTTACTGGGCCGGTGCTGGTGATCTGTGGAATATGTATAAGTAAGAATGAATATACTACAATACACGTTTCTTTTGATTGGTGTCTAAAATATAAGTAGGTAGGTCTATCTATATAGAGAGAGGCTTACTATACGTCGTACATAGACAAACAACTGTCAGTGATATTTAAAATTTCTTAGCTTTTCATCATCCTCCTAGCGTTTGTCCCGGCTTTTTGCCACGGCTCATATTGAGCCTGGGGTTCGCTTCGCAACTTAATCCCATGAATTGGCGTAGGCACTAGTTTTTACGAAAGTGTTTCGCTTCTGACCTCCCAACCCAGATAGGAAATTAGGCCTTATTGGGATTAGATCCGGTTTCCTCACGATGTTTTCCTTCACCGAAAACCTACTGGTTAATATCAAATTATATTTCATACATAAGATCCGAAAAATTCAGTGGTACGAGCCGGGTTGTAAACCTAAACTAGACTTAATAAAGTTCAATTTACCTTAGTAACTTCGGCAGTGTTGCCATCGTTAAGTGTGTCCTCCAAAGTATAAATGTCACTCACGCTATTCTATACTTTATCAAGGACACAATAGGGTTTAATTTACCTTAATAGCCTCAGTAGTGTTGCCATCGTTAAGTGCGTCCATGACTTCGGTCTCCATGGCCTCGAAGGCATTGATGTCGAACTCCTCGGCGGCGGCTGTCACGATCTTTGCGTCCACGTGGATTTCGGAGTCCATGGTCTCAGGGGGTTCCGTGTAGTAGCGAACCTGGGAACGATAGAATGTTGATACAACCAATAGGCGTCAATCTTTTTGTAATTTTTTTCAAATCGGAAAATGACTCAAAAAAAAGTAGAGATAAACTACGATAACATGTACCGCCCCTCCAAATTACTATTTCAATGTGTTTACTCACATCCTTACGAAAGAGTGTTTTGTTTGACGGTTGTCTAAGCACGCACACATGCGTTGGGAGTCTTGGTGGTGCTTATAAATACTTTCACAAATATAATGAAGCGTTTTGAATTTTGGACGGGCGGGACATGTTATCGTAGTTTATCTCTAACTTTAAAGCTTAACACATTCACTGCTAAGAACCCGCCTCGTGGGCGCTCGTAAACTTTGCTCAGATGCCGGACAAATCGCTGGGCGGGTTGTTTTGTACGTAGCTATGGACGCCCGGTTTCTGAAGTAGGACGTCATTTTTCGTCTGGCAGTTAATGTGTTAATACTTCACAGCTAGATTTTCGGAATTTAACACATTAATTGCCACCCAGCCAAACAAGACATCCGCGCCAGGTCACAAAAATTTCGTCATATAAAGCTGTAGTACCACGATCCCGACTATCGGGTCGTCCGGCCTGGGAACGAAATCATAAAATACCCGATAGTCGGGTTTTCGGCACTGAATGTGTTAAAGACAGATGTACAGTCAGCTGCTGAGATACAAACATTGTATGAAAATGAGGATAAAGGTAATCACCTCTCGATCTGTCAAGTACACAAATCTATGGTAAAAAAAGTCTCTAAATGTAAATTGTAAACCCAAAAACAAAAGATAGATGGACCCTCCATTTATGATCTGTTAGGTGGATAACCACATTAAACCTATACGTATACTATCAGTCACCAAGCCACGGACAGACAAATGGACGGTTCCGAGTTGACTTTGGACCCCTATAAAAAGATTAAGTACTTAGGTCATAGGATAAGAAAACTTGGTACAAAAACTGGAAGTGAGTGTTACCATCGCCGATAAACTTGAATGTTTGGCGAAACTGATACTTTTGTAAATTGTACCAAACTTTCATTGCAAATATATAAAAACAAAACAACATGTACGATACCCCTACCTTGCCAGTATTCCAATCGTTGAGCAAGATCCTCGCTGCAGCATCCTGGTCGGGAACGCCGCCCTTCTTGTAGCGGCCCATGCGAGACGCCACCGACGCGAAGAATTCCTGCGAATATATCAAACGTCAATAAAAGGAACGACAGGGTACGATCTGGACAGGACTTTCATTACATTTCTTGCGTTTAACCACGAGGGTTTTTGAAATTGAAAGGAACGAGTCCAAGAAGAATAGAATATTCTAAGTTCATTGAATGAACTGTTCATTTCGCAATATAAACCCTCGCCACGTTAGTCAAACCAAACTAGCTCAAAGCAGTAGTCACACTGTGCACCCGTTGCAACACTAAATATGTCATGTCTGGACTGTCATACATATTTCTAATAATATTTTATCCTTAACCTTTTGAACGCTTTCATATTTGAATGAAGTGATTACTCACACGCCAAGCACTGTTGCATTATCAAAAAAACCGGCCAAGTGCGTGTCGGACCACGCATAGGAGGGTTCGGCACCTTCAATGGAATAAGAACCAAACGAATACCAAAAGGTCGTATCTGATGCCTATGGAAGAAGTTTTTTGGAGATAACTCAAAAATGGCTGAACCGATAATGTTCAAAACAATTTTCGTGGAAAGTATATTTTTTTTTATTTTTTTATACCACGACGGTGGCAAACAAGCATACGGCCCGCCTGATGGTAAGCAGCTACCGTAACCTATGGACGCCTGCAACTCCAAAGGCGTCACATGCGCGTTGCCGACCCTTTACAAAAAGGAGGATTCACTGTGTTGACGACTAAAGGAACAAGAAGGTCCCTCATCGTCAACACACTGGGTCCTCTTTGAGCTCTTTGGCAACCTTACTCACCAGCAGGAACACAACACTATGAGTAGGGTCTAGTGCTATTTGGCTGTGGTTTTCTGTAAGGTGGAGGTACTTCCCCAGTCGGGCTCTGCTCCAGATTTGAGCGATGACATTCGCTGAACGTGCCCTACCACACTTAGCGAGATGCCATTCGCAGTGCCCATACCTCTCTTTTTGGCGTAGTTTAAGGACATACCTAGGTCCGGACGTAGTTTAAGGACATACCCCGGGTCCAAAGATATGAAGGCGCATCTCCTCAATTTTTTTCATATCTTTTGGACTTACGGTTTAAAAGTTACGGGGGGGGACACACACACACAATTATTCTGACTTTCGAAGCGATTATTTCAGAAAATATTCACTTAATCACAAAATGGTCAATAAACCTCAATGTTATTTTTAATTTTTTTTTTTCAAATTTAACTACATAACTAAGTAGCGGCATACAAAATACACCTTATGTGTAAAATTTTTTCAGATACATCGTATAGTTTCCGAGTAAAATGGCTGTGACATACGGACAGACAGACAGACAGACAGACAGACAGACGTGACGAATGCATAAGGGTTCCGTTTTTAGCCATTTGGCTACGGAACCCTAAAAAGACGAATCTCGTAGTGCTGTGTAAAACAAATCATAATAGATTTTATTAAAGTACACCTTCACTCCGACCCCTTTATGGGTTGTTGGCGAGGTGGGCACGACGACACAAGACCTCTTTAGGGGTGCAGTGGCCCACTGTACTCCGGTATCACATACGGATCTACTAGTGGCCTTGTTAGCGCGCTGTAGTATGACCGTTGCCGGAACACAGAATCCTACGATGCCTATGTCTGGACTGTCTAGCTAGAATCATACATATTTCTAATAGCCCACCCAATAAAGGAAAACTAAGAGGAAATAATTCGTGTATAGCCAAATTTTGGTGTAGTTGTAGGCAAAGGTATCTTACACAACATACTAAAAGTACCGGTGGATGGGGGTGCCGCTAGCGGAAAGGGGGGGTTGTAAAGGTCCCTAATTTTGGTTTTTCGTAAATAACTCGGTAACGGTAGCTCATACGAAAAAATGTTATATTGCTCAATTCATCCACATCTAATTTTCTATAAAAAAGATTCTCTGCAATTTTTTGCTAGGATCAATGTTTAATGAGATATCGAGGAAATACGATAAACACTTTTTTAAACTTTCGGAGCTAATATTTACGAAAGTATTAGTTTTATCCAAAAGTGGTTTCAGAATACCCTTATTTTTTTAAAAAGACCTATCTAATGATACCCCACACATTAGGGTTGGAGTAAAAAAAATATTTACCCCCCACTTCATGTGTACGTGAGGTACCCGAAAGAATAATATTTTTTCACATTTTGTTTTAAAACTTTGTCTGCGTAATTAAAACACATACTTATACGAAATTTAATTTCTCTAGTACTAGCCATCACTGAGCAGGGTGAGGAGGGGTCCTACCCTTGGAGTTTCGGCATGTCCGTCTGTCCCCGTCTGTCCGTCCACGGCTTTGCTCAGTGATGTTTAGTACTAGACGTCTAGACGGACAGATGGGGTCAGACGGACTTGGCGAAACTATAAGGGTAGGAAGTGAGGTAGCAGGGTGAGCAGCCTGCTCAGTGATGGTTAGTACTAGAAAATAAAAAAATCGTGTGAGTATGTACTTTATTCACGCCGGCAAAGTTTTAAAACAAAATGTGAAAAAATATTATTTTTTCGGGTACCTCCCGTACACATGGAGTGGGGGGGTAAATATTATTTTTACTCCAACCCTAATGTGTGGGGTATCGTTAGATAGGTCTTTTTAAAACAATAAGGGTATTCTGAAACAATTTTTGGATAAAACTAATACTTTCGTAAATATTAGCTCCGAAAGTTTAAAAAAGTGTTTATCGTATTTCCTCGATATCTCATTAAACATTGATCCTAGCAAAAAATTGTAAAGAATCTTTTTTATAGAAAATTAGATGTGGATGAATTAAGCAATAGAACATTTTTTCGTATGAGCTACCGTTACCGAGTTATTTACGAAAAACCAAAATAAGGGACCTTTACACCCCCCTCTCCCCGCTAGCGGCGCCCCCATCCACCGGTACTTTTAGTATGTTGTGTAAGATACCTTTGCCTACAACTACACCAAAATTCAGCTATACACGAATTACTTCCCCTATCAGGCAGTTAAGCGTCTTCGTTTGGTGAGCTATAAGCCCATTTTACCTGTGGCGTGCTGAACTCCGGTATCATATAAAGGTCAACAAGGGTAGCCTTGTTAGCCCGCTGTAGTATGGCTGTTGCCGGTGTGACAGGGTCCTTAAGGCTGCCAACTCGGAGAGCGTTCTTGAGCGCCACGGAGGAGTCAGACTCCGCACCGGCCGTGAATACTATGCCGGGGCTGTCTAGGATCTTGATTTTGGAGTCTAGTTGGACAGTCTGCATTTGTCTGTGGAAGATTTGATCAAATTAGTAGGACAAGAATCACGATTTCGTGTAGAGCGATAAGAGGCTTTGGCGTTACATTTAGCTAAATTTTGAAATACAGCAAACATACAGAATAAGTCAGTGGTAGCACAAAAAATGCTAGTGTTTTTTGCCTTTTAAGAATCAAATTAAATGAAAAATGCACTATTTTAATTAATTTTATTGCTTTTCTGTAGATTAGCATGCTAGTATTAGTAGTAAGTACCTAATACTGTCATTACAGAAATTCCTAATAGGAAAGAAAATAAAAGTCTCTTGCTTAGGGACGTCCTCCAACCCTCCGAGAGACGAAAGCAAGAGTATAACACTAAAGTCGCTCAGCAACATACTTGGTAACTCCGGGAGTACTGCCCACATTGCACGCCTTGGAGCGGTTCAGACTGTTAATGATGGAGCTCTTCCCAACGTTGGGCAGCCCGACCACGCCCACCGTGATGGAGGTCTTGATGCCCTTGTTGCGGCAGTAGTTGCCCAGGAGGCTCATCAGCAATTCGGCGCCGACGCACGCTCCACCTGTAAGGTAGGATTTGTTGTTAAAAACCATAGAACAAACAGAGTTGACTTCATGCTCCGTGGAAACTCCATTGTCTGTTTAGTGATTTATTGAAACGTAATGCTGATGTACATAATATGTACTGAATTAGTAGTACATACTTTTTTTTTAATTTACCTCAATAGATCGAGAGTACAATAAACTCAATTCGGACTTGCTGTAGAGCATCTCACTAACAACCCCAAAATTTAATTAAAGAAAATTCACGTAAATACTTCCTTTTTAGTAAATAAGATGCCGAAAAAAATTGTATTGCGGTTTTTATTAACGTTGAATGAGTTAGCCATGGCTAGTTAAATTACCAAATTGTCGCCAGGACGCAAGCGCCTCCAACCGACTTCTCAAACGTACGCAACCTTGTATTTTTATATACAATTTTTTTTTTTTTTTTTTTATACCACGACGGTGGCAAACAAGCATACGGCCCGCCTGATGGTAAGCAGCTACCGTAACCTATGGACGCCTGCAACTCCAAAGGCGTCACATGCGCGTTGCCGACCCTTTACAAAAAGGAGGATTCACTGTGTTGACGACTAAAGGAACAAGAAGGTCCCTCATCGCCAACACACTGGGTCCTCTTTGAGCTCTTTGGCAACCTTACTCACCAGCAGGAACACAACACTATGAGTAGGGTCTAGTGCTATTTGGCTGTGGTTTTCTGTAAGGTGGAGGTACTTCCCCAGTCGGGCTCTGCTCCAGATTTGAGCGATGACATTCGCTGAACGTGCCCTACCACACTTAGCGAGATGCCATTCGCAGTGCCCATACCTCTCTTTTTGGCGTAGTTTAAGGACATACCCAGGTCCGGACGTAGTTTAAGGACATACCCCGGGTCCATACAACAACAACAACAAACAATACAACAATACAATGGGGTACAATGGGATAAATCCATATTTAATATACACATTGTATATACTCTACGACGCACCCTTCAAAAAATGACGTACGATGATACAGAGAAATTACTATTAGTCATAAAATGACTAACTACTGTCCTTTGACATTTAATACTTAAGAACCTACTTATTTTGTTAAGGTGATAAGACTTTTATTTTGTAATACTTATAGTTTATAATTAAAAATTTAACTAATATTGTCCTTCGCTGCCTGGGACAACACAACACAGGGAATCCTAGTTCAGGCATTTGTTAACCACTTGTCGTTAAAAAATCTTAGCCCGTAAGAGCAAACACTGTACAGTCAAGTGCAAAAATACGTATCGAAACAATCGTCTCATAAATATGGTACTACGCACTTATTACAACGGAATAAGATACTATGGGACATATTTTTGAGTAAGATGAGTACACCCATATTTTTACACTTTTCTCAATAAATTATTTATTTATTTATTTGTATTTAAATATTAAGTTATATTTTGCAATACATAAAACAAAAGATCCGTAAAGTCAAGCAGACGCAGCCCCACAATCTCTCTGGTTTGACTTAAAGTTTTTTTCTTAATGTTGACTAAAACAGAATGCCTAATAGCATCAAATTCGCATTTTGTGTTTTAATGTTTTGTGCAAATTTAAGTACCTAAATGCGTATAAATAAGAGACAAGAATTGTCTATCACTTGAAACTTTAACAAGCTGTTGACAAAAACTTTTTTGACATAATAACTACCTTGCTTGGAAGCTAATGTGGAAAACAGTGGAACAGACACCTAATGAAAATCTATATACAGCAGGACCTCTTTAATCCGAAACCCTTTTTTTGTAATGGGTTTTTTTATAAGAAACTTTAATAAACTCGTTTACAGATGAAAACACATTTAAAATGTACAATATTTGTTTGTATTATTTCATAAATAATACCTTATAAGTTCTTTGTACTATAATTCGAAAGCTCCACGAATCCAAACAGGGGGTAAATTTACCTGTACAACCAATTCACCAACAATGGGTCCAGAAAAGTAAAGTTTCAACTAGTTCAGGCAAACCGCGACTCGCGAGCCGCATGCGGCTCTTTAAAGGGTCAGTAATATTACAGTGAAAAACAGAAAAGTGCGGCTCAATGAGGTTCCAAAAATTCCATATTTTCCGCCATCAGGCTCTTTATCAAAAAAGTTTGCCGACCCCTGAACTAGTTAATCAAAATCAATAAAACAGAAGCACTTGACCACATTACCTTTCATCTCCTTCTCTTTAACAATATGTTTCATCTTCCTTCTTCCCAAATTATGCTGCTGGTCCTGAGTCGAAGCCTTAAAAGGCACGGCCGGCGCTGAACGGCGGAGGTACTTTAGCCAGGCGGAGAGGTTGGATCGGGGCACTAAGTCTGCCTTATTCAGGACCAGGACTAGACGCTTGCCAGCGTCTCTGACGGCTTCTTCTACTTGTGTGCAGCGGGTTCCTGGATGTTGCAATATTATGATATTGAGTATAAGTTTTAATGGAAATATAGATTGGTAAATGTTGTATGTAGAGTACTACGTCTGTAGGGAACACCTTATAAACTGCGTTTTCACCTAGTGCTCAGAGCAAACATTTTGCTCTGAGCAAATGTTTGCTGTTTGGGCGATGTTCGCTCGAAACAGAAATCATCTGTTTTCACTTAATAAAAAACCGAACAATCTTTGCTTTTTTGATCCCATAAGCAGGGATGAATCCGATAAACTTCAATGAGTTGTAACGTTTTTTTTTTATTCCATTGATTGATTGATATATGATTCAGTTGAATGTTCAGAAAAAGATCGGAGACCCATCGAGCATGTATAACGCCGAACAAATGCACTGAACATCTGCTTACTCGCCTGTGACATTGTTTACACTGAATTAATGAGTGATCGCTCGCCGGGTCCAGCCGATCATCACTGAACGAACACAAGTGTTTTCATCTACCGCACGAACGAACGAATGCTCGTTTAGAACTGTTCAGAACACTAAGTGAAAACGCAGCTTTAGACAACCCTACACATGATCCCTGGGTGGTGCTAAAAGAGAAACAAACTTGGCAGCTGCACTGTCCCATCTGGACCTCGCAGCACTCACTGGATTTTCTTTATCATCTGCTTTCCCACTACTACCCCAGGGAAGACATGCCTATCTATATCCAGTGACATGTAGCCATAGGATAGAAAAATCAGTGAAGCTTGTTTTGAGCTTGTTCGGATGGGGTTTTTTAAATTGTAGGTAAGACCTTTAAATTGTAGGTTAAGGTACAAGCCATCTTGTTTTAGTCATAATCCTTTTTGCAAGATGTCCTAAAACACATTTTCAACCAAATAATACTGAATAACTGGATTTAGGACAGTATTGAAATGATTTTTGAATTTTAACAAATTGATCCCTTTTTCTTTATACCATGACCATGGAAAACAAGTGAACGGCCCGCCTGATGGTAAGCAGCTACTGTAGCCTATCGACACCTGCAAACTCCAGAGGTGTCACATGCCACCAGCCACCAAGTCATTATGGCTGATCAAGATTATTTTTATATAAACTACGGCGGTGATAAACAAGCATGAGGCCCGCTTGATGGTCAGCAGCTACTGTAGCCTACGCACATCTGCAACTCCAGAGGTGTCACATGCACATTGCCAACCCTTTAGAAAAGAGGATACACTATGTTGATGGCTAAAGAGGTCAGAGGGTCCTCCCATCAGCAATACACTGCATGCTGTCTGGCAACCTTACTCACCAGCAGGAACAGTGTTGGGTTGGTTATTGCTATCTCTATTTCATTAAATAGTGGTAAAAAAAATTTGCTTACCCAAAGGATCTCGAGCATCAACCACTTCCAAAATGACCTCAGCCTCTGAGATGACCTTCTTGAACTCCCTGTAATATGTCTTAAGTGAATTCTCTTGATTCCTGTCTTTGCCAAATTGGACATCATCATTGTCTTCATCGCCTTTGAACGCATTATGGACTTTGCCGCGCACCTCAGCATTGGCTACCTATGGGACAAATGTGAGTTGTAAGATCTACTTGTAGTGCATTTATATGTTACTATGTTTGTTCCTTTCCTTCACTATTCAATAAATACAATACTCAAGCAACTAGACAAAAATTCAGTTTATAACTATTTTGATAGGTATATGATAATGTTGTTACTGGCATCAAAACAAATGTCAATTTTATTATGTAACTAGAAATTTATATTTGGAGTGAACAAGTAGTAAATTGCAAAAAGATCACTTAAAAAAACAAAACAAAGAAGGACATTTGCAGTCATACAAATGACAAAAAGCACTATAAACATTGAACAATACATGGTAGTGTCTTCAAACATGAAACTTAGACATAAAAAATATATATCTAAAAGTAATGAAATAACACTCACCAAAGAATTCATGCTAACTTTACTATTTTGTTTTTCCTCCATTTTCTTTTGTTTCTCCAGCTTTGCCACATCTTTCCTCTTCTGCCTCTCTTCTTCTTTGTGTTTCTTTACCGCCTCAACTTCTTTCAAGATATCTTCTTTAAACGGGCACACATTTGGAATCTGAACAGGTTTAGGCTTTTTAGATTTGTTGCTTTTCTTAGCCTCCTTTTTCTGTTTTCTGTTGTGATCTTTTACTTTCTTCTCTATTTTGTATCGCAGGCGAGCTGGTTGCCTTTTTGATGGCTTTTCTATAACATTCGTTTAATGTTAAATAAAATTCTACTGTTTACTTGCTGCTTTTTTTATTTATTTTTATGATTACAGTAATTATTTACATTAACACTTATATCAAGAGGAATCAGAGATTAAACAATAAACAACAATGTGGACATACAACATTGCATGTGAAACCTAACCTATAACTTTAACAATTGAAATATTTTGCCTTAGACAAATAAATATTTATTAAAAGTATGCACAAAGAATGTGTAGAATTATGAACTATCTGTTAACAGTGCCGCGCTAGGTGACATTCTAGTTATTTAAAAAATAAATTGTGACTAAAGTTAAACACTGAAATACACTAAATATTTATAGAAAAGGATATGAATTAAACAACACTACTTACTCAATTTGAACTTTGCCATTATTAACTATAGGAGTACTTCTTTGCTTATTATTAATTTATAATAAAAGTAGTTCAAATACTTAGGAATATTTTTATTTATTCCATTCGGCAACTGACATTTTGCCAAAAGAAAGCATGCTCATGTGAACTGTCAGTGTCAAAACATCAAACGACGTGACAATTGTGAAGTGTATTTTTACGCCTTTTTTTATAATCGTTATTAATGTAATGTCCGTGGCAATCTGTTATAGCTTTGCACATAGCGCATATAGCAAGCAAGTCTGGTGTGGAAGCCAAAATCGCCAAGCATCATAGAAATAGTAGAGTATGTCCGGAAATAAATGTGTTACATTACTCTTACTCCAACAAACAACAAACCAACAACAACAACCAACAAGTTGTAAAGCCTGACCAGAAATATATGATCATGCGCCATGTTGCGGAATTTTATTGGAACTAATTTCTTACACTAGCAATATTTTTAATGACATAATGATATGCATGTGTGAGTGCATGTTATAGGCTGTCACTGTTGTCAAGTGTCGTTGAGGTGGTTTACTTGAATAATAATAAAGTGTTGAATATTAAATAATAAACGACAAAAAAATCCCATAATTGTCCATATTCAAGAGCGAAACATTATAAATAGTGTTTATAATAAACTGCTGTAAATAATACGCTCGGGAAATGAAACTATTTCGCTGTGAAACATTTTCAAATTAATATCAAAGCTGACAGGTATACAAATCAAGATGTCACCATACCATACGCTCTATGACTATACTGAACTGTTGCCATATAAATGAGAATAATAGCGCCCTCTTGACAATAATCATATGTTTCTGGTCAGGCTTTAATTACTATATTTACTATGGAGAAAGGACATTGCACTATATAACTCCTCGAAGTACTCGAATTTATAATAACATCAAAATTGTAACTGAAAACATAAAAAATACCGACCCTTAAAATTAAATTAAAATGTAGTCTGTTGGAGATATTCAACCCAAATGAAACTTAACTAATCACAACTTTAAATTTAAACTCAAACTTACTGAACTATATCATTCATTTTTACCTAACACATATGCATGTTTACTTTTTATTTTCATTTACAAATACCATAAAGCTCTATAAATGGAGTACGCTTCGCCTCATCTTTCCAAACAAAAAAGTCTGCCAAAATCCGAGGGGGGCGAGGTAGCACGCATGTGATATTTTCAAGTCAAAGGTACATCGTTGTCGGTTGTTAATACAGTTTATTTCCCAATGATTTTTTATGGCAGCAACGCTATTGACAACCGACAAAGATGTACCTTTAACTTGAAAACACCAAACATATTTGACATATTCTTTTTATACTTCATAACACTAAATGGAGCAATAGATAGTCGACTGTACGTATGTTAACATATGGTTCATTATTGGATGCAGTCTTTGCAAATGTCAAACAAAAATGACAAGGATCATTTTTGATTGTATTTTCAAACAACATATAGAAGACAGCAATCCTTAAGCGCGTTAAATATGGAGAAGTGTCAAACGTCAAACAATTACTGTCCGTCAGAAAGAAAACGATTGTTTTTGAATCGATTGTGTAAACGAAGCTTGATTTTCGATGTAGGTTAAATCGTTTATTACGAAAGTAATGATAAATAAAGTAAAACTGTACTTACATCTGAAATGCTATTTCATCTTTTTGTAAACTAGACGAAATATAACATTTTTTACATCCAAAAACAGCGCATAAGGGCATTTTCACGGAGCTTGTTATCCATTGACAGCGATGACGAAAATGCGTGACATCGATTATTGAAATAGTTTTTATAGATGTACTAGATTTTCCTGCCAATACTTTTGACAGAGGGGAAATGATACCTAAGGCCTCTCCTGGTTTAGAACTCTCTGACAAATACCTACTAACAATAGACATAGTCACATATTTATTGCAAACAATTACTTTATTGTTAAGTATGTGACTGAGCGCGACGCGCCAACAAACTGGTCACTCCAGTTTGGCGTAATATTGTAACTCCCAGAACCTGTAATTGTTTTACATGAATAAATAATTATAATAGTACTCTAACTATCTAACCACAGTTGAACCTTATTATTATTACCGACTTTACCGAGCAAAACCTTTGAGAGCAAAACAGCCGTTCTTAGGTGACTAGTAAAAAGTATTAAAAACGGTCCGATAGAGAGCATAATGTATGGGGCGGTATCTCACTCGCACTCCTTACAAAATTGTCACATTTGACACATATTCATATTTTGATTGTCTGATGACGTCAAAACGAGACACAGTCCCTTAGATATCTCTCTCTTTCGGCCTCACTTTGTGGCCTCGTAACTCGTATGTGCGATAATCACAAAATATTCAATGCATTGTTATTTGTATGTCTTTCCCGACCACGGAACAATTGTGTTCCGGACCTTTGGGAGGCATATGCGAAGCCGAAGCCAACGCGCGAGGCCCTTTCGACAATTTAATGAAAAGCGAGGGGTACACTAAGCGGATGCTGCCCCTACCCGTGTCATGGGACGCACGCAGAGACAGCACCCGCCATGGTGTAAAGACTATTGAGAGTTAATGGAGTCTAAAATGTACTAGGCTATTGGGTGAAAAGTATGGACTAACTACTGGGCTATTGGATGAAGAACCGGACGCCTGCCTAATAAAACGTTATCCAATTTTATTTCTGGCAGACGGTGACTCGCCCGCCGCAAGATGGGCCCCCGTAAAAAGCGACATCAAAGATGGCTCAAGGGCAACACCGGTGCGTGGGCTGTAAGGTTGTCGAGAGGTGAGTCTGCGGTAGCCAGATCCCGGTAATCCGTTCAGCAGGCCGCCGGCGTTATGACATTTCACACTTCCAACCTGGAGCATAGATCCCGCTCTTGCGACTCCACTCTGGCCGGCCAGTTAACGCAAGCACAGAGGCGAGGGCCAAATGGAAAGGGCCCTCTGGAATAGGGGTCCGCGGTGTCGCCACTCACCGTCAGCTCGCCACAAGCTGCCCCCGCGGGTACATTGTTATTATTATTAAATCAGAAATAAACCCGTGAAGCTCACTTCAAAACTGAAACAGAAAGCTGCCACCGTTTTGCAGGAAGGTTGTAATTGTAAAACATCCAAATAAATAGATTGGCCTTTGCCATAAGGTTGCAGATGTTCCGACCACCATGCACTTTCTCTACCCTTATTACAAGTATTCCAACATACACAATTGCATACATGCTCTGTGTGCAATAATTTTCGAAGTTAACAGACTTTTCAATTTATTTATACGATAAATTACTGCTTTTTATTTAATATTAATTTGGGCTGAAACGAGGAATTTCATATTCTTTTATATGCTAAAGGTCTTAACCAGTAGTATTCTTATTGTTAATGTGGAGTGGCGACCATTGGTAGCGAGAGCGACAGAGATGAAAAAGTTTTTATCTACACTCATACTGTAAGTACTCTAAAATGCGTTCAAAAACCGTAGACAATGACAAGCATTACAACAAACGATTTAACTATGATAAGTTTCTTATCTGCGGCAGTAACGTAATTTTAACTATGCATGCTCAAATATTGAGCATGCATAGTTTTATATGAGTTTCAAATTTGGAACATCGAATTTGATAACATAATGTTACCGCCATGGCCAACTCGATTGGTCCCGCGCGAGCGCCGGCACAATCGAGTAGGCCATGACGGTACAATGGCGGTCATTCTATGGTTTCCGAACACTTAATTTAATATATATAATATGAGTGTAGATAAAGCAGTGTATGCAACTGTACGTAATTAGGCCTTAAAACACTCGTGTGATCTTATTATGAAATTCGCCTGCGGCTCATTTCATAAAACCACACTCATGTTTTAAGGACCCTTATTACGTAACAGTTACATAAACTACTATTAATTCGCAATCAGCTGACATTGGCAACGCAAGTAACTACGGTTTTAACGACTGACAAGACTGATATCATATCAGTTACATTTTGAAGACGAAAATCTTTTAATTTTTACCTAAACATTTAAAGAAGTTTAAAAATTCAATGTAGGTAGTATACAGCGAGTAGCTAGTCAACTAAAAATGGTGCGCATCAAACCTTTAGGTATTTAAATACTTATGTCCAGTCGACTACTATACAGTGAAATGTATCCACTTTTTCAAATCCATACTAATATTATAAATGGGAAAGTGTATGCGTGTGTGTGTTTGTTTGTTTGTCCGTCTTTCACGGCAAAACGGGGCGACGAATTGACGTGATTTTTTAAGTGGAGATAGTTGGAGGGATGGAGAGTGACATAGGCTACTTTTTGTCTCTTTCTAACCCCCCACTTCCCTAAAATGGGGGTGGAAGTTTGTATGGTTTGTTACCCCGAATTTAACGCGAGCGAAGCCGCGGGCAAAAGCTATTATTAATAAGGGCTAAAAGTGGATATCTCTTTGTAGATGTTTTAACGTTAAGCAATACATAAAATGAAATACATTATTTTGGAAAACAGCTTCATAAAGCAAACAGATATAGATAGAGATTAGTAATAACTAGTATAAGTAAGTACTTATAGTGCGGCGGTCGGTAAAATTAAAGCATTGTTGTGGAGTCCCATTAATTATCACATGTAACCGGTCAACAATAAATCATTGTTGGCACCTACGTGATGCCAAACTTATAAGTAAACAAGCCACGTCTCGGCCCATTCATTGCGCGTTTCATTGAACGACTGCAGGGTAGGTAGCCTGCCATATGACGCGCTTATTGTTCGTCACAGGCAGCTGCGTTCTCGAAGGGCCGTTTGTACCTGAGCAAGGTAACAGCAACAGGTCATTTCTCCGGGCGAGGGGAGCCACCGGCCTCGCCGTCTCGCGACGCGGCGCTAGTCGCGAACCGCCCGCCGCGTCAACCGCATGTCCGGCACCGCTACGAATCGCAGACTTTCACGCGAACGACACTAACCACACCGAGTTATGTGCGCGAACGCACGCTCCGATAACCGTCGTGTTGGCCTACACTCGTGACGGCTCAAATGTCGCCCAGTCTAGAAGGGATCATGTTCAACAGGAACGCGAACCTGTCTGCGCGCCGGCCGCTGCTGGCGGAGCCGCAGAAGCCCTTAGTGGTCCCGCCGCGCGCGCCGCCCCGCGACACCGGTCCACAGCGGCCGCTACCTGCGCCCAGGAACCTGCCTAATCCCTACGAATACCGACCAGATTACTGGAAGCCCTCGAATGTCGAACTTGAAAGGAGATTGCAGGAGACGAGATCCCGGGAGAAAATCAGCTACTTCCAGGATAAGTTGACACCGCCAGAGCTGAGTTTAGATAGGAGGGAGGCGGAGCTGGTGTTCAGGTTCGATCCTCATGCATCGGCCGAGTATTTATCGAGCCAGTACCGCGCTCCCACTGTTCAGTACGCGAAGCCTACGCCGGCGAACGGGTTTTCTAACCGTCTGCCGGACCGCGACGGGCCCTTCGTATTCGGCGTTCACAACCCCAGCCAGTTCCCGATCCCGCGAGATCGTTGCGATGAGGACGATTACGACTATTCAGAAGTCGCCGAAGAAAATGGACGTGTCAAAGACGATGTCTCCGAAACGAACTGTTGTGATAAAGTGAACGAGTGGACGGCTCGGGACAAGAAAAAGAGGACACTTAATCGGATGTTTCAGATTAAAGGAAAGGTGAAATGTGCGAAGAAGGAGAAGATAAAGTGTGTGTTGGTGGGGGACGGGGCGGTGGGCAAGAGCTCGCTGATCGCGGCGTACGCGCAGGACGCCTTCCGGGAGGAGTACCAGCCCACGGCATACGACACATTCAAGGGTAAGCCAACATACATCTAGGTACAACCTACCTATCTCAAGGAACACCTTCTCCTAACAAAAGTTCTATAACTTCCTAGTCCTAATGTCATCCAGGCTAAATTGTCTAAAATGTGGGTCATGATGTGTTCGACTATTTTAACTATCGGAAACCACTTAATAGTTAGCAGTTATCGCTAATGACCTGATTTGTTACAAGATAATAGATGCAATTATAATATGAATTACCAGTATCCTATCGATCATTCTTAGCGACAAGTCCACTAATGGCGCCTATTAATAAAGATAACATTATTCTTTATAACTAAAAACAATATAAGTAATTAGACTCTAAATTAAACAACTTTGTATAATGTCGTTGCGATGAAGCATAATGCTGGTATTAATAATAACAGCAAGTCAACGGCACGGACATTCTGTGGCCTTATCAACAAAAGAAACTTGTTTTAAACCATGCGTTTGTCGCTCACAAAGACTGCGGTCGGTTTCTTATTTAAAATTCCAGCTACGCTTTCTCATTTCATTTTATAATGAACGGGTGCAACAGAAAAGTTTGATTACGTAACGTAAGGGGGCGTCCATTAATCGCGTCATACGTTTTTGACTTGTTTTAGACCCCCCCCCTCCCCCATGGTGATCTTTGGTGATATTTTCAGGACCCCTCCCCCCCTCGTCCAATATGGCGTGTAATTTTTTGCTAACTAAAGTAAGTACACTTTTCTAACACGTGAAAACGTAACGTACGTACACGTGAAGGGTAAAAAAATGAAACTACATGTATGCACATCTCACTAATTTCATTAAAATAATATTTAATAGAAAAAAACCGGCCAAGTGCGTATCGGACCACGCATGAAGGGTTTCGTACCTACTATCGAAAAATTATGTTCAAAGTTCGTATCTGCCTATGAAAGACGTTTTTTGGAGATAACTTAATAATTCCTAAACCGATAAATATTCTCGATTTTTTTCATATTTTTTGGATCTCCGGTTCAAAAGTGACACAAGGGGGGGCACAATTTTTTTAGGGTTGATTATTGATATTTGGTTGTGATTATTGATATTGTTACATGTAAATATATTTTCTCAGCAATTTTACTACAAAACTAAGTAGCGGCATACAACAATACACCTTATGTTCAAATATTTATTAAGATACGTTTTATAGTTTCCGAGTAAAATGGCTGTGACATACGGACGTGAAAACGGACATACGGACGGACGGACGGACAGACGGCCATAACGAAGCTATACGGATTACGTTCTTGCCATTTTGGCTACGGAACTTAAAACCTACTGTGAAGAAAATAATATTTCAAATGCCACTAAAAAATATTTACAATCATAGTGCATCTCATAAGAGTCATAAGTAGTCATAACAATTAGTCCCAAGACGTAAAAAACCTTGTCGTGGAGGAGTTCTGGACTGGACCCGGGTATGTCCTTAAACTACGTCCGGACCTGGGTATGTCCTTAAACTACGCCAAAAAGAGAGGTATGGGTACTGCGAATGACATCTCGCTAAGTGTGGTAGGGCACGTTCAGCGAATATCATCGCTCAAATCTGGAGCAGAGCCCGACTGGGGAAGTACCTCCACCTTACAGAAAACCACAGCCAAATAGCACTAGACCCTACTCATAGTGTTGTGTTCCTGCTGGTGAGTAAGGTTGCCAAAGAGCTCAAAGAGGACCCAGTGTGTTGACGATGACGGACCTTCTTGTTCCTTTTGTCGTCAACACAGTGAATCCTCCTTTTTGTAAAGGGTCGGCAACGCGCATGTGACTCCTTTGGAGTTGCAGGCGTCCATAGGTTACGGTAGCTGCTTACCATCAGGCGGGCCGTATGCTTGTTTGCCACCGTCGTGGTATAAAAAAAAAAAAAAAAAAAAAAGTTCCATTCTGGTCTTCACAAGCAGTTTCAATTTCACTAAATAGCACTATTCAAATGCAATTGTTTGGTTTTTAGACTTAAAAAAATCGCTATACGTCTCCTTTTAAGGTTTTAAGGAGTTCCCTTGATTCCTCATGGATCCCGTCATTAGAATTTGATTTTGATAAAAATGAGATCAATCTAAGTGACCCCGTGCATAAAGCATAGCGACGCCTCGCCCGCTCAACTAAACGCAGAAGTCCAACTGCGAGGCAAATTTTACTCTGGTTTTCACAAATTGGTTCATTTAAAAGTTGATAATTTTTATTTTAGGTGCTAACTACTAGAGTTAGATACCCTTCCCGCCGACCCTTTTACAAGTGTCACAACGGAAATAATAGATGGCGCTGCTATCAACTCATAATTATTTTACATGATTTTTAAAGTGGGGCATTCCACTCATACAATAGTATGTTATTCAATCAAATACAAACACTGAAAACATTGAAAAAATAATCAACCCAGCCGGACTTGAACCTGGCATCGATACGCCTTACCGGGGCTCGATCGCTTTACCAATTAAGCTATGGGTTCAGTTACTGAGTTGACGAAATTCTCAATGCCTTCAATCATCTTTTTGCATTTATTTTTACATCGACTTTATAGCAGCCGTAAGCGACATCTAGGTGCTAACTACTAGAGTTAGATACCCTTCCCGCCGACCCTTTTACAAGTGTCACAACGGAAATAATAGATGGCGCTGCTATCAACTCATAATTATTTTACATGATTTTTAAAGTGGGGCATTCCACTCATACAATAGTATGTTATTCAATCAAATACAAACACTGAAAACATTGAAAAAATAATCAACCCAGCCGGACTTGAACCTGGCATCGATACGCCTTACCGGGGCTCGATCGCTTTACCAATTAAGCTATGGGTTCAGTTACTGAGTTGACGAAATTCTCAATGCCTTCAATCATCTTTTTGCATTTATTTTTACATCGACTTTATAGCAGCCGTAAGCGACATCTAGGTGCTAACTACTAGAGTTAGATACCCTTCCCGCCGACCCTTTTACAAGTGTCACAACGGAAATAATAGATGGCGCTGCTATCAACTCATAATTATTTTACATGATTTTTAAAGTGGGGCATTCCACTCATACAATAGTATGTTATTCAATCAAATACAAACACTGAAAACATTGAAAAAATAATCAACCCAGCCGGACTTGAACCTGGCATCGATACGCCTTACCGGGGCTCGATCGCTTTACCAATTAAGCTATGGGTTCAGTTACTGAGTTGACGAAATTCTCAATGCCTTCAATCATCTTTTTGCATTTATTTTTACATCGACTTTATAGCAGCCGTAAGCGACATCTAGGTGCTAACTACTAGAGTTAGATACCCTTCCCGCCGACCCTTTTACAAGTGTCACAACGGAAATAATAGATGGCGCTGCTATCAACTCATAATTATTTTACATGATTTTTAAAGTGGGGCATTCCACTCATACAATAGTATGTTATTCAATCAAATACAAACACTGAAAACATTGAAAAAATAATCAACCCAGCCGGACTTGAACCTGGCATCGATACGCCTTACCGGGGCTCGATCGCTTTACCAATTAAGCTATGGGTTCAGTTACTGAGTTGACGAAATTCTCAATGCCTTCAATCATCTTTTTGCATTTATTTTTACATCGACTTTATAGCAGCCGTAAGCGACATCTAGGTGCTAACTACTAGAGTTAGATACCCTTCCCGCCGACCCTTTTACAAGTGTCACAACGGAAATAATAGATGGCGCTGCTATCAACTCATAATTATTTTACATGATTTTTAAAGTGGGGCATTCCACTCATACAATAGTATGTTATTCAATCAAATACAAACACTGAAAACATTGAAAAAATAATCAACCCAGCCGGACTTGAACCTGGCATCGATACGCCTTACCGGGGCTCGATCGCTTTACCAATTAAGCTATGGGTTCAGTTACTGAGTTGACGAAATTCTCAATGCCTTCAATCATCTTTTTGCATTTATTTTTACATCGACTTTATAGCAGCCGTAAGCGACATCTAGGTGCTAACTACTAGAGTTAGATACCCTTCCCGCCGACCCTTTTACAAGTGTCACAACGGAAATAATAGATGGCGCTGCTATCAACTCATAATTATTTTACATGATTTTTAAAGTGGGGCATTCCACTCATACAATAGTATGTTATTCAATCAAATACAAACACTGAAAACATTGAAAAAATAATCAACCCAGCCGGACTTGAACCTGGCATCGATACGCCTTACCGGGGCTCGATCGCTTTACCAATTAAGCTATGGGTTCAGTTACTGAGTTGACGAAATTCTCAATGCCTTCAATCATCTTTTTGCATTTATTTTTACATCGACTTTATAGCAGCCGTAAGCGACATCTAGGTGCTAACTACTAGAGTTAGATACCCTTCCCGCCGACCCTTTTACAAGTGTCACAACGGAAATAATAGATGGCGCTGCTATCAACTCATAATTATTTTACATGATTTTTAAAGTGGGGCATTCCACTCATACAATAGTATGTTATTCAATCAAATACAAACACTGAAAACATTGAAAAAATAATCAACCCAGCCGGACTTGAACCTGGCATCGATACGCCTTACCGGGGCTCGATCGCTTTACCAATTAAGCTATGGGTTCAGTTACTGAGTTGACGAAATTCTCAATGCCTTCAATCATCTTTTTGCATTTATTTTTACATCGACTTTATAGCAGCCGTAAGCGACATCTAGGTGCTAACTACTAGAGTTAGATACCCTTCCCGCCGACCCTTTTACAAGTGTCACAACGGAAATAATAGATGGCGCTGCTATCAACTCATAATTATTTTACATGATTTTTAAAGTGGGGCATTCCACTCATACAATAGTATGTTATTCAATCAAATACAAACACTGAAAACATTGAAAAAATAATCAACCCAGCCGGACTTGAACCTGGCATCGATACGCCTTACCGGGGCTCGATCGCTTTACCAATTAAGCTATGGGTTCAGTTACTGAGTTGACGAAATTCTCAATGCCTTCAATCATCTTTTTGCATTTATTTTTACATCGACTTTATAGCAGCCGTAAGCGACATCTAGGTGCTAACTACTAGACCCATAACCCATAACTGAACCCATAGCTTAATTGGTAAAGCGATCGAGCCCCGGTAAGGCGTATCGATGCCAGGTTCAAGTCCGGCTGGGTTGATTATTTTTTCAATGTTTTCAGTGTTTGTATTTGATTGAATAACATACTATTGTATGAGTGGAATGCCCCACTTTAAAAATCATGTAAAATAATTATGAGTTGATAGCAGCGCCATCTATTATTTCCGTTGTGACACTTGTAAAAGGGTCGGCGGGAAGGGTATCTAACTCTAGTAGTTAGCACCTAGATGTCGCTTACGGCTGCTATAAAGTCGATGTAAAAATAAATGCAAAAAGATGATTGAAGGCATTGAGAATTTCGTCAACTCAGTAACTGAACCCATAGCTTAATTGGTAAAGCGATCGAGCCCCGGTAAGGCGTATCGATGCCAGGTTCAAGTCCGGCTGGGTTGATTATTTTTTCAATGTTTTCAGTGTTTGTATTTGATTGAATAACATACTATTGTATGAGTGGAATGCCCCACTTTAAAAATCATGTAAAATAATTATGAGTTGATAGCAGCGCCATCTATTATTTCCGTTGTGACACTTGTAAAAGGGTCGGCGGGAAGGGTATCTAACTCTAGTAGTTAGCACCTAGATGTCGCTTACGGCTGCTATAAAGTCGATGTAAAAATAAATGCAAAAAGATGATTGAAGGCATTGAGAATTTCGTCAACTCAGTAACTGAACCCATAGCTTAATTGGTAAAGCGATCGAGCCCCGGTAAGGCGTATCGATGCCAGGTTCAAGTCCGGCTGGGTTGATTATTTTTTCAATGTTTTCAGTGTTTGTATTTGATTGAATAACATACTATTGTATGAGTGGAATGCCCCACTTTAAAAATCATGTAAAATAATTATGAGTTGATAGCAGCGCCATCTATTATTTCCGTTGTGACACTTGTAAAAGGGTCGGCGGGAAGGGTATCTAACTCTAGTAGTTAGCACCTAGATGTCGCTTACGGCTGCTATAAAGTCGATGTAAAAATAAATGCAAAAAGATGATTGAAGGCATTGAGAATTTCGTCAACTCAGTAACTGAACCCATAGCTTAATTGGTAAAGCGATCGAGCCCCGGTAAGGCGTATCGATGCCAGGTTCAAGTCCGGCTGGGTTGATTATTTTTTCAATGTTTTCAGTGTTTGTATTTGATTGAATAACATACTATTGTATGAGTGGAATGCCCCACTTTAAAAATCATGTAAAATAATTATGAGTTGATAGCAGCGCCATCTATTATTTCCGTTGTGACACTTGTAAAAGGGTCGGCGGGAAGGGTATCTAACTCTAGTAGTTAGCACCTAGATGTCGCTTACGGCTGCTATAAAGTCGATGTAAAAATTTTTATTTTATTGAAATATTTGAAATACAGTATAGCACGAAGGAACAAAAAAATTACACGTGATACGTGTCCAGACCCCCCTCCCCCCTGTGGTGATCATTGGTGATTTTTTCTTGACCCCCTCCCCCCCCCCTATACAATATGACGCGATTAATGGACGCCCCCTAATTTGGATGTAGGCATAATATTGCGGAATTGCTACATTAAAGCTAGTATTAATTTTAAAACTGCTACTCTTGTGGGCAACAAAAGAACATTGCATTTACAACTTGATGGAGTTTTGAAACTAACTTCGACATGCAGATTATGCAGAGATTGAGTTTATGAATATGTTATGCTACTCCCTGTCTTCATAATGGAGCTTCCAGCGAGTTCATGTTTGCCGGTTGTATGTATAATTTGCAGTGTTTTGATCAAAGTTTCCGGTCAGCGGCGATGGAAATATTTAGCCAACAAGGACGAGACGGGCGTTGTCACTACAACAATAACATAACGTACATAGTTATACAGAAGCTGTCTAAATCAACATCCAAAAACGACTGTGGATCCATCTCTACGGAAAACAAACCAAAAATGTTTGTGGAGGCCGTAAACCGATATAATTTATGCCGCGTGAGGAAACAAGCTCTTGAGGTAGTTTTCTAGCAGACTGAAAAATATCTAGATTTCTACAACTAAATGCTATCGATGAAGGCAGCAAACAAAGCCGAAAATTTTCCTCCGAAACATAAGTAGTTTCCTTGAATGCAGTTATTGTTGTTATCTGTGTAGATAAGGCTGTAATACTAACTTAACAAGACTGTCATCATTGAGCGATATCTTTTCGCGAGTCGGTACGAAGGCGCGTCACGATCGCGAAACGCGATAGTTGCTGATAACATTATCAAAATCTAAAACATAAGCTAGAATTGCTCACATGAAATTAACAACGAATTGTCGATTTGAAACAACACTTACCAGCTGTCGGTGTATGAGCTGAAAAAAAAACTCGAACTACCGGACTTATATGTTTAACTAGTTGCGATTACAGATACAGATGATTAATAGTTAAGCAAACCCCAGGAAAAGCAAACTAACTGGCGATTTCTTTCGCGTCTTGCACGATCTTCTTTGGCGTTAACAATCGTTTGTGACGTCGTATTTACCTTCTCCACTATTCCTCCATTAACATGCCCTAACCCAAAGAGGATTTTTTTACTTCACTACAATAGTTACTTATGGAAATATTTCCCACTAAATGCTCTATAGTGGCTCTAACATGAGTGACACTGTTGCGATCGGCCGGTCGCGTTGAGTTGTGCAAGTAGTTTTAGCAGTTCTTCATTGATTTCCTATTAGACGGAGAGCTAACCACATCGGATATTACACAATAATGAGAGCAAAGAAACCCCTCTAGTTAGTTTGCTATTCTATGATTATTTTTAGATCTGGACATCTGGCAGCTGTAAAGTAGTGGAGGTCAAAAATGCAAACCACTACTATTACTATTTTCCAATTCAAACATTTTGCTAGTCTGTCACTCTGACTTCCACCCATTAAAAGCTGCCAGATGCCCGCATCTAACAATAAGGATAGTATAGCAATCTAACTAGACGGGTTTTGTTGCTCTCATTATTGTGTCATATCTGACGTATCCAGCTCTTAGTCCACATCGAGCTTGCTTACCACAGTGACCACTTTTAATGGTTGCCACTAAATAATTTCTATTCAGTAGTTAGGGTACTTGCGGTCACAGCTGTAAGATAAATGCTGTAGCCTTTTTTATACACAGTGCAGGCCTGCCACAGGAACTAGGTACATAAGATAAATATCTATAAGACATGGATCTCGCATGCGGTGTTACTGTTGGGATTTCCTCCTATGTTTTTCTAAATTGTTTCTGAGCTGATCAAGAGATATTTCCACGAATATTCAATTGAATATATACGAAGTAATTACTTCGTTATCAGTTTTCCGTATGCATAATATCCGCCTGGTGTTAATTAATGTTCAATCAGCTTATGCGGAACATATGTTCTAACCCCCTTATTCATAAACGTCTTAGGCCTTTACGTAATTTATGTTTTGGCCTTATCTGTCACTTTGACAGTTATGTTTGTTAGAAATAGACAAAACATAATCTACTAACTGAGAGACGTTTATGAATAAGGGGGTAAGTATTTAAGTTAATACTAGTATATACTTAATTGAGACTTTTTATACCTAAGACGTTCATTAAAAGCATCTTAGATTCGTATCTGTGAGAATCCTTTGACAGCATTCTGAAATACGGATGGAGAAGCCAATAAAGCTTAAACTAACTACGACGGGTGAATGTTAATGAACAAACAAAATCTAAAAACAAAAAAAAATAAACATTTCCTCACGTTTCGTCTAGGGGTCAAAGCACCTGTTTAATATGGAGGCTGGATCCCGCAGACCAATTAATGGTACAACCTTTGAAATTTAAAGATGTACATTCTCACAACTTGTGTAATAATAAAACTACATTAATCATAACATTCACAGAATCATACTGGCCGGAATTAATATAAATTTAAATTCAACCGCCAACTTTTGTATTTCGAACTTTGATGTGAAGGGAAATGGAATGGTTTTAAAAAATAACTGACGTTTTGTTGTGCCAGTCGTTTCCGCAGTCATTTGTTTGAGTTACGAAAGTACTTAAAGCGCTTTGTGTTGACGCACATTTTACGGTATTCCATTCGAAAAGCCATAAACAGGTAGACGTACCTCAGTACTTGTAAAAAAATGAAAGTGGCGTGGCGTCTAGCCCAGAGACATTCGTGCGATTATTTTACCTTATATACGTAGGCGAATGGATTCAGTGATATCTAAGATGATTTATCGCCGTGTTGTTTAGCTGTGATTGTATCACTTAAACTTATCTTTTCATGAAATTGATGTGGAATGAAATGAATTTGAATACCTTTGTTCATGAACAAATTCATCTGTTGTTTTATTGTGACGTTGCCAAAAAATATAAAGAGGAGCCGTAAACAATTTATTTTCTAGCTTTATAGTCGTTGCATCAGTTGGGCAGGTTGTCCTATTTTCAGTCGATAAACGTAGGGTAAATGTGAATTCGTGTTGCAATCTATCCGGGTCACAAATTAACAAAGCGGCTGTTCATTTATTATGCACGTATCGATTTCCGAATCAGATTTTAAAATAAGAATGAGTGACCCACTGTTTTACAGGAATAATAAATAGTGACCATGGCTTTAAGAAGTCGTTATACTACACTGTAGAATTTGTAGAGGACTTAAATCTTTTCTACGAATTTAAATGAAGCGTTGCATTGCATTTAGACGTGTGCGCCGCCATCAAAATCCGCGGCGGCGGCGCGCCGGGAATTTTTGGCGGCGTGGCTGCGCCACGCCGGCGTCAAGGTCACTTTTCACGGTTCTCGTTTCGCATTAAAAATATTTTAAATATTAAAAACTTTTTAGGAACAAGGAACATATTATTAAAACGATATATAATGCCGTTTGCTTCAGTCCTGCCTATTTTTCGGAAATCGCTTTAATGTTGATGTTTTTCATAATTGTGATGAATTAAGATCCTTTTAAAGCCAACTCCATCTAGCCAGTGGCCGAGAGACTGGACTGAATCCATGGTTATACCTCTCCATAAAAAGGCTCGACGCTAAAATGTGACAACGATAGAACTTTGTCTATTATATATATCGTATACCAGTAAAGTATTTCTTTACATCATGAATTCGCGATTGACAAAGTTCCTGGAGCGGAAAATACCTGCAGAGCAGGCTGGCTTTCTGTCTAGGCGAGGGACACGGGAGCAGATTTTCATGTGCCAGATCACCGAGAGATGTCGTGAATGGAACAAGCCATTAGTCCTATGCTTCATAGATTACGCCAAAGCATTCGACTGTGTTAGATGGAAAAACATGCTGTACGTGCTCCTGGCGATGGGTGTCCCTGCTCATTCAGCTCCCCCTTATTGAGCACTTGTACGCCGAAACTGCAAGAGTGCGCATCGAGAACACCTTGTCGGACCAGTTCAAGCCGGAAAGAGGAGTAAGACAGAGATGTATGTTGTCTCCGGAGCTCTTTAATATCTACGGCGAATACATCTTACGTAAAGTCACCGAGAACTAGGACGGTGGCATATCAATTGGCCGCAAAACGATCTGCAACCTACGCTATGTTGACGACACAACGCTCTTGGCTTCCAATGAGGAGGAGATGTTTCTTTTGTTCCAGCGAATAGAAGCGGAGAGCATCGAATTAGGACTTCACGTCAACAATGACAAAACGCAAGTTAATGTTCGTACACCGAAAACAGTCTCCTCTACGAAGCCTAGAACTAAAAGACCTAGAATGCGTCAGCGCCTTCACCTACCTCGGCTCACTTATATCTAGCGATGGTAGCTGTGAACGTGAAATCATCCGGAGGATTCATATAGCGAAGAGTGCTATGACTCGGTTAGATAGGATCTGGAGAGATCGCGGCATACAGAGGCAGACTAAGGTTAGACTCATGCGTTCCCTGGTGTTTCCAATTTTCCTATACGGTTTTGAAACTTGGACTATCAAGCAGATCTGAAAAGCCGTATCGACGCGTTTGAGATGTGGTGTTGGCGACGGCTTTTACGGATACCTTGGACTGCGATGCGCACTAATCAGTCCATACTAGAGGAGCTACGCATAAAGCGCCGGTTGTCTACGACGTGCCAGGACCACATACTTCAGACACCTCTCTTAACGCTCCTCGGATAACCTGGAGAGAATCATCATGACGGGAAAAGTTGAAGAGGCCCTCCCCCTGCAAGATCGTGTGCCCAAATCACTGCACCTGTAGTAAAACACGCGAGCTAGTTCAACACTGATTTATTCCAGTACAATGTAGGTAGACATAGTATTCTACAAGTACCCTAAACCTAATATACTACAGCACCCATGTAATTAAAACTGCAAGAAGTCATGCGTTTAGTGAGGGATATAAGCCTATGGAGGAACCTGGTCTTCAACAGAAGGACATGATCCTCAGCTCTGAGGGAACGTCTAGTGATGATGAAGATCCTCTCTCTCTCTCGCAAGTCGCAGTAGGTCCAAACATACCGTTCAGTATTAAGGATCAATCCTGCCACCGAAAACACTTCTTTTCTCAGGATAATGAGTTGGTGGTACAATTTTGATGGCAGATTTATTATTTTCGTTACCAATCTTATTAATTAGGCCATCGAGTTCATATTTGTTAGGTGAGCGGTTAATCATACTCATCTATTAATCTCACGAAAGAGAAGGAATTGACCAAACCCTAAATATTTCAATGTGTAGATGTTTTCATGGTTTAATACGTCAATATACGTTCTAAAATTTTCATTTTACTTTCTTTCATCGGTAATTATCATTGGCTATTTTTTGCCGAATTCTGAAATTTTGGCCAACGGCGTGGATTTTGAAATCCGCGGCGGCGGCGGCGGCGTGGGTCCCACGGCGCGGCTACGCCACGCCGGCGCGGCGCACACGTCTAATTGCATTGTATAACTCAGATTTTCTTGAAGTTCTAGAATTTGTTCTAGATGCTTACTAGCCTCAGTAATTGATAAATGGGATTTGTCCAATTTGCGAACTGGACGTGCTCTGATTCCCAGCATCATTTATTCTAATCAAGTGATAACGCGGTTAGTGAACGAATCACTAAAAGCCTATCTGCTAGACACATTATACAATAGATAGAGTCAAGATAGTTTCCGTACTCAGTATTATCATTTCTACAATTTTTGTTCTTATACAAGGACTTCTAAATTCACTGATCTTGAACCTGACAGTAATCGAATTTAAATCAAGTTATTTCCAATTAATATTTAAAGCTAACGAAAAAAAGTACTCGCATGTGTCAATATATAATATATATTATTATGTGGTATATTTATTATTTATTTTATTTTTAAACCACATTAAAACAATAATATAAGAAGGCATAATAGGCAATTATTTTACTAAATATTTTATTTTACACTCACATTGTAAGTCCTCTAAAACGTGTTCAAAAACGGTAGGCAATGGCTAGCATTACCACAACCGATTTTACTATGATAAGCTTTTTATCTGCGCCAGTCACGTAATTTTAACTTTACATGCTCATATCATGTATCATATATTGATACGTTATGAGTTTAAAATTCCGAACATCGAATTTGATAACATAATGTAAATCTTGTCCTCCTTCCTGACCAACGGCACGCGCCCGCGCGACCGCCGGCACAATCGAGTTGGCCATGGCGGTGCAATGGCGGTCATTCTATGGTGTCCGAACACTTCATTTAGAATATATAATATGAGTGTAGATAAAGCAGTGTATGCAACTGTACGTAATTAGGCCTTATTACGTAACAGTTACATAAACTACTATTATAACAGTAGGTCCTGTCTATTAGGATATGTAGTTAAGGTAGAGTTTTTAATTGAGTGGATGTAATCTGATAGCTTACTGTCTTACAAAGTGCTTTGCAAAGTCTTATAAGGTGTTGTCAAATTATTCCCTGAATTAAGAATACTTCTTTACAACACTTCATAAAATGTTGTTTGCAAAGCACATTTTACCTAACGACGTTTTTTATTGCCAGGTGACATTAAAAAGTTTTGAAACGACTAAACTTTTCTTGCCTGCCAGCTGTAAGCACAAGCAGCTGGCTCAACTCTTTGTGCCTTCTTCTACGAAAAAAAAAAGCCTGCGAGCGATTACCTTTTAAGGCGCCCGATACCTTTGGGATCTACCTTCCATTTTTTATGAGCCTCCCCGAAAGCCCATTATGAACAACACATTAGATTTGGATTGGAACAAGTAACTAAGAAAAAAGTAAAAGAACGGGCATTACGCTGAGATAGGCGTCACGATTCTGTTGGAAGGGAATTTAGAAACGTGGGTTGAACGTTTTTAAGGTTTATATGATTATGTATCTATTCTTTGATATTTATGTACCGAAATAATGAGCATGGTTTTATTATACTGCTCATCACAAGAATACACAATGTGAGGTACCTACCTACTGTCAAGATCAAGAGTCCTCCTCAAAATAAAATATTGATGTAAGTAGTAGATATCACTAGAAACCACATATTTGTGTCCACTTTACAGTCCAAAATTTATGACTATAATCTACCTATTCTGTACCTGCTCTCACTGAAATTTCGATTAAATCTTGATTGAATTAGCTTTCTCCCAACACGGATTACTTGAATCTTTTTGTCGGGAACTACCGAGTCATCAATATTAGTTATGGAAAGATGAGATTTGAAGCATTTGCACGATTCAAGTGTTTAATCACCGAAAAAAAGAAATCGTCAGTTTCTCGCTTATCTATCAGGATACCAGCTTGGGCCCTAGGATACCTACCAGCTTGGGCCCTTTGACTCGGTACAAAGGCGCGCTGTGCGGATCGTCGACGATCCCAAACTCACGAGTGATATTGAACCTTTGATTCTAAGGAGAGACTTTGCCTCCTTATGTGTGTTCTATCGCTTGTACAATGGGTTGTGCTCCGAAGAACACTTTGATATGATGCCCACGGCAGCTTTTTATCACCGCACCGCTCGCCGCCGGCAGGGTGTTCATCCTCACACCCTGGAGCCCAAAGGGTCGCGGACAGTACGGTTCAAGAGGAATTTCCTCCCACGAATACTGCGGCTGTGGAATGAACTCCCTGCCGAGGTTTTCCCAGCGGGCTACAGTATGAGGTTCTTCAAAAAAGGAGTGAATAGGTACCTAAAGGGTAGGCAACGCGCATGTGAATCCTCTGGGGTTGCAGGCGTCCATAGGCTACGGTATATATTATAGAGTGACAAAGATGTAATGATTGTCAAAATAGATAAACATAACAGAATTGTTGCTAGGTTAAAGCCTTGTTACACTTGTCCTAGTTAGCTTCCTAAATGATTTAAGTTTCTAAATTTAGTCAAGTGTAACCGCATTTAGCAAGTAAATTTTCTATGAAAGCTAGTTAGGATCCTAATTAGGATGCTAGTTAGGATACTAAAAAAAGTAAAGTGTAACAGGGCCTTTATGAAATAACTGTGGAAGTAGTTTTTGTGCTCATTTTGTGAGTATAACCCATCCATAGTAAATCCATCCATGTTATGACATTTACAACTACAAAAAACCGGCCAAGAGCGTTTCGGGCCACGCTCAGTGTAGGGTTTCGTAGTTTCCCGTCCGTCACAGTAAGTGTGTCAGTAAGTGTCCCCATTTAAGAGTTAAAAAACTTTATTTGAAAGCACGTCATTTCATTGTGATTTTGTAGAAATTACAGGTACAATAAACACCTGCTTATATACGGTTAAATTACAAACTTAGTGCAGAAATTCTTTTGTAATTTTTTTTCAAAAACTATTCAACCTATCAAGTTCAAAATAATTTTCCTAGAAAGTTTTTATAAAGTTCTACTTTTGAATTTTTTTTCTTATTTTTAAAACTTATGGTTCAAAAATTAGAGGGGGACACACATTTTTTTTTTACTTCTGGAGCGATTATTTCCGAAAATATTTAAATTATCAAGAAATGATTTTACTAAACCCCTATTCATTTTTAAATACCTATCCAACAATATATCACACGTTAGGGTTGAAATGAAAAAAAAAATCTAAATCTAAAAAGGTACCCTAAAAAAACATTTTTTTCCAGTTTTTATTTTACCACTTTGTCGGCGTGATTGATATACATATTAGTACCAAATTTCAGCCTAGTGCTAACGGTCCAGGCGCGGATCCAGGATTTCGTTCAGGGGGGGCACTTTCCTTCACAAAAAGTCTCCCGGTCCGCACCTATAGGCCCCGTAGTATACGTGGTTTGCGTTTCAGGGGGGGGGGGGGGGGATTGCCCCAGTTGCCCCCCCCCCCCGTATCCGCGCCTGTAACGGTCACTGAGATTATCCGCGGACGGACGGACGGACAGACATGGCGAAACTATAAGGGTTCCTAGTTGACTACGGAACCCTAAAAAGGGGCACAATTTTGTGTTTTATGATCAAAATTTATGTAAACATTCCTATTTACTATTTACTATTTGCGAATAACTAATAATTGAAGATATTTAATTTTTAGTCTTTCTCAAAAATTTAAACATTAATTAAATTTTTAGCGTAGATTGAATTGGTAATTGACATTAATAATTTACCTAACTAAACGCGAATTTAGGTTAAGCTACGAGGTTTTGATTTTTGTTTCAATTTTGACTCTGGACTCGGGGGCTTGTATTAATAAGCAATGGGACCGGTATCCTAAGATGGAAGTCATGCTGGACCCTGGGGATCCCTACTGGATCTCTGGTTTGGTGCATCATAGACTCATGCTGTTTGGGCTCATTCGACTTGTACTGATGAGCAGATGGTACCGGTATTAAAATCTGGAGCTCATGCTGGACCCTGGGGATCCCTACTGGATCTCGGGTTTGGCGCATCATAGACTCATGCTGTTTGGGCTCATTCGACTTGTACTGATGAGAGATAAAATTGTAACTAACGTGTTAATCCTTTGCGAATAACTAATAATTGATAATATAAAGATATAAAATTTTTAGTCTTTCTCAAACATTTAAACATTGATATAATTGTTAGTGTAGATTGAATTGGTATTAATCCAGTAGGGATCCCCAGGGTCCAGCATGAGCTCCAGATTTTGATACCGGTACCATCTGCTCATCAGTACAAGTCGAATGAGCCCAAACAGCATGAGTTTATGATGCGCCAAACCCGAGATCCAGTAGGGATCCCCAGGGTCCAGCATGAGCTCCAGATTTTGATACCGGTACCATCTGCTCATCAGTACAAGTCGAATGAGCCCAAACAGCATGTGTCTATGATGCGCCAAACCAGGGATCCAGTAGGGATCCCCAGGGTCCAGCATGAGCTCCAGATTTTGATACCGGTACCATCTGCTCATCAGTACAAGTCGAATGAGCCCAAACAGCATGAGTTTATGATGCGCCAACCAAACCCGAGATCCAGTAGGGATCCCCTGGGTCCAGCATGAGCTCCAGATTTTGATACCGGTACCATCTGCTCATCAGTACAAGTCGAATGAGCCCAAACAGAATGAGTCTATGATGCGCCAAACCCGAGATCCAGTAGGTAGCCCTAGGGTCCAGCATGAGCTCCATCTTGCGATATTGGTCCCAGCTTCCAAACCCGAGATGCAGTTTTAAAATTAATTATTAGTGTAAGACAGGATTAATTTAGTTACACTAACGTTAATCTAATTAACTGTTAATCTTATTAAATTTTCGAGACGTTAGTGTAACTAATAGGTTAATTCTAATTGACGGTTAGTGTAATTAACTACGTCACAAAATCAATGCGAACTAACGTTAGTAAAAATTGATGTTAGTGTAATTGATTAGTTACGGAATTAATCTTCAATCTTATTGATCAATTTTCAATTCTAATTGAAATTAACGGCCAACACTCTTTGAAACTACAAAGTTAACCACTGAAGGGGTCATAATACTTAGTAGTACATAGTATAATAGACCACTTATTCTATACACACGTATAGAAACCATGTGACACTGTGTCATCGTGCGGTGAAAACTCAACTCATGCATTTTCCGAGAAACATTTCCAAGGCGACATTTTTAACTGTTAAAAACCTCACGACAAGATAGCTTGACTGATATGAGAAAAATATGTAGATTTACTAACAATCAAAAGGATTTATAGTTTGTTGAATAATCATGTTTGTATATGTCAGACTCGTGGGCGGTTCAAGTCCGAGTGCTTTGCACTTTGACCGTGAGCCACATCACAAGAAGGCTGTTAATGATATTTGACTGCAAGCTGCACCTGCTGCGTCCTAAATAAATCCAGGTAAAAAAACCGGCCAAGAGCGTGTCGGGCCACGCTCACTGTAGGGTTCCGTAGTTTTCCGTCCGTCACAGTAAGTGTCCCCACTTAAGAGTTAATAACACCGCCATGTAGGATATGATATGAGAGTTCCATGTACAGCGACATCTATCGGCAAATTGAGTAAACTATTGCGCGCGAGCATAAAGTATGGAAGATGATTTTTATGGGATAATTCTTTATTGCGTGAACCGATTTTCACCGTTTTTACTTTATTTGAAAGCACGTCATTTCATTGTAATTTTGTAGAAATTACAGGTACAATAAACACCTGCTTATACGGTTAAATTACAAACTTAGTTCAGAAATTATTTTGTATTTTTTTTTCAAAAACTATTCATCCTATCAAGTTCAAAATAATTTTCCAAGAAAGTTTTTATAAAGTTCTACTTTTGAGATTTTTTTCATATTTTTAAAACTTATGGTTCAAAAGTTAGAGGGGGGGGGACGCATATTTTTTCACTTCTGGAGCGATTATTTCCGAAAATATTTACATTATCGAAAAATGATTTTAGGAAACCCCAATTCATTTTTAAATACCTATCCAATAATATATCACACGTTAGGGTTGAAATGAAAAAAAAAATCACTCCCCACTTTACGTATAGGGGAGGTACCCTAATAATAAAAAAAATTTCACTTTTTATTTTACCACTTTGTCGGCGTATTTGCCACCATGGTACTAAGCCAGTCTAAGAATTATCTATCAACTATTCTCTCTATCTTAGGTTGTAATTATGGATTCTCGTAGAATTGGAACTTTCGCCGCAGCAAACATTCACCGCCAGGTATTAATCCAGTAGGGATCCCCAGGGTCCAGCATGAGCTCCAGATTTTAATACCGGTACCATCTGCTCATCAGTACAAGTCGAATGAGCCCAAACAGCATGAGTCTATGATGCACCAAACCAGAGATCCAGTAGGGATCCCCAGGGTCCAGCATGACTTCCATCTTAGGATACCGGTCCCATTGCTTATTAATACAAGCCCCCGAGTCCAGAGTCAAAATTGAAACAAAAATCAAAACCTCGTAGCTTAACCTAAATTCGCGTTTAGTTAGGTAAATTATTAATGTCAATTACCAATTCAATCTACGCTAAAAATTTAATTAATGTTTAAATTTTTGAGAAAGACTAAAAATTAAATATCTTCAATTATTAGTTATTCGCAAAGGATTAACACGTTAGTTACAATTAATTTCAATTCTAATTGAAATCAATTTGCATTAAACTATTAGTGTTCAATTTTAACTAACGCGTTTCAATCTTCAATTTTTAATTTTCAATTACACTAACGTTCGGCCAACACTGGTTTCAAACCTACATAAGACGCTAATTTGTCAAGAGTGTCGCAGTCGCAGTCGACAAGTGTTTACTCAGACTAGGACTAATTAACACACGTAGTTAAAACTTGATAAATGATAATACAGTCGGTCGCAAAAAGTTGGCTAACTTCTTGAGTCATATTATTATTAAGCTCGACTATGACGATATACAACTTGCATAATAGGCAGACTTTGCTGACCTTACGTCTAGTATGATTACGATAGTTAGATGATTCATCAACAATTTAAATTGACTAAACTTACGGCACTCCAAACCGAATTCAACAGTTTCCAAACTGTGTAATCAGACGTTACGTTGCGTTGCCAGGTTACTAGAACCAGTTCTGCACGTGTTGTCTCGAGATGCAATCGTGACTTCCACGTTATTGATTTTGTGTTAGGTGATAGTTTCTTCGATGTTTGGACAGAACTTAATTCTTATGTAACTGGATAGCACGCTGTGCTATTGAAGACCCATGACGATGATTTTTTTCCAATTGTGTTCTTTTAGGCGCAATAGGAGTCCGAGACTTTCTCAGCGATAATAAAGTACATGGTAACTCTGGGATGATAGAAGCATTTACATAATTCAGTATTATCTAACCCATTGTGAGTGTGTAGGAAATAATGTATTAATAGGCAAAAGTTCTTCGAAACAATACTGGCAATACTGCAGACTATTTGTGTTGCTATTGCGAAAACTGTCTTCTACTGTTAAGCGAAGAGTCGTTAAATACGAGTTAAACTACTACCTCGCATTAACAACTCGTCCCGTTGATGTTTGTGAATTGTTTGCGCAATTTGCAAAAAGCTTTTCTTTATTCTGTTACTAAAATAAGGTCAATGTGTCTAATTCCGTCATAGGGACCGCGTAGCGTTTTTCTGGAATAACGAACATAATTGATAATTTCATCAGCAGCAAAGCAGCGATTGTTCTTAGTTTCATTAATCAAAAGCACATGGGTCTTTTTTCCTACCGTTAAAAATCAAAGAAATATACGCTCTTGGACGGAATAGTCCCTATGACGGAATCAGCTCCATTGACTTTACAGTATTTAGCAAAGTTATGAAACGAGCGTAGCAGCCAGGTTAGACATGCAGGCAATAACAAATGACGACCCATTTGGGCTTACATAAACCTGTATCCGCCTCAAACCCATCAAGGATAATTCCAATTTATAAACCACACCAACGCACTGTATACCAGTACGCCTCATCGCATTATCTATCATCGATATCTTCAAGATAAGTGAGTCTAGAATAAACGCTCTTGAACTAAATTCGTAGACAATTTGTGTCAATTTTTAAAATAAGTTGATAGATTACAATATGCACTCGTGTGTCCATTTACTTTGTCTTTGGATAAATAACTTTTCAAACTTCAAAACACTGTGTAACCGTAGCGTGGCGACCGTAGCGTCTTCTTTGGTTGTTAACGTACCTACACTTCTTAACTAAGCATAAGTTTTTTAAACATAACACGCTTATTCATCTCTAGTTTACCAACGTAGTCTAACAACGAGTTTTACTTCTATAAAATTGAATGTCAAATGCTTCACAGTAGGTAAATGCGAAATTATCTTGTCCACGGTGTCCCGGCATACCCGGCATACATAATTCACGACTTAATACGTGTCAAAGCCGCGTCGCGCAGATTGCTACGTCTAGTCATTATTGTCATTAAAGTTGAATTGCCTAACCGGGGTCAGTGTTATCGAATGGACTATATACCATTACGGTCAAACTCTGTCTAGTAAATGCACGCGAAAAGCGGGCTAGAGTATTGATGGACAAGGAGCAAAATCAAATGACAAAACGTTGCTGTAAACGGCAAAATTGTTTGCGGCGACAGACTGTCGCTGGGAACATCGCTGATTAAATTAGGTGCAGTTGGGTTCAATTATTATTGCTGAGGTTTGTAGGTTCATATTCTGGCACTTGATTAATTAATGGTCTTTTATGATGGCTCAATTTTATGACCAACCTATTGTAACTATTAACAGGGAGGTTTCACTACGCAGTTTAGGTACATTTGGCCGGCGCGCCTCCCGGGCAGGCATATGGCAGTGGGCTGCCTCTCGGCTCGCGCGATAGTCGTGTCACGTGGCGCTCGCGCAAAATTGAAAATACACAATGCCTTCGAAACCTAAATCGCATAAAAGATGTATTTACGGATGGCTGAATAAACGGAAGAACAAGAAAGCAGAAATAACATTTTTAAATTCCGGACGATATTGAAAGGTCCCGAAGCCTTTACTTAGTAATAATTAAAATAAACATCCTTAATATATTGAATATTGGTTGCCCAGATACAATATTACGAATTGATCGACATATTTTCAAAGGAATACGGCTGTGGCATACCTACTTCCGTGAGAATCAGACATAAAAAATTATATCTCCGGATTAAAAAATAACGTTTACAGAATCAACGTTTGTAATTCCTACATATTTATCTTAAAAATAATAAAATCAGTAGGTATAGGTACAAAAACTTGTCAAATGACAGCACCGTGCTGACGCTCACAGCTCGGTCATAAAACTGTGGCGCGCAAAGAAGATTCACCAGATTCACAGTTCGTGTGCAGTTATAAGTTTCAATTTTGCTTGCAGCCGGCGAGTATAGGTATAATTTTATACCTAAATCTGACTTTTGTGAAGGAGTGAATTTTCTGTACGGTAGTACTATTAGTTATTCTGTGCTATTAAGCAGGATAATGTGAATTAGAAGCTGATAACCAGTGAAGTTAAATGCGCGGCTTTCAAAATTGGATTTTGAAAGCCTTTTGCAAGTACTAAGCATTTTGCAATCCATTAGTTTCCATCCTCATTTCTCATAAATACAATTCTTAATACCTAACTGCTTATAATGAACCGGTTAGTGTCAACAGCTAATAAGTACTTAATCATGCGACTCCGGCACCGACGACAACCTATTAGTAAACATGATGTTCGATGGCTACTGACTTCTGCGAACCATTGTCAGTAACCAGCCACTTATGCAAATGTTATCTTTGCATATCCGTTATTACCTGGAGAATTCTACTGTGTGAGGAAAGTTTGGCCTCGGTTTTAGGCTTATCTTTAAAAAAATATGTGCGCATTGTGTGTACGTTTATCCTTGGTAAATTGGAAAGGTAGATAATCATTCTCTTTCGAGGGCAAATTCTACCGGATTAGAGAGCGTGGATGCGATTAGTTTCCTATTATCAGTGGTTGTAGGTACAACGACACCTGTTGATATTGGTTGGTTAGAAAATATGTATGAATGAACATTAATGTGTTTGTATAAAATCCTAAACCTCTTGTTTCTGGTCATGACAATTAGGCGGACCTTAAGCTTCTGTTGGAAGCATCTTCATGTTGGAAGATGACGAGGACACGTCCTAAAACAGCAATATGATCCTATCCACATCAGGATTTATTTATTACATTTTAAGCTCTGTTTTGACGTGGAAACAGTTCCGTATTTTGAAATCTATCAACACCTTCGTTTTATAGTGGAAATCCACGCTCGTCCAGAAATATTTCTCGCCCGCCCGAAATAGATTTCTTGTTAAACCATAATCATTTAGTTAACTGTCGTTAAACTTAATTACCTACTCCAAAGATAAGCGAGAAAGAATTCTCGTTATGTAATTGTTATCGGCATAGTTCTACGTGATACGAGATGGAAGTACGTGTAAGAGAAAACAAAGGACGCGCGTGTCTGTGAATCATGCTTGTATCCATACCATACAGAACGTGCAACTGTGGCTCGACCAAATTTATCTTGTTGGTTTTTTTTTTTTTTTTTTATACCACGACGGTGGCAAACAAGCATACGGCCCGCCTGATGGTAAGCAGCTACCGTAACCTATGGACGCCTGCAACTCCAAAGGCGTCACATGCGCGTTGCCGACCCTTTACAAAAAGGAGGATTCACTGTGTTGACGACTAAAGGAACAAGAAGGTCCCTCATCGTCAACACACTGGGTCCTCTTTGAGCTCTTTGGCAACCTTACTCACCAGCAGGAACACAACACTATGAGTAGGGTCTAGTGCTATTTGGCTGTGGTTTTCTGTAAGGTGGAGGTACTTCCCCAGTCGGGCTCTGCTCCAGATTTGAGCGATGACATTCGCTGAACGTGCCCTACCACACTTAGCGAGATGCCATTCGCAGTGCCCATACCTCTCTTTTTGGCGTAGTTTAAGGACATACCCAGGTCCGGACGTAGTTTAAGGACATACCCCGGGTCCAAGGACATACCCCGGGTCCGGGTCGGGGTTACTGGCATACTGGCGCCATAGATTTTTTGTAACCGCAAATATAATAAAAATCTATAAATAAGTACTTTTATCCTCTTCGTGCAAACGGCTTACAAAACCTTATAGTGTCTAGTCTATCAGGCAAGCTTTCCTTGGTGACTAATGTTCAAAATAGGTACTTTCACAACTTTAAGCGTAATTCTGGACTTAAAATACCATGACACAGTCTTGTAATTACAATTAATGAAGTCGTTAGTACGGAAAGTGCATTCAGACTTTAGCAAGAATTATTCACTCAAGAAATTACTTTGTACCCGTTACTTTGGCACCTGTACTTTATTAACTTGATGCAGCAAACGGAGTTGAAAATGTTAAATGGTCGTAACTTGACTGTGTTAACTTGCTGTTGAGGACATACGAGTATCTTATGTTTTCACGTTTACAGTAACCGACTCCACAATGGATCCGACCATACGCAAGCTGCGTGCGTCCGGTCGCATTACATGCAATTTACAGAAAAACACAAATTATGGCGAGTAAAAACCATCCATTACATCAATGTGAGAAGACTTTACAGCCTTAATGCGCATTAAGGTGATATCCTGCACGGGTGCCTGCGTCCTGTCCTGCATTCTTATTGCATGGAGACCGGGTGAGTCAAGAGCTGAAATGAATCAGTGTAATTATGAACCTTGAGACGACTAAGGGCGGGTTGTATTGCATTGCACCAGGCACAAATAACGAACTGTTAAACTTTTCATACAATCAAATTTTATGTGGTTAATCATTACGATGTGGTTAATATAATGATGTGCATGTATACCTGCGCCAAAATCAAGTGACAAAAGCGATACTAAGCTACCTTTGAAGCGATAGTCTTTTCATCTGTTTTTACGTTCGTGGAGGTTGGCACGGCATCCCCATCATGGTATTGTATTGTCAAGTAAGGATCGGAAAATGCACAAAATATTGGTTCGCCACAGCTTTCATGTCGCCAATCCGTCGCAAACTGATCTAGCAATACTAAGGACATCAGAAATACAGTCCAATGGAGCACGTTCTATTTTTATGAAGTAGATATGTAATTTGAAAATGGATCGTATTGTATAACCACATACAGTCTCACACTTATGTTTAAAATAGTACCTAGTAAAAACTGCACCTTCAAGCTACTAATAGAGAATGGATGTCGCCACCTGTTTTTCAACAATAAAATGATTACTTACATACATCTGACACCGGCCATTCCCGTGCATGGAGCGTTGCGTTGGCACTGGACAGCCTTTGAATAAAACATGTCAGGTGCAGACCTCATTTGGCTAGTTGATCGATCAATATGGGTTTATTTACTGCTATTTTAAATGGCTTGTGGCCGGCTAAAAATTGATTTCAGTGCCTGTAAGTATAGTTGTCAGCTCGTTATTTCGTTACCAGAAGGGTAGACAGAAATAAGTTATGACACAGAGGCAGTTTGGGATACTTCCCAAGTAGCAAAAGTTGGCACTATAAAAGTCCTGAGAACATTTTAGAACGTGCTAATTAGTGTTCATGATTAGCACTATAATGGTGTCGTAAACCTTTACCTAACCCCAAATAGACCCTAGTTTTATCACTGATTTATTCTATAAACATTACATAAAGGCTCTCACTGTGATAAATCAGCTCTATAATTGAAATGTCTGCAATGTTTATGTCACAATTAGGAACTATTAAAGTAACCAAAACATGTTTATAGTGCTAATTTGCGCCGTAAACAATTCCAGTGATCTTTTTTATCACCAAAAGCCTCGTGTTGTTTGCTGTCGTCGTCGTGAGGTTATTTCACAAGAAATTAAACAAATATATTTGTAAGTCATTCGCCATGTCCCTTTAGTTCCTTAAAGTGACATATAAAGGTACATACTAAAAAACATTCGTGAACCGTAATTCTGCCGGTACTTGCACTTGCGAAAATAATTGTATTGACAAAATCATTATGCTGATTTCAAATTTGACAATGCGCCTTCATAATTTTACTGCATTAATTAAATTTTAATTAATAAAATTAGGACTTGTCCCGACTGTGGCTGCTATAGTACACGTGGGCTCCAGTCGTGCTGCTAATGTGCTATCACTTTCAGAAAACGGCAGCCATATTTTAATGGATTTGGGTAGCCCTATAGCGATGTTGAGGGAGCATTTAAAAAGCTAAAACGTTATGTAATGGTCGTGCAAAGTCCTTTTATAGTGCAGATTGATCCTGTAATAGTGTTTGCGATACTGCTACAATACTAGTACTATAAAAGTTAATTCGACGCATTATTAGTGCATAATAGGTACTATCGGGTTCAGAATTGCATGGCCAATTTATGAATGAATTCATTGATAAATTGACCATGCAATTTTGAACCTGGTGGTACATAAAAGTGTCAGTAAAGTGTCTATAGTATTAAATAGTACTATAATCGCTTTTTGCAAATCTATTACAGTGCAACACTTTAAAGATTCTTTTTTATGGTCCTTTAAGCGTTCTAAGAGCTAACTTATAGAACTAAATTGCTCTTTAATTTATAGAACCAAACCGCTCTATTAAAAACCTTTATAGTACAAGCAGTCACAATGGTTACTATTATAGGCCTACTATATCACTGATTGGTGATAAAAGGCCTTAGTTATAGAAGCTTTTGTTACTTGGGTTACTAATAATAATATTTTGATCTTGTAAAGTTGAATATTGCGAGCTGATAAAGGACTATTCGAGTGTTACCCATTAACTATAAACTAAATGTTTTTGTTAATGGTGTAAATAGTTAATGGTGTTCATTCGTAACAATCTAACGCCTGCTTAAAGTAAAATCTTCTACGATGGACTGCTCTACCTAAAGCACATTTTAATAAGATGAGTAGGTTATGGCAGTAATCCTCATTCTACGTCTATACAACTACAATTTAATGCTTATAAAAAGTTCACATACATACCAAAGAAACGTATTAAGAAAATTCTTTTAATTAATCAATAAAGTATAACCGCTTATGGAGCACATCGCGCGCGTCTAACGAAGTTATCTCTGCGTTCATCACACGCTTATTACAAGGGGGATAAAGTGTAAATCCAATTGTTTATGAAAATGGCAGAGTAACGGTGTAAGCCGGCGTGACGGGCAGCAACGCAACATGCACTTAATGCATTCCTCCGTGCAAGTTCCAATCGTTTGAAACGTAGTACGTACGGCTAACGAATCGCCTGCTTGCGCTACTTTCCTTGCTTTATGGCGTTCTTACCAGGAAGGAATTAATTCGGCTGCTTTATATGCTGACCCCCGCCGCGTCGGGCTTTACGAATTGCTGACAACGAAATAAATTTAGTATTTATTACTGAACATAATTCTTAGCGCGTCGCCGTCGCCGGCTGTAAAAGAGCATTCAACGTCAGTAACATTAACATTCATTATCGAATTATATTTTTCATACTTTAGAGATATTTTCAACCGACTTCAAGATTTCGAAGGAGGGGGTTATCAATTCGTCGGGATCTTTGTTTTTGCTATTTTTTTTTTTTTTTTTTTTTTTATGTATGTTCACCTATTGTTCGAAGACGGCTGGACCGATTTGGAAAATTCTTTTTTTTTTGAAAGCGTATACTTCACAGTTGGTCCCATTGTAACCATGTCAGGATCTGATGATGGGATCCTGGAGAAATCGAGGGAACTCTTCAACTATTATAGGCACACCTATGGTGATTTGAGTATTTTTTACAGCAGATCGAACATTTGGTGTTGGAAAGGTGGATGCTTAGTGAAGTCGGTTCTTTTTTGTTTAAAATTATTATTTAACTTTAGAGATAGTAAATATCCGATCAATGTGAATAAATATTTAATTTTTTAGTTCATCGTTACCTAACCTCAAAACAGTCAATCCCTTGTAACTTAAAACCTGCCCCAATCATCGCTGAGAAGCTAATTTTCTTGCCTTGAATTATTTCTGGCCTCGAAACCCAAGATCCCGAGATATTGTCACTACAAAAAGGGATAAATAATTTGTTCCGATTCTTGAGTCATTGCTGTCCCTAAACAAGAAGACGCCAATTTGAGCGTGAAAATAAACCGCAGCAGTGGCGCCGGCCCAGCTGCGATCGTAATGATCTTGCGCATTGCTTCTGCATTTGGACAATCGGGCCGCACGGCAAAGCAACACCAAGCTCTAAGTTCCAAGTGAACTGATCTTTGAGCTTAAGTGGACAGAAACATTGAACGACAACCGTCAGTGATTTGCAACTTTATTTCGAGAATCTTTATCTATGATATTACAAGAAATCAGGACTAGAACTGAACTCGAGGTTCGTTCTTTGACTTGATGCGCGAGTACGTACGTATATATCACGCATTTTACTACAGTAAACGAGAGATACAGTGTTCTTGTAATAATAACCGTAACCCAATTTTTTTGAGGAAAGGAGATAACCTCACTCTCCGGATCGCGTCATCGACCGACATCGTCACCCAATTCGATTCGTTTTTTTTATTGTTGACCGATGACTAACTTGGCGTCTAGTCATTGTCTTTGTTCTCGACTTAAGCCGATGTTTGTTATTGTTGTAGAGTAACCTTTATTTTACACGCGTATTTTTATAAACAAAGTTATTATGTGTATACAAAACATTAATTTGTTACATCATGTAATTGCGATAGGTCGTATAATTTATCTCTACATGTAGGTTATGTTTTAAGTTCATGTGTTAAAGTAGGTACCTACATATTTCGATGTTTTAAGCTATTAAACTTGTGAAATGGTATACTAGTTAATAAATATAGACCCGTACCGATAAATTATGAAGTTTCGATAATATTAAAGATGCTTATTATTCGCATACAGAGTTCAGGCCATCCAACTTAGCTAATAATAATAATTTGTGTCATCCTAGGTTGTTGCGTAGGTAGAAACTTAGACATTTCTTTTTTTAAACATTATTCGTTAAATAGAAAATTAGAGATCAAAATTGTTTTTTCACTGTAACAGCAAAGTTGATACTGACGCATGCACGCGTTTTGTGTCACTTTCGTCAATGGGAATACTGACGTTCAATCAGCACATATATGTGGACTTTTACAAGCCTATATAAAATTAGAGTTGATGGATTAAGTACTGTGCTTTCTAAAATATCGGTATCTATTATTTGAATAAATTTGTGCCATATTAATCAATGATATTTATTTACTTAATTTTTTTTTCTTGTATGACCCCTGTTAACAGTACAATAAAATATTAAAGTTATTAAAGTTTGCATCAATATTTTTATAAAAGCGTATCGAAACAATGTTTGAAATTTGTGTCATTATAATCAATGGATTATTTTTATTTCTCAGAATGAAAACTTGTTTTGCGTAAAGGGCTTGCGCGGGGAAGGGTAAGGCGCGGGCGGGGTTCATGTGCCGACCAGGCTGCCTAGCGGCTTGTTTGTTTTCTATTATTACTCTATACATACATATAGTAATAGTAGTAATAAGTGCGACAAAGACAAACAGCGATTTTTCAGTCGCTCTTCTTTATTTTTCATAGTAAAGAAAGTAATAATATAATACTTAAGTAAGTTAAGGATAATTAATGTAAACGTAGTCGATAAGGGACTGCAACGGCCGATCTATGTGCCACGGTAAACCTAGTTTACCATTTAAACAGTATTTTGGCAAATTGTCACAGATAATTTGTAACTAATAAATATGTAATTTATGCATCAAGGCGGTTTGTTTACAGAGTGGCTATCGTGAAACGCGAAAATCGAAATATCGTTATCTACCTCTCGGTTAGGCTAGCAAAGGGCCAGGCTGGACTTAATAAATTTTTCATCAGTGTGATGTCATAATAAGGCTATGTTTTTATTAACTTATCGTGTATAACACATAAAAATAAGCAACTTTTCTTTAACACATTTTTTTTAACTCAATAATTTCGAAAATATGGGGCCCTGAAGGTTAAGTACAATTTGGACTATTATGGTTGGAATGGTGTCATTATGACACATACTTTATTTTGTAGAATGTGTTAAAATAAGCAAGTTTTATAAGAAACATTTTTTTTACCCAAAAACATCGAAGTTACCGGACTTTGAAGATTGACTACATGGACTAATTTGGACTTCAAAAATAAAATGGCGACGGGGTATCATTACAACGTGTACTTTTAATGATTTTTTCCGTATAGATACGCTAAATCAAGCGTCTTTTATTTGAAAAACTTTTCCCTAAAATCAAAAATGGCCGAGGTAATGGACTCTGAACTTGTATATAATTTGGACTTCGAAAAAAAACCGTCGACGGGACTTCATTATAACGTGTACTTTTTATGATTATTCCGCATAGAATATGCTAAAATAAGCGTGTTTTATAATCAAAAATGGCCTAGATAATGGACTTAGAACTTGTATATCGGTACGTCGTTATAACGTGTACTTTTTATGATTTTTCCTTGTAGAATACGCTAAAATAAGCGTGTTTTACTTGAGAAACTTTTCTCTAAAATCAAAAATGGCCGAGACAATGGACTCTGAACTTGTATATAATTTGGACTTCGAAAAAAAAACCATCGACGGAACTTCATTATAACGTGTCCTTTTTATGAATATTCCGTATAGAATATGCTAAAATAAGCGTGTTTTATTTGAAAAACTTTTCTTTATAATAAAAAATGGCCGAGATAATGGACTTTGAACTTGTATATAATTTGGACTTCAAAAAAAAATACCATCGACGGGACGTCATTATAACAAGCACTTTTTATGATTATTCTGTATAGAATACGCTAAAATAAGCGTGTTTTATTTGAAAAACTATTCTCTAAAATCAAAAATTGCCGAGATAATGGACTTTGAACTTGTATATCGGGACGCCATTTTAACGTGTACTTTTAATGATTTTTCCGTAGTACGCTAAAATAAGCATGTTTTATTTGAAAAACTTTTCTCTAAAATCAAAAATGGCCGAGATAATGGACTTTGAACTTGTAAATAATTTGGACTTCGAAAAAAAACCATCGACGGGACTTCATTATAACGTGTACTTTTTATGATATTTCGTATAGAATACGCTAAAATAAGCTAGTTTTATTTGAGAAACTTTTCTCTAAAATAAAAAATGGCCGAGATAATGGACTTTGAACTTGTATATAATTTTGATTTGAAAAAAAAACTATCGACAGGACGTCATTATAACATGAACTTTTTATGATTTTTCCGTATAGAATACGCTAAAATAAGCGTGTTTTATTTAAAAAAAAAAATTCTAAAATCGAAAATGGCCGATTTGACATGGAACTTGTATATCATTTGGACTTCGAAAAAAAACCGTCGACGGGACGTCATTATAACGTGTACTTTTTATGATTTTTTCGTATAGAATACGCTAAAATAAGCTTGTTTAATTTCAGAAACTTTTCTCTAAAATAAAAAATGGCCGTGATAATGGACTTTGAACTTGTATATATGTAAAAGCGTGTTTCATTCGACAAACTTTTCTCTAAAATCAAAAATGGCCGAGATAAATGGACTTTGAACTTGTATATATTTTGGACTTCAAAATAAAACCATCGACGGGACGTCATTATAACGTGTACTTTTTATGATTATTCTGTACAGAATACGCTAAAATAAGCGTGTTTTATTTGAGAATCTTTTCTCTAAAATCAAAAATGGCCGAGATAATAGACATTGAACATGTATATAATTAGGATTTTGAAAAAAATCCATCGACGGGACGTCATTATAACATGCACTTTTTATGATTTTTCCATATAGAATACGCTAAAATAAGCGTGTTTTACTTACGAAACTTTTCTCTAAAATCAAAAATGGCCGAGATAATGGTCTCTGAACTTGTATATAATTTGGACTTCGAAAAAACCATCGACGGGACTTCATTAAAATGTGTACTTTTTATGATTATTCCGTATAGAGTATGCTAAAATAAGTGTGTTTTATCTGAAAAACTTTTCTTTATAATCATAAATGGCCGAGATAATGGACTTTGAACTTGTATATCGGGACGTCATTATAACGTGTACTTATTATTATTTTTCCGTATTGAATACGCTAAAATAAGCGTGTTTTACTTAAGAAACTTTTCTCTAAAATCAAAAATGGCCGAGATAATGGACTTTGAACCTGTATATTATTTGGATTTCGAAAAACACCATATACGGGACGTCATTATAACTTTTCTCTCAAATCAAAAATAGCCGAGATAATGGACTTTGAACTTATATATTATATGGATCGAAAAAAACCATCGACGGGACGTCATTATAACTTTTCTCTCAAATCAAAAATGGTCGAGATAATGGACTTTGAACTTATATATTATTTGGATTTCGAAAAAAAACCATCGACGGGACGTCATTATAACATGTACTTTTTATGATTTTTCCATATAGAATACGCTAAAATAAGCGTGTTTTATTTAAAAAACTTTGCTCTAAAATCAAAAATGGCCGAGGTAATGGACTCTGAACTTGTTCCTCCTTTTTGTAAAGGGTCGGCAACGCGCATGTGACACCTCTGGTGTTGCAGGCATCCATATGCTACTGCTTACCATCTGGCGTACGCTTGTTTGCCACGTTGTGGTATAAAAAAAAAGAGTAAAATAAGAATACAATAAAACATAATAAAAACAGAATCAATACAAAATGACAAAATAAAAACAAAATACAGACGAAAATAAAACAAAAGTAAAAAAAAATACGTTAGTGCCGTGGAACACTCGGTTAGAACGAAGTAATACTATTTAATTTTTGACTTTTACGTATTTTTTGTTGTTTTTGAGACTTTTGAGACTTGAGATTTTTGAGTTTTTTGAGATTTTTGAGATTTTTGTAATTTTTTGAAATTTTTGAGATTTTTGAGTTTTTTGAGATTTTTGAAATTTTTGAAATTTTTGAGATTTTTGCGACTTTTGAGTATTTTGAGATTTTTGAAATTTTTGAAATTTTTGAGGTTTTTGAGATTTTTGAGATTTTTGAGATTTTTGTGATTTTTTAGATTTTTGAGATTTTTGAAATTATTGTAATTTTTTAACTTTACGTTTTTCACTTTGTCACTTCTCACTGTCACTTTCACTTCACTTCACTTCACTTTATTCTATTTTTCATTTTTTTATTTCATTCCATTTCACATGTTTCTCAATGCTTTTTCGTGACTGTCACGTGACTTTTTTTCGCCTAGCCCCCCATCCGCGAACCGTCCGATAAGGAACTTCGTTCCAATAAAACACAACAATAAAAAATTTACGTTGCGTTTTCTACCCATAATTCACGATGCTTGAAATCTTCGAAAATGTACTCAACAGTCTAGTCAAAACACAAACAAAGCGGCTACCGCTTAAAAGGTACGTATTGGCGAGACACGCACGGGTTCATTGCCCTACTCGCCGGCTTCCCGCGACTCGCTCCTCCGCTCAGTTCCTTTGTCGAGTATGTCAGCTTTATCACCCCGCGCGCGCCTCCGTGAGCAAGTACCTACATCGTAACAGCTAAGATGCCAGCGCCTGGTTGACCCATGGATTAGCTTGTTAAGAAGCGAGCCGGGGGTCTACTTCTAGTGGTCGCTACAGAAGTAAGCCGCACAGGCGTGCCATCAAGGTCACGCGCTATAGTTAAGAAGATTTCCTCTGAACGCAAATATTGTTTCTGCTTAATTTTAGACGAAATATCATTGAAGTGACACAAATTGAAATATCTAATTTAAAATCCCTTTTTGATTATTAGAATGTGAACTCTGATGACTTTAATAATTTATTAAAACGATAACAGCCTAAAAAAACGAAATTACCAAGAAACTTAAATTTTCATTGCTTAATTAGACACATATTGATTTTATTGACATATTTTGAGGTGATGATATAGTTAATCCTTATTTTATGAACTCTAATTTTTTATACGTAGTTTTTTAGCGTTGTCATACTATATAAAATTGCACTCGACTTAAATGACACAAACTAGTTTTGTACTACAATAAAACTGTTCTAAATACAAAACAGTTATATTTTCTAACTCTAATATTCTTTTACTCAAGTTATGGCAAGCTAAAAAAGTTAACCTCAAATTATTGAATTACAAAAAAGCACCAATTGAATATGACACAAAACGCACTGAAAGATTCTCATGTACACACTGTATTTCCAACTTCAATAATAAGTGACTTTAGAATTTTCGAAACTTAACCCTCAAAATATTGCCAACGAGACGGGACTAATAGGCAGGAGCGGCAGGCACACAACAGCAACACGGGTAACTCTGGCTCTAAATCAAATAAGGAGACGAAATCCCACGAAGATTAAATTGTGATTCCATAATAAGCCGCGGTCTCGTGAACACACACTTATTTTTGATGTTTGAACCAATCACCGCTCGTCCACGAGTATATATGTGCGTGTCGCGCGTAAAGACGAAGAAATCGGCTCATTATGGAATCACAGTTCTGTCTTACCTCTCCTTATTTTATATGTATATGCTCTAAATATAATCTAATAAATCAACTTGAAGACAACATACAAATTCAGGGTCTTACTTTTTCCTAAAACAGTTAATTAAATTTACTGTTTCAAGGAATAAGTTTTGGATGCTGGCATCGCGTTACATTACGCCATTTCCCAGAAACCGTTGGAAGAGCCCTGTTAACGTTGTAGTGACTGTAATCCGATTACGCCAAGGCAACGGAATTATTCTTTATTTAGACTAGTTAGTATTGTTGATGACGTAACATTGTGCATGGTATTTATATGTATTAAATTTCACGCACGCATACACACGTCTATTAAAAATGCACAATCCAAATTCATCTTTACAAATGCTGCAAGTGCTTCAACGGATATATTATTTTTACCATTATGACGCGTGCGCTGCAGTTTATTTGCATGATGGAAACTTCTCCAAACTGATAAATGACGCGACATTATCAGTACCTATTTACCTTATCGATCAGTCATACTCACAGCAGTAGGTATTATGGCAAATTGATTATCATCTTTATGGTGTGATAAAACAGATATGATACCAAAGTGTTATTTCAAATAATTATTATTGCATTCATGTGATCAAATAACTTATTTGATCACATGAATGCAAAGCCTCGTTGGTCATGATTAACTTAGCTCTTTTCTTCTTAAATAACTTATAACTTCGAAATAGATAAATTGTTCCACCAGGGTAGGGTTTGGGTTTTAATGCAAGTTCCTAGTCCATTCCATGTAAATTTATATAGAATGTTACAAACAAAACTATGTGACTTGATCATTTGGCCAATTAGGCTTTTGTGTATCTATGAAATAATTAATTAGATTTTTTTGCAATTTGAACATTTCTAATAGCTTATTGTATGCATATTCAAATTAAGGCTCCTTATTCCCTAAAAGGTCGAAAAACTCTATTAATGAAAAAAGCCGCATAAAATGCTATTTATAAGATAGTTTGAAGTATTAGTAATACAAAAAAATAATTTTGAACCATGTTTATTATTATTAAGTACCCAAAAATACGATTCTTACAAAAAGTGTCCTGTGAAGTGTGATTTAAGTGTCATTTTTAAAAATTCATAGTAACTTGAAATTTACTGCTATAGTAATGTTTTTTTTTTATCGTGATAGAAATATAGTTTAACTTTGCAATGGTAATATTTTTAGGGCAAAATATTCATAGGGTTTTCGTGGAAAAAATGAAATGTAACCGTGTTTTCATCAAAAAACTGGCATATAATCAGAAGGTATTTTGTCGATTATCAAAGATGAATCTTCGATTTTTATTTCCATATACTCAATTGAATTTAATTCAAATTGAATAAGAATTTTTACCCTTTTTTGCGTAATCTGAAAATAAACGGTACACCTAACTGGAAAATCCGGAAAGGCCTTCCAAGACAACCAATTTTTTTCATATTTCACTCGTTAAAATGTAATATTTGCTCCGATGGCCGTCTAGATAAAGAAATGAACTATTATGTGCATCAATAGTTGATTTAAAAAAACTTAGTATTTTCGCCATAGCCTTCGAAGAAAATGAAGCATTTCGTGAAATTCGCGCGTTTTGGGAATAAGGCCTCTTAAGCATTGAACGAATTGCATGCCGTTAGAATTTAGATTACCAATTGTTTATTGTTAGTCCCGTCACTAAACTTTAAGTTGTTCGAGGAGATCACAATTAATCCTACACTATTTTGTCCTTGGGATCTGGTAAAACAACATTTATTGAAAAGATGTATTAAGTTTTTCCCAAAAAATACATTGTGCTTTCTTTAAAAAAAAATTTTGAATTTTTTTATGTTTATTTCCCACAAACATTAAATCCTACACTAGAGATTTTTAATCCAAGGGACTACCTGAATATTTAAAACAGTATTTGAAATATTCACCACCTGTCAAGTTGAGAATACATTAGAAATAATAAAAATGTTTCAAAAATAATGAAACACTAATTATACAAATGGTGATTTTTCACTATATTGTCGAGACAATTAATACGCTTCGTTTAAAATTTTTTTTACTGCGGTGACTGTATTATTACTATTTCTTAAATGATTTTCAAACATGCGCATTAATTCTACACTCATGATTTTGATGCTCCTTTTAGCTTTAATAATATGTTACATAATATCAAAATTTCACCAGTAAATATACTGAGCATTTTCAGGAATTGTAAAATTAGTAATCAAAAAATAAACATAATTGGAGCGGGGCGCGGGGCGGAAACTAAAACACATAAGACGTGCGGCGGCCGATACGATTAGTGCACCTAAGGTCATTAACCGTGTAGGTATCTAAGAAGCGCAGAAGGGCATAGCGTATGGTGCGTAGTTGCTTACTTAGGAGTCATAATCAGGGTGGAATAAATAATAGGCTCATTTTATTTATTAGTATTACACTATTTTTTAAATCACACTGATAAAATATAATTCTTAATATTATTTTAATTTATATTTATATAAATGCCTATGTCCTGACTGACTGAATGATCCACGCAGAGCCGGAACTACTGAAGCTGGAAAGTTGAAATTTGCAGATAAGGTTACATTTTTAATTTGTACAAGTAATAAGGATCGATTTTGAAAAATTCAAGCCTAAGGGGGTAAAAAGGGGGTTAAGCATTTGTATGGTTAGGATTTAAAATTTTAAGTTAGAAACTTGAAACTTCGTACGTTTGTTGCTAATAAAAAAATAATAAAAGTTATTTCAGCGTTTTCTGATATATAACCTCTAACGGGGTTATAAAGGGGTTGAAAATTTGTAACGAAATATTAAAAAAAAAATTGTGACGGACTTGAAAGTTCGTTTGTAGGCTACTCAGCTCCAAACAAAAAATAATTTCAGCGTTTTTCAAAACTCCACCCCAAAGGAGTTGAAACGGGGTTGAAAAGCTCGATTGTAGCCATGCCGAAACTACTTCTTTCTAGCTTCACTAGAAAGTTATAATTTTTATTTATAATGTGTACAAGTAATAAGAAACAAATTTGAAAAATTAAACCCCTAAGGGAGTAAAAACGAAGAGTTAAAAATTTGTATGGGTTAAAATTTTAAGTTCGAGGCATGCAACTTCGTACATTTAATACATTAAAAATAATGAAAGTAATTTTAGCGTTTTTTTTTCATTCAACCCCGCAAACGGGGTTAAAAAGGGGTTGAAAGTTGATATATGATAGATACCTACTTTTTTTTTTATACCACGACGGTGGCAAACAAGCATACGGCCCGCCTGATGGTAAGCAGTTACCGTAGCTTATGGACGCCTGCAACCCCAGAGGATTCACATGCGCGTTGCCTACCCTTTAGGAACCTATACACTCCTTTTTTGAAGAACCTCATACCCACTGAGCCCACTGGGAAAACCTCGGCAGGGAGTTCGTTCCACAGCCGCAGCGTTCGTGGGAGGAAATTCCTCTTAAACCGTACTGTGCGCGACCCATTGGGCTCCAGGGTGTGGGGATGAACACCCTGCCGGCGGCGAGCGGTGCGGTGATGAAAAGCTGCCGTGGGCATCATATCAAACAGTTCTTCAGAGCACAACCCATTGTACAAGCGATAGAACACGCATAAGGAGGCAAAGTCCCTCCTTAGACTCAAAGGTTCAATATCGCTCGTGAGTTTGGGATCGTCGACGATTCACACACCGCGCCTTTGCACCGAGTCAAAGGGCCCAAGCTGGTATCCAGGTGCTCCCGCCCAAAGGTGACAACAGTACTCCATGTGGGGTCTGACTTCCGACTTGTATAGAAGCAGTCTCTGCCCCGGAGTGAAGTATCGCCTTGCTCTATTGAGCACACCGAGCTTTTTGGATGCCAGCTTGGCCTTCGCTTCAAGGTGACTACGGAATTGGACGTCACTGGTAATGTCGACACCGAGGATCCCAATACTCCCTGATATTGTAAGGGTTGTGCCTTGGAACTGAGGGGCCACAGTAAATGGGGTTTTCTTAGCGGTGAACGCGCAAACTTGTATCTTTGTGGGGTTGAATCGGACTAAGTTGTCCTTTCCCCACACCGAGACTCCAGAAAGAGTATTCTCGATATCGGACAAGTTTTTCACGACTCTCTACCACAACGGATCGAGGGATATTGGCACGGCCCGTGTAACAGGCATCCCCAGTACTGTCGTCTGCATAACAATGAATGTCGCCGATAGACAACATATCATTGATATGCAGCAAAAACAGCGTTGGGGATAGCACGGAGCCTTGCGGGACACCAGCGTTAATGCCCATGCTTTCGGAGCAACTTCCGTCGACTACGGCTCGTATGCTTCTGCCGGGCAAAAAGCTGGCAACCCATCTGCACAATCCCTCGGGCAGGCCGTAAGCTGGCAACTTCGACAGACTTTTTTGTGACAGACTCGAAAGTTCATTTGTAAGCACTTCAAAACAAAAAAAAACTAATTTCAGTGTTTTTCAAAATTCTACCCTAGATGAGTTAAAACAAGGTTGAAAAGTTTGTACTAAAACGAGGCCAATACTGCTGAAGCTAGAAAGTTGTAATTTGCAGATAGGTTTGATAGGTAGGATAGATAGATTTGTAGATACCTATTTTGTCTACTTATTAAAAAATAAGAAAAGCAATTTCAGCGTGTCCCTTAAGGGGGTTAAAAAACGTTGACGATTTGTATGAAGAATATATGTATATGGCTTAAAAGTAAGTTGTATGATAATTATTATAAACAAAAAAAAAATCTAATACCAAACAACTCATTTTATAAAGATGATACTGGGTATGAGTAGGTAGCCGTATTATAAGTGGACGAAGTCGCGGTCGGAAAGCTAGTCTATCTTTAAATGCTTTTGTCCTGACTGACTCATCAACGCAAACACCGAAACCACTGCAGCTAAAGAGTTGAAAATGTTAGACCAGGTTACATGTATAATTTGTAATTTTGGGTTCAAAATTAGTATGGGTAGAATTTAAAATTTTAAGTTAGTATCTTAAAACTTCGTACGTTTGCTGATCATTAAAAAATAATAAAAAAGATTTTAGCAGTTTTTGAAGTTCAAAAGAGGTTAAATGGGGTTAAAACGAGGTTGAACCCCATTGAAGTTGAAAGTTTGTATAGAGATTACAAGTTTTGAAAGACAGACTTGAAACTTTGTTTGTAATCTGTACAAGTAATAAGAAGCGCGTTGAAAACTTGTTTGTGTGGTGTTTATAATTTTAAGTTCGAGACTGCTTAAGTTTACTGCTAATTTAAAATAATAAAAACGTTTCTTTTAATTCAACTCCTAACGGGGTTAAAAAGGGATTGCAAGTATGAATAGATATTTTGTCAAAGACTTAAAACGAAGTTTGTGGACTTACAAGAAAAATAAAACTTTTAAGGGTGTTTTTTTAAGAACTAGCGATATTGTGCGAGGTGATTTGGTAGGCCATAATAAACAACTTTTACTATTGGGTCAACTCCGAAATCTACATTTTTTTTTGGCTGTTTCATACATTTCGGCCGATTCGACGTTGACGTTTTCTATGGGGACTACTGAAGCTAGAAAGTAGTAATTTGCAGATTGGACACTTCGTAGTGTGTCTGCTTATTTAATGCCTGTCATTAAAAGGTCTCTTGGATTCTCAGAAATCGATTTTCGACATGATCGGATTAAATTGTACAAAATTTAAAATGGTCGCCGTTTTACAATTTTGATGTTAGATTCGTATTAGCCGTGCGGATAGATATCGATTTTCAAAAAAAGTGATCAAAAATAAACGGAACAAAATAACATTGGGGCCTTTTGTATTGATGATAATCACATAATTTCAGCATAGCGCTACTTTTTCGAATTCAAACCCTGGACAAAATTATTCTATTAATTGTATGTCAATTTCAAAGCCAAATAAGAAAAAGAATAAATAAAACAACTTGACAAATTTTTTTACAACCCTGAACCTTCGGCAAAGACGTGAAACAAATAGGTTATATGAAGTTAGATGACTGTATAGATTATATAATTGATATATATACTATTCAAATCCATTTTTATTAAGTGACAGCTGTGATATTATACAGTCGACAACAAAGATATGTATCCACTTTTGAACCTTATTACAACGGATTAAGGTGAAAAAGTAGATACAGCCTAGCTCTTTGTAGTCGACTGTACAGTACATTTTTAGGGTTCCGTAGCCAGAATGGCAAAAACGGAACCCTTATAGTTTTGTTCATGTCCGTCTGTCCGACCGTCCGTATGTCACAGCCATTTTACTCGGAAACTATAGGATGTATCTTAATACAATTTAGATATAAGGTGTATTATGTATGCCGCTATTTAGTTATGTAGTGAAATTGCAGAAAAAAATATTTTCAGGGGGGGCACTCCATATATCAACATGTTGCACATCAATCGATAGGTCTTTAAAAATAACATTGAGGTTTCTTTGAACATTTTGTAATTAAGTGACTTTTGAACCGTAAGTTCAAAAATATGAAAAAAAAAGAAGATGCGCGTTAGCATATACTTTCTAAGAAAATTGTTTTGAACATTATTGGTTTAGCCATTTTTGAGTTATTTTCAAAAAAACTTCTTCCATAGGCATCAGATACGACCTTTTGGCATTAGTCTGGTTCTTATTCCATTAAAGCTACGGAACCCTCCATTATGCGTGGTCCGACACGCACTTGGCCGGTTTCATTATTAGTCTTTCAGCGCTGTAACCACCAAAAAAACAAACGCAATAAACCGAAAACATCAAAACAAACGGTATTATCCGATGGGTATCCTAGCAAAGAAGCTATAAATAGCGGTTATAGCTCTCCTTTTCATTCATAGCTCACAAGCGAGTCACACAAGAAGAACAGATTACTGGTCACTAGACTACGCATTATGAAGCCTAAATCGACCTAGTCTTAAGTTATTTTATATGTTTAATTTGAAGTTCGCAGTGCCTTGGATTTACTGTAATGCTGTGTAACTGTTTTGAATGATAAATAAATAAATAAGTGTGTTTAATACGCATTATGAAGTTTCTCATGACGTGACCACTAAATACAGAGCTGAGAATGGCGTCACTAGCTTCAATCCTATACAAAATTTACAACAATCCAAGTGAATGATTTAACTCATAAACTCGATTTTTATTGATATTTTATTTGAGTATAGCAAATAAATTCTCTTGGTGTATCATCCTTTATATTGACCGACGTTTGTCCAATGCAAGGAGTGTGCTTCCCAGGTACGAAAATAACAGTTCTATTGCCTCTATCTAACCATCGAACCTAAAACCACAATATGCTCTGTTCTGAAATGACTGATTGGGGCAAACATAATGACATTTCAATATCGGAAATCAGAAATATAGAAAAAAGTTTAAATAAAATATCCCTTTACCAACCTGTAGTACTTGCAAGTCTTCTGATTTGCTCTATCTAATACAAGTAGGTAAGTAATCTGTGCTACGTAGTAACCTTGCCGCGGAGGCGGGAGTTTTAAAATATGAACCTTAAATTATAAGTTGTTTATTTCGATTGCTCGTAAAGCACTTAGTATATTTACGATATATTTTTGATTATGTATGTTAAATAAATAGACAATTTAAGGAAAAAATATTCACATGTGTAGGTTCGTATAAAGTGATCATATTCGCCAAAAAAACTAAAAAAATGTCATAATAAATAGATGTAAACATGTCACCGTGGTGAAAAATTACTGGAACACTTAGATCTGTATTAGTACCATACTACCAAATTTTCGAATTTCTAAGTCACTTTTTTATAAATATAAAGAAAAAATGTCACTTAATGAAGCTTATAGACGAAAGCTCAGAGAAATAATTCGGGAAATCTTTAAGTTAGTCATCACTTATTTAAACAAATACAAAAGTGCTAGATCTCCAGTGTAGGATTTAGTCAATGTAGTATTCCAGACGTTGTCTATAATGTTTTCGATTTCCTGAAACGCACAATCACGTCACTGGGGAAAAATGTGTAGTGGGAATCTGACTACCCTACTTAATAACTAGAAAAAGCTTCCAAAAGTGTAGGATTTAATGCAAGGTAAAATTTTGTGGCCCCCGTCTATGTACCTATTCTCGCGGACTTGACTTGTAGCATTTTAATTCAAAGACAAAGTACTTAAGTAATTTTGACAACATACAATTGATTATTATTTTCTAGTTAACAAACTCGTTTGACAGGAAACTAAACAATTTTAACCCGTCATTCGCCGACGGATCAACGCAAATCACGCAAGATTGAACCTGTCAAACCTGTCATGATCATAGACATAGAATACGGGGTACCAATGTCGAAACGGTCTGACAATCATGCTACTCGTTTTGTATAACATTCATAACAAAATGAATCATTGTTGTGTAAAAATATATCCAGTGGACAAATGTAACTACCTTGTTCATATAAATATTAGCCCTCTATTAGGAAGTAAAACCGCAGCAGTATGATTTTCCATATTTTAGCACAATATGTGGATTACATAAGTAGTATCTGGAAGTATTCAAATAAAAAAAGATTCTAAATTGATTTTAAAATATACAGTGTGGAAAGATAAGTCGGGCCCTGGAGGGAAACTACCTTAAAACGTTGAGATAGCTCAATTCACTGAAAGGAAACATTCTTTTATTTATCCTAAAAACTAAAACTGCATTCACAGTTTTGTTCTTAATTTTCACTTTTGTCCATACGAATTGTATGAAAAATATTTTTATTATAATTTAGGGTTCTCTTGTGCCCTAAACTTGGTTGGTATTAAGAAGTTTTTATCCTTGTTGGAAATAGGATCGATTGGCATCAATTGTCATAAAAAATATTTATGGCAAAAATTACAAAATAGAGAGTTTTTTATATAAACTGTACTCTTTTTCAAAAAACTGTAAATGCAGTTATGTCCCTATAAAAAAATAAAGAATGTTTCCTTTCAGTGAAATGAGCTATCTCAACATTTTAAGGTAGTTTCCCTCCAGGGCCCGACTTATCTTTCCACACTGTATACCTACACACGTGTAATTATGTCGACAAAAATATTAGTTTTTAAGTTGAATTGGCTAGTAACAAGAGAGATCTGAGTGCGGTCGAAGTTATACCATGAAATTGATTTCCGGGTAAGGTCAACGATTGACTTGTTTCAAAATTAAAATGCTGAATTGTGCAAAAATAATCGTGATCTTTTGGACCGGTTCTGAATATCATGATATTCGTGGAACTGCAATTACTTTGGAATTAAAGAGAAATCTGAGAAATTATGAAGTTATGATAATATGTCGCGTGGATTTAAGTATCACAAGGGGAAGGGCATTAACATTAAGTATATATATATATATATTATATGTATGCCGAATTTCGGACAATGATTACGCTTTTTGAGTAGTCACCATACATTTCATAATTATTGTTTTGTTTTATAAGATTTTAAGGGTATCTAATACAATAGTATAAAATATTATATGTATTTCAGTATTTTTTTTGTACCGTACAGTCAAGTGCAAAAATACGTATCGAAAAAATCGTCTCATAACTATGGTACTACGCTCTTATTACAACGGAATAAGATACTATGGGACATATTTTTGAGAAAGATGAGTACACCCATATTTTTACACTTGACTGTACATATGGGTTAGTATATTTTAATACGGCCGAAAATTGTGGCAATAACGCTACTGTACCTATTTTGTAGGAATATTCTTATTAGTTTGGTCAAGTTATGAATTAGGTGTATTAATTGTGTGTGTTTGAGTTTAAATAGCCTGTTTTGTATCGGAATATTCCTTTTTCCCACTGTAATATTTAAGTCTGCTTGTATAAACATGTGCTTTAGTAACAAAGTGTAGTGTATACTATCATATTCTGTTTTCTATCTGTGAGTTCCTGTAATTGGCTCTTAGTACAGTAAAGATACGGTTGCGTCAAACATTAATTTATAATAGCCTGATTTTTTTATTATTCATTCTTATGGAATATTTATAGATAATATATGCAAAAATCCTACCAACTTTTCACCCGGAAGTAGTTAAATAGGTAAAAAAAAATATCTAAATATATAAAAGAAGAAACTGACTGACTGACTGACTGACATATCAACGCACAGCCCAAACCGCTGGTTCTATAGATTCCAAATTTGGCACGTAGGTTCCTTATAAGGTCTAGGGATGCACTAGGAAAGGATTTTTCAAAATTCACCCCCTAAGGGGGTAAAATGGGGGTCCAAAGTTTGTATGGCGAATCAAGATTTGTTAGACTATTTTATTCGAAACTTCACAGGAGTAATCCAAACGATAAATGAGTAAACACGTGCTTCAGGTTTTTTGAAAATTCAACCCATAAAAGGGGCGAATGTGGTCACAAAGTCTGAAAATCAACATGGGTATCGTATCCTTTTTGAGTACTTATAGTACGCGGGCGAAGCCGCGGGAAAAGGCTAGTTTAAAAAAATTGTATATTTTTATTTACAATAATATCAATTATTTTTATTTATAAATATTACGATATTTAAGTCTTCTTTCTGTTTAAAGCGAAAAACAAGAAACCGTGTCCATGTAAAACCACGTAAATAACAAAATGTACGGCCCGGGCGATATATATCCTAATTTGTTTTACTATTTGTGCCTACAAATAGTAATAATTGGTAGTTTGTTCTTACACTTTTTAAATGACTTAGAAACGATATATTCATTAAAATCCTACAAGAAAAACGCTTGTAATATGTGTGTACATATTTGTGGCGGATAGCGAATAACGATATTTTGTAAGATTTCTTTGCGTAAATAATACTTGTATCATGATATATCCGTTACACTGAAAATATTAGCTATTATTAATTATTTCCAATTCCCCATACTAGCCGCCCGTAAAATGACTGTAGTACTCTGTATTTATATTTAAGGTGTTTATTGTATATATGTTAGTTGTTGGAAATCCTTAAATTAAAAAAAATATAACTACATCATTTATCGTAGATATCACGGAAAATAAGAAACATACGTTTTGGGTTCTATATAATCTAAATATGTAAAAGAAGAAACTGACTGATTGACTGACTGATTGACTGACTGACTGACTGACTGACTGACTGACTGACTGACATATCAACGCACAGCCCAAACAGCTAGTTCTAGAGATTCCAAATTTGGTACGTAGGTTCCTTATAAGGTCTAGGGATGCACTAAGAAAGGATTTTTCAAAATTCACATCCTAAGGGGGTAAAATGGGGGTCCAAAGTTAGTATGGCGAATCAAGATTTGTTACACTATTTAATTCGAAACTTCACAGGAGTATTCCTAACGATAAATGAGTAAACACGTGTTTCACGTTTTTTGAAAATTCAACCCCAAAAGGGGCAAATGTGGTCACAAAGTCTGAAAATCAACATAAGTATCGTATCCTTTTTGAGTACTTATAGTCCGCGGGCGAAGCCGCGGGAAAAGGCTAGTTATTACATATAATATTTCTACCGTCGCTGGAAAGTTTTTTATCAATCCTCTGTCACTAACGAAAATCTCGTATTCTTTTTCTATAGATTGTCTAACGTGAGCGCAGATTATGTTATTTGATACCTTCTTCTTAAACATAAACTATAATGACAAGATTGAGAAGTCGCGTTGAAGTTTTATATTTTTTATAATAAATAACCACAACTAAAACCATTTATGTTTTATACATTTCGCGAAATGAATCATAGGCGCCTACTCGCTTGATTAGTCATAAAAAGACTAAATGAAATGATCATTAAGATATGCCGAGTCATAAACAAACTTAATATAATTGGATATATATTTAAAAAGTTATTGTACTAAATGAAAAGTTACAATTTTATTGATGCTTCTCGTGGATAATTACAATAGGTTCAGTCCTAATATTATTATTATAGGTTATGATTTCCTATAATTTTCATCATACTCGTGTTTTAGATTCCATTATCACTATTCGTTAGACAAAAATAGTAGATTGTTTGACAAGGGTCTAAAGTAAGCCATATTACCACGAGGTGGTTATTTTCCCGAACGAAGTGAGGGAAAATTGTTCGAGTGGTAATATGGCTTTTAGACCAGAGTAATGCATACTATTTTTCACTTCGATTGCGAGAAAATAAGATAAAAATACTTATTATTTACGCACAAGAACTAAACTAATGTTAAATTATGGTTTAACTTGACGGTCTTTTAATTTTTTTAACTTCTTTGACATAGATACAAAATATAAGCACCTCGAATAAATGCCACAGACGACGGTATAATTAGCTCTTTAAAGTAGCTATTAGACATTGCAATTTGTAGGGTCCAACCTGTCGGGTTGGTAGGTGTAATAGTACTTAGGGAGTAGGAGTCCCGATCTAGGGCGATCAGCAGTGCCCCGATACCCGCAGCTGTTTATGGAGGTCGTTAGAGTTATTTTACCTTTTTTATTTATAATGTTAGCCATTTTCTACACATTCCGTCTGGTTTTTTATTCAATATAAAAGTTAAATTGTGTAGATTCGCTGGTAATTAATATATTTATCTAGTTTTGTATTTAAATCATAGAAGGGTTGGGCAGATGAATTTAGATTCAGGCAGCTCGAGCAGTCATTTAAATATCTATAATAAAAAAAGTTTCAGATTTTATTTAATGTGTACTGTTATGAGTACTATCACCGTGCTTCACCAAATACTTTTTTTTGATGTTTTGAAGGCATCTCTGTAAACGTTGAGCTAGGGTCGGTAGGGACGATTTGTTGGTGAGGTAGGGTCGGTAGGGGCGATTTGTAGGGAAAGTGTAATAACGTGCTTTGGGGCCGACAGGAGTTGGACACAACCGATTGGGCCCTACAAATTGCCATGTCTAATAGCCGTTTAAACAGTTTAAACACGCTTTAAAGCGCTTCCAAAAAATTACAATCCTTTTTAATGATTGTGAAGTAGGAACTAAAAAACACCTCACGTTTTTGAAATAAATTGCGTTTCCTCATTGGTCGATTTTAACATTGCTGTATTCTGATTGGTTGATATTAAATACAATGTTTTTTTAAGGACTTTAATTATTTACACAGTATACGCACCAAAAAAGTATCTAGCGTTCCGATTAACTTCGATATGTGTGTTGTGATTGGTGGATTTAATATGGTAAAGTGTTCCGATTGGTCAATTTAAAATGTTTTGTAAATCATAAATATGTATACATACTAGCCCTAGAGGCTAAATGTACTACTTTAGTCCGCCTTGGTAAGCATAATACGACACACTTTTTGAGCATGAGAAGTGAAAAATAACTTTATGATCATTTGTTTCGCGTCAACGACGTTTCCCATACAAATTTACTGAAAGAAAATCGAACTTTTTCTTAGAGACGGCATTTTCGTATGTCAAATATTTACCAGCGTGGAAAGTGCAAATAAACAGTCTACGCCTCTACGGCCATGACACTTGCTGCGGAAACGGAAGTTGGACCGAATTCCTGAGACAAATAAATAACCGGAACTTTCTCAGGTTAATATGGTCGTAGCCGACGTAGTTATATTTTAACTCGTGATACTAACAGGCATAAAAAAACTTTTATTATTCATAAATAAAAACTTAAATAACATAATAATGGTTAAGAACTATATCAAACTAAAACTACTATTAAAATAGACTAACTAAACCTAAAAAACCTAACTTAAAAATAAATCACTAAAAACTTAAACTAAAAGGGTCCCGACCCTTTGGCAGGGTTCCCATCACGCAGGCAGCATTCCCGCGCTGTATTGCAATAGCAATACTTATACTTAGTTACTCAAATAAGCCCAACATTATTAGCCCAATATCAGATCTCGTAGTTCCAAGACCAACACTATAACTAACACCTAACACCTATATTTACAAGCTGCAACTAGGGCACTATGGGCAGAAAAGCTCGTTGCTTACGGATAATTCACATTCATACACTGTGGTATCCATGAAATTGTCGTGCCCCCAAAAAAGGGCGGTTCTTTGAACTAGGTATATTTTTATAAAGGACGTATTTTAATTAAAACTATTGTCTGACTCGGTTAGCTTAGCATACACTGGCGCCTATTGAGCGGAAATATACATTTTTATTCACGGGAATTATAAATAAATTATCACAACCTACGCTCAAATTATCCTCTGGCCCCAGACAGACCATATCTGGCGTGTTACATTACAAGATGTATTGAATTGTAGATTTATTAAACGGTCAAGATGTATGGGAACAAATATGGAGACTAATCACTGCCCTACGGACTATCGTCGTGCCATTCCACAGACCGCCTCAACTATAATCTGTGCAGCAGCATTAACAAGTCTGATAGTATGAAAGATACAGAAGATTGCAAGAAAAGAGATGAGTAAAATATATGAAACAGGAGCATGATTAGACTTTTTTTAATGTTATATATATATAACTTAAGACATTGACAATATACAGGCAATGTGACGTTTTATTTTTACCAAAACATTGATTCTTATAAAATAGACAATGCTTACAAATTTTGAAATATAAGGAACTCGTCACAGGAAACACAATAAAAAAAAAACTTAAAATTAAAAAAATTAGTGAGGAATCGTGGCTCAAGTTTGCAACGATGTTAATGAGAGCTGCATGGCTTGTACGGTAGTGAATGCCACGCAAATTATTTCTCAGTAATTTTCTTCATACTTTTGCAAAAACATATGACGTCCAATGTGCGTCCATTAAAAAGCGTAAGTCAGAGTCAGATGGATTGAGTGAGGACTACATTATCGAAATGAACTCGACGGGAACATTGTATCACGTCTTTCATGAAGCAAATTCAATCCCTGGGTACGTCAACTTGCATTGTCTTTATTGCTGTGCTTACTGGGAACCTAACATAGTTAACATACTTACTTTACTCTTTGCTGGGAACCATTTTAAACCGATTTGTTCGACTGGCTGACGTGAGCATAAGACCAATCGGTTAAATTATATTTCGCAGTGATAAGACAAGGAAAGGATATCCCCATCGCTCGCAAGGATATTGAACTCACACAAAAAAAATTGACAACATTGTTATTAAATATACACTGATTTAGATCCACATAGAATACGTAGTCTGTCCGGAAAGAGAAGTGTCGTGGTTTATACGAGAACTAATACATTCTACGACACTTTTTTTTCCGGATAGACAGATATTCAATTCAATATTTATTAATATGATTATCGACATGTTACAAACATCAAACAATATACCTTAAATTATGTAAAAATTAAGAACTAAAAATTAAATCATGAACTTAAGTATAAACATAAACTGAACTACTTATAAATAGAAATAGCTGGAGATTAGTTTTAATCTAATGCTCAATTAATCTAAACATTGATTAAAGATACAGCAGGTTTCCTAATAAGCTACCTTTATGTTGCAGCTTGTTAACTATGCTCCAAGTTCATTTTAATCAAGCCGCTAAGTCATAAGCGAACAGTTTCTTTCATAGGTTCTATACGTAAATACAAGTTTCTTAGATATGCGTCGAAATACACAGGACATTTAAACTATCTGTTTCCTTATTGTCACTCGAGCCTCCAAAGCTGTATTATGCTGTACTTAGTTAATCTGGTGACCTTTTAGTTTATTTCGTTTTCTTTACTGTCTTGCCTTTCAGCTTTTAAGTTTAATTCAGTAAGATATTGAATTTGCTGTGGAGAGGCCTTTCACCTGCTGCAGTCCTGTCAACATTTCTTGTAATTCATTTAATTCAATACAACTCCACTTCACTCCACAACACTCAACTTCCACTTGAGTACAATTTGGATCTCTTCAAAGCGAGAGTAAATAGGTATCTAATAGGTAAGCGTGCTCCACCGTAGACCGCATCATCACTTACCATCAGGTGAGTTCGCGGTCAAACGTCTGCCTATTCTCCATAAAAAAAAAAAAAACAAAAAATACTTTGTTCAAATCGCTGTCTATCTACACTTCCACCATGGCTAGGCACCATATACTGGCGCTTGCCCGTAAATGGCATCGTCGTAGGTGGTTCTGTTATCCCTTAGCCAGCCCTAGTGGCTATAAACTCAAGTGTGACTTATTAAAGAAAGACCTTATACCCTCGGGGAAATATATGGCTCCAATGTTCAGAGTCCTTAGATCATTCGCAATGGCCATAACTTTGATGGGTGAGTCGTGTCTCTATGACCTATTAAAGATACCTTAACCTCCTCATAGCCTAGCCTTGGGAGGTATTTTCATGTTTATTTGCGAAGAATGTTAGAAGTATACCTTACTGTTACTTTGTATTTGTATCATTATTACCGCTTTTAAATCTTAAAGTCTTTAGTGTTTTTAATTAAATAAGTGTCTCAGAGCTTCGTATTTTGTTGATTTCGACAAATAAAATCTAATGGCGGGATTAACTAGAATGACACTTTCCAGTCCTAAACTGACTGTCTTGTATTTTTGATCTTGGAAAGAATTATGATATGCTTAGGTCAATGGAATGCAATTGTCGCCTGGAACCTTTTAAGACAAAGGACCTTTTAAATACAAAAGGACCTCAAAATATATAGGTAACTATTCGAGCTGACAACCTAACGAGTAACAAGACCAAACCCGACATTAAAAGCACAAGGAAATACGAAAATTAATTAAAAAATGCAAAAAATATTTAATGTGTTTGGTAGTTATATTTCATTGCAATAATAATATGATGGTAAACTAAGGTTTGTTTATTTGCCTGTAAGACTTGTTATCATTATCTCTCCATTCACCCAACAACGGCAACAACTCTATTAATATGAATCCAGAACAATGCGAGCAATAAGGGCAATTATCGCGACGTGTCAAAGGTCAGTAGACGGCACAATTGGTGCATTCTGCCAGTTGTTGTTACAAGCCTTATTGCTTTTGAAATAAGGTTTAAAGTTTTAGATGTAAAGCAGTGATGAACTCGCAACTTAACCTGGCAACTTGTTACATTGTAACAGGCCACCCGTGATTTTATGTGGCATTTATGTTACTGAAAGAGTTCAGTGTATACAATGTCTTTTTAATGCGTTTTTACTGTATAGCTAAAAAAATGTATATTGCATACCATCCCACTTCTGATCACATCAAAAGCAGGATCCTTTAAATTGTAAAAATAGTTTGTATTGCAGAAATTAATTAAGATGGGATTAAGTACTTGAATACGAAGAAGATGATAAACAACATTTGCGAATTCCTAATTACACGCATGTTGTGCCGTGGTAAACAAACTGTCAGACAATGACGATGCCAGTAAATAATGGCAATTGTTTGGACTCCATCATTTCCACGGCCGGATGTAATGACGAATGACAAGCTCATGATTGCCATAATGCCATTCCGTGTTTACAGAACAGTACAAATACACTTTATTATGGACCACAGGCAAATTGTGTGAAATGCAGCTTATTGTGACAAATATTTGGAGTGGACAAGAATCTCGGTCACTTTGACTAAATTATTGCGCTTTGAAAAGTGACGATGGCGCCGGTTAGCAGTCTAATTTATTGGGGCATTGGAAGCTATTTCTCAATTCTTTCAAAGTCATGTTGAAGTCATGTGGTTTAAAAACAAAAACAAAAATTGTTTAAGTGTTTTAATTAGTTTAATTGCTCCACTTCCACTAATAACTACCTATATACGTTAAGATATTAAAGTGTTGTATCGCTAATTAAAATTAGATATCGCGATGCATGTTGCATATTTTTCGTTTATCATCGCTGCATCTCTGCGACCCAATTCCGAGCTGAAGATATCGATTCCATCGATCCCTTATAATCGCATCGATTACCAATCGGTATCTTGAGTACCGGAGCAGTAAATTATCGTAAACGCTTTTTTACCGTTGTACGACAATATTTCTTACTGACCCCAACCGTAATTCTTTTTGTCTGATTGCAAAGAAATAATAACAACGTATATTCGCATATTATGCAGCATAATAAAATAAATTCCGATGTATTTTCGAGACCTCACGTTGCATTTTTGTGAGTAAACTTTATGTAAACGGGCCTAACGGGGTAAATGTGTTTAAAGTTTCCTTACCCTAGCCTACTGCCGCCCACAAAGAAAAATATGCCAAGACAAATAGAATTTTGATCTGACAAAATGAAGATTTTTAAATACATTGGAATGGGAGGACTTTTTATAGGACTCTGAGCGGCTAGAGGCTAGGAATCTAGTTTTATGTTATAAAATCAGTTTTCATGGTTGAACGTTTTGGTTTGATATACATATATTCTGAGATCTTTACAAGCGTAATTTTGTATATCTGCAAAACGCGTTACTACGCAATAATAATAAATCACTCTCAATCTACTTATTGCTGAACCATAAACTGTTTTATTATTATTAGATCTTCGTTCATCATGTTTCGAGTGCCTAATAAAGTAGGATCTGCGTAAGAGTATAACTAGGTTAGCACACTAAACCCTCGCGAGGTCTGCTAGCTTACCTACTTTCTTGTATATAGGTCACCAAATTAGGTTTTCATCAGAGCGTTGGCGCCGGCTAGACGCCCGTAAAGGTTGCTTGGCCAAGGAGAAAAGGGCTACTAAAGGGCTTAATCCCCAGGCCAACTATTATATAATCTGTGCCCAGGCTTTGTACGTTGCTGTACCTAATTCTTGAAATTCCACGTCCTTCTCTAGGGACATCTTTTTTTCCATTTTAGAGCCTTGTTATTTGCCCGGTTTCTACGAAATTAATTTTGTTTTAGGATCGGTCATTGAGAATGAAGCTGTATATCAAATCAAGGCATTCAGTTTAAGTGGTTATCGACATTACCTTAAATTGTATTTCTAATTTCAATAGCCGATGAATAAATTCATAGAGAAGAGTACGAATATCGACTAAGAATATGAATGGTCGCTTACTGGTTTCTGGGAAATATCGCCTTCCACCCATCGAACGATTTCCAAACAAATGGGAATCTAAAGAATGAGAATTCTTTTTAGTATTTAGTCATGTGTGAACACTGTGAATAAATTGACCGGGCGTTTCGTTTCTGAGCTTAGGAGCCTCTACTTTATTAAATTAGATTAGTTAGACCTTACCCTGTTTTTAAAGTATGGATAAGCTATAGCTATAACCGAAATTTTCGAAACGGAATCCTTAAACTTCGATTTTGTTGCCGTCTGAAGAAACTTTTCACATGTATATTGCAAGCAATACAAATGGTTTACAAATGTATTACCTCATAACGTTCAAAACGTCTGTTTTTTTTTTAAGACAGCACCTTTCTGAGAAGCTCGCTAAACCTCAGATCTTCTCGTCAATTACGCCCTGCTACACAATTGCGTAATTAAGTACCTACTTACCTCCACTTTTACCTTTTATTCCAAGGAATTGAGTTTATTTCTGCGGTTACGACAGGGTATTTATTTCAGTCTGAAGACCTAGGTCGCAGACAAAGAAGCGTCCATCTCAGAAAGGGTCTTATGAAGCCACACAACAGGGGTGGTAATCTCTTTAGCAAAAGCTATGCTAAGTTAAACAGTAACTGGATTGGAGTAACTCACCATTATAAGTTTAACTATACTTCGGTTTTTAAGACTAGGAAAACGATTTTAAAACTCATATCACTCATACCTAATGGAAACAAGTTAGTATTGTTTAATTTTTTCCCTGATTTGCTGATATGGATGAAAAAGAAGAACATCCTAAGAAAACGAGGTATACATTAACTAAAAAAATATTTAACACATTCATTGCCACCTAGCCAAACAAGACATCCGCGCCAGGCCACAAAAATTTCGTCATATAAAGCTGTAGTACCACGATCCCGACTATCGGGTCGTCCGGCCTGGGAACGAAATCATCAAATACCCGATAGTCGGGTTTTCGGCACTGAATGTGACAAGCGAGTGTGGTTATAGCAAATACCCAAGAATTAGCTGTTACTTGTTTATTTTATATACATTAACATCAAAACAAAAACCAGTACGCAGGTCATGTCCTAATCAACTTTTCAATTAGAAACTCGTAATCGTAACCAATATAAAACAAACGACAATTAACTCTGCAACACTTAGCCAAAACTGCTACTTAAAAACCGCTTTGCCTTCGTGGGTCAATTAAACTAATGATATTAAAAAAAAGTTGGCCTCATAAAATAATTCTTCACCAAGATAGGAGAAGGACCTTACACGTATTCATAGATTAATCATTTGAGTCGAGTACTTAGTCATATCCTCAGATATGGATATTGGTAGTTGTAAAAGGAAGTTGAATCATAGAACGCAGAAACGGTTGGTCCTTGGAAGTTGAAACTACATGTCATAAAAACGTACCAGAAATTATTAGAAACTTCATAAGGAAAAAATTAAATGCCCTTTTTTCATTTTATCGGCAAATATTATTTTTAGGTTTGTATGTCATTCCGCACCACGGAACAAAGGTGTTCCGGATATTTGGTAGTTGTATGTAGATTCGGAACCAAAGTTCAGAGGCCCATTTGACAATTAAATGAAATGTACGAGGTACACTTATCGGATGCTTATTAGTAGTATTATTTATTCTAAACATCGGTATCAACGTTCAAATTTCGTGGCAATGTACGGTTGGCAGAAAAATAAATACAAACAAATCACTTAGTATTTTTAACCTTTATTTTGTATATGTAAATAAAAAAGCCCCTAAATAGTACATTTCCTAATTAGGGTGGTAAAACAAAGAAAGGCCGCGCAATCGCAATTGTTGCGGCCCAAGCTGCAAGCGAGGGACGTAATTATGCGATCGAGGGCTTTATTTATTACCTCCCGTGTTGGAAAAATATGTGCACATTTGGCCAGAAAGCGGCTCTATCCGTACGCGTAGCGTGCGGAAAAAGCCACTTTCCGTCCGTCACGTCCAGGTGTGGCATACAATATTTTACGAGTTAGAATAGATCACTAAAATTTGTTCCATAGATTTTGCTGTCAATCTTTGACGTCTGTAAGAATATATCCATTTTAAATGACTAAAAGATCTTTCCACGCTGACTGAGGTAATAGGAAGGTATGTCAAGCATTGAAAATTTTGCACACAGTTTTTATTTACACTTTCTGGTATTTCAGCCTCGTTGTTTTTAGATAGTTGGTTAATTATTTGTACAGTCTTATAACCAGGATTTTTCTTTAATACACTTTTTAATTTAAAATAAACTTTTCTGGCATTTTGATGTAACCTTAACGTTGATATTTTTTTTTGCAAACCATGAACAATGTTTAATGATTCTGCTAGACTCAGTTTTGGATCCTCCAATAATTTTATTGACTTAGCAATTATACTAAAGTGTGTATCGACGAATAGTAACTCAGTTTTTAAATTCCGGTTACGGAAAATTTTTTTTGCTTTAGAAATTGCACTCGCTTCACGCGGATTTAAGGCATCGATGACAGATTTGATTTTATCATAATGCATGTGATAATATGAGGCAGCATTTAACCATGTTCCCCATCTTGTTATCACGGGTCGGGGTGGTAGAGGAATATTTACACACATTTGATGAAATAAATTTGTCCTTGAAGGAGCGTTACGAAATATTTTTTTGATACAGTCAATCAAACTGTTTATGGTCGGGTAAAGACTTCTAATTATCTCTGCGACTCGATTACATCCACGTGCTATGCATGTTACATGAGTCATATTTTTATATTTCTGAACAAGGTTTTTAGCTGCTTTTACCATGTAGGAACCGGCATCCGTTATAAAAAATAATAATTTATCCATGTTTTTTTTGTATTCATCGCCCCAAAGATCTTCAAGGGTTTCCTCAACGAGTTTGGTTATTGTCGAATGGTTAGTCGCCTCCAATACCTTAGAAGCAAATAAATGTGGCTGGGTACTAGTTCCATCTAGAGCTCCGATCAAAATATTTGCCACTTTTTTTCCCACGGAATCTGATGTTTCATCAACACTGAGGTAAATCATTTTATTTTGTAATTTCTCTTTCAATTCATTTTTTTTCTTTTCATACAATTCAGGTAAGCATTTTACTCGTATTTTTGTTTCACTCGGCACAGTAATATCGTTTCCATATTTATGATTTAAAAGGTTTTCTACAAAATTTCTAAATTTAGGATTGTCTAATTTTGACCACGGTATATTCGAACAAATCATAAACTCTGTTAAATCTTTATTAAATTTTTCTTGTGCATTATTTTTATGAATTTTGTTGTGTAAATCTGTTTTTAAATGGCGGTCGATACTAGATTTAGAGGGAAATAATTTCGAATTACACAATTTGCAATATACGATATCGTCTTTAATTTCGAAATCAGCATTATCTCGTATTATATCCTGTAAATGGCAGCGTGAATCAGATAATTTATCTTGATGAGATTTTGATTTCAAATGTTTCTCTATATTGTACCTTTTCTTTTTTATATTCATTTCGCAAATAGTACAGCAAGCACCTTCGTTAGTGAATATAAAATCAGTATACTGCGTCAAATCCATTTTCTCAAGTCTGATAGGGAGTTGGGTAAAGATTTATCAATGCTAAATTGTAGTTGTAAGTGTTTTTAAGAACTATTATCGTTGAAGATTTTACCACATATTATTTTGCATGACAATTAAATTGACATTTGTTGCCTATTTGGCATTTAGAATTTTTTTTACAAATGGATAATGAAATGAGTATTGAGGTTCTATGACGTATTAAGAATATAAACCTCTTTAAATATATGTACAGTTTACCAAAGTACGATTAAGAATAAAAATAAATTAAATGTTATTTATTACTAATAAATAAAACAATGATACCTATGTATTTCTTTTTTTGCGACCCTTACCAAGTGCCACGAAATTTGAACGTTGATACCGATGTTTATTACGCACTGCATTTTTGTTTCTTTCAGGATAACCATCTTGGTAGCATAATAGTAGTTTACGTCACCACCTGGCCATAATGTGAGTTTTACCGCTCGCTACGCTTACGGTAAAACTCGCATTATGGCCAGGTGGGGACGTAAAATTGTGTACTCACCACGGGCAGTAAAAAAGAAAGCCCTCTATCGCATATTTACAACACTCGCCTGCGGCTCGGGTCCCAAATACCTGCGATTTCGGGCTTTCTTTTTTTTACAGCCCTAGGTAAGTAATGTACTATTATGCAACTGATACATAATGAGGGGCCTTAAAACACGAGTGGGGTTTAATGAAACGAGCGCAGCGAGTTTCATTATAGGATCACACGAGTGTTTTAAGGCCTAATTATGTACAGTTGCATACATTACTTTATCTACACACATATTGCAAGTACTGAAAGATGGGTTCAGAAGCTGAAGGCAATTGACCTGCATTACTAGGTAGATAGATACAAATGCTGAAACATACCCACAGGTGTAAGCGTAATAAAAATAAATAAATTAGAACTGATAAGGAAAGTATATTTATTTATTATAATATAGCTAATAGTAAACATTTACATTTTCGCAATTAAAAATGTTTCGACAAACAATAACTGACAAGTTGATAACAGAAATGGCGGCCGTACAAACCATAGAGAAATATATATATGTACAAACTTCTGTCGCGAGTTTTTTTTTTTATATTAGCCAACGAACGAAGTCCTTATTCTCATGTCATCCGAGATCAAAATGTGCGGTTTATGTCAAAAAATATATCGTACTGACGTTTCGTATCGACAACATTTTAAAATTTATGGATACTAGAATAGAAACCCATTGAAATTGTGTTGGTTTTGACAGCTGTTCCAAATTTGAAACTCATAACTTAACAATATTTGAGCATGTAAAGTTAAAATTACATTACTGCCACAGATAAGAAACTTATCATAGTAAAATCGTTTGTTGTAATGCTGGTCATTGCCTACGGTTTTTGAACGCATTTTAGAGGACTTACAATATGAGTGTAGATAAAATTTCTGAAATTGAAATAAATATGTAAGTAATATAAGTATATCACCTACTTGCTGTGTGTATGATTGTGGCGCCATCTATTGGGCAGGGGTTACACCTATTTTTCCTTTTTTATGAATGGCTTCGGACTCCTTACTTATATGAAATTCACGATTTTGACAGTTGACCGAGTTGAGATGACTTATTTAGGTGATGTAAGATGTCAAATATTTTGAAATTTGATATTGACAAGAGCCCTTTGCAGTTTAATTTATTGTAACATTGTGCACTGCGATCGTTCACGTCACCATGAACTTCGCAGATAGCGAATATACAGGGTGATTCATGAGACGTGAGCAGGCTTAATACTACGGATTCAGTTAAAAATAAGCTATTGTTTGATATCAGTATTAGTGTGATAAGCGCAAAAAATTTTTTTTAAATAAAAATAAAATGTTTGAAATTATTTACGACACGCATGGTCACTCTACAATTAGAATACTCCGTCGAGTACTGATATTCTCTTGTTTTTCTGTGATATGTGTCAAATTGATGTCTGGTTACTTTTGAAACATCGTATCTCACTTAATTTTTATTTTTTATTTTTCATGATCAAAGTGCTGTCATGATTGTCAAAGAGGTTTTATCTTTATTGATTTGTTTATGTGCGGTGACCATGATTACAGAGAATAAAATTTCTATGACACAAAAAGGTTAAAAAAAATTGAAAGGCGTTATTGTTTCACTTAAACATGATGGCGGTCGATTCATTATCGTTAACTAAGTGTGTAGGGTTGTTCCTGCTCACGTCTCATGAATCATCCTGTATACACTAAAGAATCAAGTGACCATGAATCACGGTGCTTGCTTCAATGACCGTTACAAGGCGGTTCGAAATAGGAAAAGAAAAAAAGTAGTTTGTTTCCTTGACCACGTCGAGGGCTCTAAGCTAAGGTAACATGATAAGGTTACATGCAACAATTTATGCGCAACTTACGTAGCGGTAAGTATTTGTTAGTTAATACTATAGTACTCGTAATCTATACATACGGTAACCTGCTTACCATCAGGCGGGCCGGCGGCCGTATGCTTGTTTGCCACCGTCGTGGTATAAAAAAAATACATGGGAACTGTATCCACCGTGATGTCCACTTTTCTGACACTTTTCTTTTTCTTCTTTTTTTTCTCTTTTGGCACTTCCCCTACTGCCTACTAGCCCTTAAAGAAAAGCAGAGTCATTTTAAATGTATTTTCACTTCTCATGCTCGTAAAGTTCGACTTTAAGTCGTTCGTGGACGACATAAAATCGCATTTTAAGCTCTAGGGCATAAAGTAAAATTTTCTTCTAAGACTAAGAATGTGGCTCAACAGCCAAACACAGTCAAAATATATTGCACAATTTAATTCAGCAGTAAAATTTCGTAGAATACTGAAACTTGTTCTTTTATTATATTCTTGCTATAATTATTTGAATTGCGTGTTTTCTATAATTAAATAAATGAAATCAAATAAAATAGGAGTTGATAATAGTTTAGTAATGCCCCGAAATGTTTTTATGACTTAGCAGAAAACAAGTATCTATGTCTAAATTTACATGTTGAAAATTAAAAAAAAAACATAAAAAAATTTATTGGTGGGAACCATATTTGTTTTCATTGTAATATTTTTGTTACAACTTGAAATTGTTTTACGATTACCGATAAATAATTTCCTCGCAATTGAAGTGAAAATTAGAGTGTAGCCCTCGTCCATAAAACCCATTTTACACTCGACTTTATATCAATCCTCGCTCGCAAGCTCGCTCGGATGGATAAACGCCTCGCGTAAAATCGTACGTTTTATGCACTTGTTGTACAATCTACTATTTTTTTTCTACGGATATTTTTGACGCACTACTACTGATCGATCTACATTATTATGTAGGAACGACTGTTCATGCTAATGTAAGATTTTTCAAGATGTCCGAATGTTGCTAAAGAGCTCTTTCTACGGTTCGCCCTTACTTTAAGTACCTGCATGTGCAATCAGCACTAAATGCGAAAAACGTGTACTCACTGACACGAAGGCCGCAAAAATATGTGACAAACTCTTATAGCCCTACAAATAAGAGCGTGTCACATATTTTTGCGGCCTTCGTGTAGGAAGATACTATTGTTGGTTACTGTACCGCAATACTAGAGTACCGTACCTTATAGGGTTCTTTGTCCCAGTGTTTTATGGCACCGTGTCCGGACCGGACACGCTACAGCCCACTCGGACATCCTGCGCGTTGTCCGAACCAGTGTGACCAGTGCGATTGTTTCGCGAGCAAGGAGCATGACTAGTATTGTTAGGTTCGCCGGCAACACTGGCGCCGTTAAGTAATTATTATTTAATAGCTATATAAATTGTAATATAACCTTTTCACACCACCTAGTCGTATACGGGCTTTTTCTTCCCTGCTAGGAGGGAACAAAGTGGCACTTTTCTGTTCTAGGACATTCGTATTTTTTTCAGCCAGTCCGTCATCACAATAAAATTTCTTATTAAATTAATAGATTCATTATAATCAAGAAGCACACTAAGCACATATAAAGTTAAAATAAATATGATTCAACAATAAAAAAAATATTTTCCTCTAAGGTGATGTGAAAAGCAGTATGTGTCACATAGGAGCAAAACTATTTTCAACTTGGGCGTTAACACTTGAATCCCTCACTACGCTCAGGAGTCTACTTTAGAATCCCTCGCTACGCTCTGGATTCTATTATAGACTCCATCGCTTCGTTTGGGAATCAATATACGCCCTCGCCGTAAATATTTCATTTTGCTCCCTTGTTACACAATCTACTATTTTAATCGTGTCTGAGGCATTATTATAAAAAATTCAGCTCGGAACGACATTTCGCCCCAACATGACTATTAATTTCTTTAATTGTGAACGAGTTTAGCGAAAAGGTCCTTTGTTGATTTACAAGGACACTTAATTATTTCACTTATTGTGTAATTTTAGGAAGTAGGTACTAATAACACCGTATCGACAAAGTGGGCCCTTTTTCGTTATAAATACACTTCACTACACAAATTATTTGAATTATAGTCTGACTAATAATAAATCTGCAAAATCCTATCCGCAAGAAAAACAATACAATCCTCTTAGCCCGTATCTAAGGAATCCTTATAGCTTCAGGCATTCTTAAATTAGCTAAGTTGCTATTCGAAAAGGGTCCTTAACTCCAAGACGTAGGAATCACGTTCTTACACAATGGATGGGGTATAATCTACTGGTTGAAAGGTATTAACTCATTAGAAGCCGGTCGATGGTTGTTAACGCCTGTCTGAAAGCTTTATTCCAGTGATCAGGCAGTTTATAGTGAAACAATACGACAGGAAGACTTAACTATAAAATGACGAAAGAAACGCAAATCTGTTGGACAAGAATGACCTTCTGTTATTTACGTTTAGGAGTAGTGATACTTACTGAAGCGCTGGTGGCCTGGCGGTATCCGAAGGTCGTGGGTTCTAACCCGGCTCGTACCACTGAGTTTTTCGGAACTTATGTACGAAATATCATTTGATATTTACCAGTCGCTTTTCGGTGAAGGAAAACATCGTGAGGAAACCGGATCTAATCCCAACACGGTCTAGTTTCTCCTCTGGGTTAAAAGGTCAGATGGCAGTCGCTTTCGTAAAAACTAGTGCCTACGCCAATTCCTGGGATTAGGTTACCGAGCGGACCCCAGGTTCAATAGAGCAAAAAGCTGTGACAAACGCTAGTAGGAAGAAAAGTCGACATACTCGCATTTACAGGACGGATGATTCGAAAATTTACTTGGCGAGAAAGTAACTCACATTAAGTAGTTTCTTGTATGAAGGTAGATAATTGTTAGCTTAGTACTATGTTCTTATCTAATTAGTACCCCGTAGCTATTACCTGCTCTGTTACAGCTGAAGAGCTAAAATAAAATAAACAAATGACATTTTTTTTAATGGCAATCTCCCTTGTATTTTAGCCAAATAAAGGGAAAGGGAATTCTGGTAATTAAGACGTTTTTGAACTTAAAGCTCATAAGAAAAACTTATTTAATGAGGATAAACGCGCAAAGCTTTTCACAAATCTATTAATAATTTGTGAGTTTTATCCTCCTTATTCGAAAAAAGTAACTAGTTTCTATAGACGGAGAGCTAGCCACGTCAGATATGACACAATAATGAGAGCGACGAAACCCCTCTCGTTAGTTTGCTATTCTATGCTTATTTCTAGATCCGGACATCTGGCAGCTGTGAAGTGGTGGAGGTCAAAGAATGCAAACCACTTTAAGAATACAAATCCTAGAGTTCTGGTTTTGATGCAGTATTATGAAAAAATATATAAATTATTAGAGCATATCATTGCCAAAAGGGTCTGATGGGGGAAAGTAGTCCAAAACGACGTATAATGTAATTCATAGTTTGTCGCCTACTGTTTCTGTTTCCGAAATATTACGCAATGTTATTTGTTCTAATGTTAAAATATAGGCCCCATCCTCTATAAATAAGATAACATCGGCCGTTTTTAACCTATTTTGGTATTACTTTTTTCCAATTCAGAAACTTTGCTAGTCTGCTACTCTGACCTCCACCCATTAAAAGCCAGATGCCAGATGCCTGGATTTAGCAATAAGGATAGTATTGCAATCTTACTACACGGGTTTCGTTGCTCTCATTATTGTGTCATATCTGACGTGGGCAGCTCTTAGACCAACAAGCAGCAACTACGAGTAAGTATCTTTGTTTGGTGATAAAGATAAGAGTTATTACACTTTTTACATAATCGTTCTCTCTTTCCTTCTTTCCCTCGGGTCATTTACGTTTTAGGTTAATATTAAACAATAAAACCAACAATGCGTCGCAATTTGTCTTCCTTTTTATACCAACTACCTTTTACTAGGTTTACGCAGTTATTGCGACAAACTCTTGCCAAATATAGGTACGTGATTTGAGCGCGCCACGCCAGCTGAACAAAATCATCTAATTAACACAGGTGTTGTTGTGCCATGCCTGTATTCGTACCGTACTGACATTTAAATACTACTTTTCTGGCATTACAAATATGAATCCGTTGAGTAACAACCATTACTGTTACTAGTTTATGATTCAACTGTGGCGTTCGCGCCTAAAGGTACCTTATGGCGGTTGGCGCTTGCACTATTGCTAACAACTTTCCAATACTAATGCGATGCTTCGCAACGTAAGCGCCAATAAGTTACCTGTAGTCTTGGAACGTCACAATTAGTAAATTTTGTGATTAGTTGATTACTGATTCGCTTACGGAAACTTTCCAAAAATGCGGAATGTTTATTAAGGTATTGTAAAATTTCGGAAACTTACAATTCTGTGTGGGGATTGAAATTTTCCGTTTACTTTAATTTTCCTTTATATGCAATAACATGTTTATAATATGTTAGCCTTATCTAGAATGACGATATATGATTCAGTTTTTTCTTTCATATAGGTAGAGCATATCCATATCACTGATGAAAAGTACATTATAATGCTAGAATCAATTCATCAATTCTAATTACAAAAAGATAAGGACAGTATAAGGATGATAATATAGGCAAAGACAATATAATATTATACTAATAATATATAGGTATGCCTCTTCTTTCATTTACTAAACATGTTTTGTCTTTTGTTTACAGTTGTGGTGGACGTGGACGACCGACCGATCCGAGTTGAAATCTGTGATACTGCTGGCCAGGTGAGACACCATTCCTTTCATAATTTATTATATCGAATAAATCAAATAATCTGCCTTAATACCTTAATACAGGCTATAAATTATTAATTCATCAAGAGAACACCTGCTTGAAACCCGCTGTTTCATCAACCTATGTATAGTAGGTTTACTGGACAGTACTCCACCATCCGTCAAATACAAAATCATTAACAATTGTACACTACAGTAAAACTATTATTAGGTACAAAATTATTACCTATTCATGTTTTGTTTACGGCATCACAGTTGTTTTAAGAATTTACTTGTTAATAATTAGACCGGTCAGAAGGTAATCCCGAAAGGTAACCGAGGTTCATAAAAAAATGGCTACCTGAGTGTAGTTAGACGAAGTCTATAAGATCTCGCTAGGGAGGTTTAAAATCCCTCGCAATACAAATGGAATATGACAAGGATCTCCAGTATCTAATCTATTTAATCCGCTGTTTTAATTGCAAATTGAAAGTACTTAATTAAGTTATTTTTGGTACAATTTAATTCAATTTTATTACAATAAATAGAATGATCTAAAATATTACTTGCCTTATTTCGCACGATCGTAATTTTTTTCTATTTTTGTTATGAAATTAGGGCTTGCAATTATCCGGATATTAACCGGATAATATGGCTACTATCCGGATAATTTCATACAAATTACTGTCTATTTGAAATACTAATATAAGTCCTTTTTGAAGCCCTCACTTCAGAGTTCGGCTCCTTAAGCAGTATTTACCTATGTAATTTGATGATTCCAATAAGTTTCCCTTTCTATATCCTCAAAACCTGTAAACTACTCCCACAAAAAGGGCCAACAGTGGACGCACATGTTAAATGTCAGCGCCAGACGAGGTCAGGCAAATAAAAAGATATCGCAAATTGACTCACTCCTTTGAAGGAGCTAATTTAATTTCTCTGTGAACAAAGCGATGAGATTGACTCATCATAACATATACGTTCGAATGAAAGAGAAAACAGTTTATCTTAAATCAGTTTTGTAATACCTAGATTACTTTTCAATTGTTATGTAATGTGAGAATAATACTCAATATTTTACTGGACATTGTTATAGAATGTGAAAGTATTTCGTTATAAAGTTTAAACCAAGTCCGTGAACTAAACCTCGCTAAGTTAAAGTTCTATATCTAGTGGCTGAGTGTAGCAATTTTTGCTACTGGGTGTAAAAAATAAATAAACATAAAACATATAATACAAACCTACTCCCATCCTACTCTCTAAAAAAGTGGTAGAATGGAGTGCTGTACTGTACCTCTGTAGATGGGCGAGTAAATATTGTCATAAAATGTATGAAAAACGTGTGATATGTTATTTTGTCAGTCGGTGCGAATTAATGTCAGTATTCTTACCAAAGAAAGAAGTTCCCACAGTAACAACATAAGAAGGTTGTTGATTTGAATATTTATATAAATTGAAAACTGTCTGAACAAACGATAGACAGAAATAAACCTGACAACAGTTAAACTGATCTTCCTACCTGCCTAATTGCAAACCACCCCCGCTGGCGTCGATCCGTTTCTCCGTTAACCCCATATTTTATTGGACCATAGACCTTAAGGACATAGACAAACGATAGTGCGATCGAGCCTGTTTCATAAACATTTTTTTACGTAACTTACGTAAGCAATATTTATTATTCTTGTGACGCAACCAACGCCAAAATTCCCAAGCGAATAGCACGTGCACTTTATGAATGGCAACTGACAATGGACGCACTTCAGCGCGTTCACATGTTCCTTACAAACCGGCCCGATTTCCTTTCGATTGTGCGCCGATTTGATCAAACAGTTGATTTTTTCCGCGTTGATCAACAATGGTCACATCTTGCCAGTCTCCCACACTCTCTCTACCTGTGGGCTGGGTATTGCCATTGTAGATAAAATGTTAGGGAAGTGTGACATCCATTTCTGCAATTTATTTATATCGTTTACTCGTTTCGCTTTAGGCGAACCAGTATAACTTAGGCTCGGAGTTCCATAACAATTATGTAAATTCGAAGATCTTGCTAATACTTCTTTCCCTGAGGCTTCCCTTGTACAAACATGACAATAACTGCCTGCCTGTTTTGATGCGTGTTCGTTATTGTGTTTTTGCGCGGCGCTAGTTTTACGACCTACACGTATGGGAAGAAACCATTTTCTAGGCAATTTAGCAGCTGCATACTAACCAGCTGGTTTACATTTGCAAAACTATTTTAGAATAATTTGTGACTTTATGTTATCGGGTTAAATATAGGCGTAAATACATTACTTCTTGTTATACAAGGTATACTTTGCGAGAGTATTTAAAAATAAAAATATTTAATGCATTTAACAATTGATTTAATATGTCGTCCTTTGAGACCTTATTTCGGCCGAAATATTGCTAACATAATAAATATGTGTCAGTCCAGGGAAAAGGTCCCACGTCTGTATGGAGTTATTAGTACTCGTACTATATATATGTATAGAATGGTTAAAACAAAATAATTTAAAAATTTACTTGGACAATACGAAACTTATGAAATTTAACCCTTTGACCGCCAAAGCCGTTCAAACACGTCAACGAAAAGTCGTGCCCTCAGCGCCATGACGTGTTAAAACGTCCAAAATGAGAGATCAACATACTCCTTAATAAACAACCTTTATAGAAATACTTTTGTATATTTATTATAGCTCTACCATTCACCTATCTTTTTAGTTAAAATTTCTTTCAAAATAACCCGTAACTCAAGAAAAAATTAAAAAATACCTCAATGCTATTTAAAAGAACAAAACGGCACTGCCCTCCTCGCCGTTGACGGGTAATCACGTCAAGCGGCGTGACGTCACTTCGAAATAGTGTTGTTCGTTTGAAAGAAAAGTGGTCGATGTTGATTATTGTATGAACATTAACCAAACACTGTAATTATGAATGTTTTTCGCATTTTAAGCTTTATTATATAATAAAACTAATTATTAAACTGTGATACGTGTAGAAGACTTTTACTTTAATATATGCATTATTCAAAAAGAAAGAGTTCTATTTAAGTCGCAATGGAATAAATACAATGCGTGTTATAAGGGCCGTATTTAAAACCTAACAATGTGTATGTCGTTTCTTTTAATCTTATTGCTTCGCCGCATTCTTGTTAATCGTTAAACAATGATAAATACTACGACACGTGGGCTTTCGGTCCTTTTCATTCATAACAAATAAGTAAAAATTATGAAATGGTATTTTAGATAAAATGTCAACCAATATGAATGTTATCGGTGAGAGACCGAGTTTAAGTGAACATATGCCATTATTAGGGATATACCAAGTTTCTTTAGGTACAAAAGAATGAAATGTGCGCGAGGTGTTTTCTTACCTACACACCCGTTCTGTCCGATGTTCATTAGTTTTTATCATAAAATTTAATAATTTGATGGTATTGTTATACATTTTTTTTACTCAACTAAACAGTTTAACGTATGTCAGACGTATGTGTCTTAGTTAATAACAACCGATATTTATTTAAAACACGTGGTGAAGTAATGAACAGGATAACCCGACAAAAAATTATGAATTTATTGTACAAACCACGTGCTTACAAAATGATTTATGGCAAAAACGTATTTAACATGTGTATAGTTATTTATAATGGATTACCTAATGACATAAAAATACTTCAAGGAAATAGTTAAATAGTTACTTTAAGGAAAAAATTGACTAGCTGGCTTCTGGACGAATGTTTGTACAGTGTAAATTTTTTTTTGGTTTATATACAAAATTGTAACCTTAATCATTGACATATTTAATATTAATATTATTTGGGATAGTCCTGACATAATTCTACAAATTTTATAATTATTTTTTATGTACTAATCTGTATATATATTGCCCTATTGAAAATATATGCAGGCTGAATGCAGTGAACTTTATTTTAATTATAAGAACTGTATGTTTACTGTGTTCTATGCAAATAAAATTCTTTTAATCTTTGAATCTTAAAAAACCAAACGTAGTTTCCTTCATACAGTTACACCACGGAAATATCGATACAGAAATGAATGAATATCTCGCACCCCCAACTCTAACATTCATAATAAGTTACGGTGCCACCAGCGCCAAAGCCGTCATAACACGTCAGCGTGTGACGTTATCACTCAAGTAGTGCTGTGGCTATATTGACAAAATAAAATAAAATTGTATATAGATTTTCATATTTTTGTAGTTGATTTTAGATGTAATAAGAAAAATACAAAATGAATATTCTTTACTATTATGATTTCTAAATATCTAAAGTGAGTTTGCCTAACTATATCCACTATTAGGCGGATATAAATGTTTCGTCGATATGTTGTTTTCCAATCACTACGGTATCCGAGTGCGCTCGTGCAAATTTCGCTCTGGCGCTGGTGGCACGATTTTTCTGTCCGATGCGTGGCGTTCAAAAGGTTAAACAAAGAACGGATTCACCATATCTTAAGTAGCTTTTAAAAAATGGACAAAGAAATCATGAAACTGACATTACCACTTTTTTAGGATTAAACGTAGATGATACGCTGACATGGGAAAATCAAATTGACTCTATATGTAATAATTCTTAAGAAAAAAGCCGACTTGAACGGGGGGAGGCCGGTGAAAGATTATTGATTATAGATGGTGCACGCTTAGATTCTACACAATTAAATGACAAAAAAACGGCCAAGTTCGTACCACGCATAATGTATAGGGTTCCGTTCCAACTATCAAAAAAGTTTCTAAATAAGTTTTGGAGATAACTCGAAAACGCCTTAACCGATAATGTTCAAAATAATATTCGTTAAAAGAATATAGAATGATGTATCTTTTAAAGTTACAGGCGGACACACAATTTTTTTGACGTTCAGGGTGATTATTTCTGAAAATATTAACTCAATCAAAAAATGTGCCAAAAAACCTTATGGTATTTTTGAAGACCTATCGATTGATGTGCAACATGTTGATATTTGGATTTTTTTTTTTACAATTAGTTACATGTATGGAATTAAACCCCCCTAAATTTAATTTTTCAACTATTTTACTACTAAACTAAGTAGCGGCACCCAAAATACACCTTATATTAAAATTTTATGATTCATTCACCTGTGCCTCATCAGTGCTATCACTAATAGTACCAATTAACAGTATACAACTTCAACAGTTCTAACTTCTAACACTTGCTGTGTTGGGTGTGGGTTGACAGGAGGCAAATCTACTCATTCCTCAACTTTAATCACAGCCCATAAGAAGCTGGAGAGCTCTTGTAGAAATATGTTATTGTCAATTATCACTTTCTATAATCACCGGTCTTCAACGAACGTTCGATCGTTGACATAAATAAATGGTCTTGTGTTAATTACTTGTCATATTTGCAACCATACCAGCAATCTACCTTTTAATATACGAAAGTTTCGAAGTATAAAGTGCGATCGAGTACAGCGGTTGATGGAGACATCGATTAGATAGTAATAGGGTTGCCATCCGTACTATAATATATAGTATCGTACTATAATTTGCCTAGGCGTATTGTTGAAAAAATGGGAAATAAGCAAAAATACTATATTTCTGGATCATTTCATTGGGTTACAAGAAGTAGGTGTACTATATTTTTTTCGCGCAGGTTTGAAAAATACTATATTTCTCTTTAAAAAATACGTTGCAATCCGAGATAGAAGATATATTTTTTATGGATTTACCCATAGAATTTAAATTGAATAGATGGATCAGATTAGATAGATTCTTACACCTTTACGGATAATAAAAAAATACATTTTTCTTTTAACCTGGCGTTGAACAACAATTTTGCTACTGCACTGGAAAAAATAGTTGAAGTCGCATCGTACAGTCAAGAATTAACTTATTATTAAAATAAACTTCGTCCTAGGTTTCCCATCCAGCTGTCTCTTAGGAAAATAGTATTTGTACTCACACGGTTTCCGAATCCATCGTATTATAAATGTAAATGAAATATTAAATAACAATTAATACAACAATAACACAATATATACCATACCTACATTATTTCAGCCATCTCAATATCTTTGTCAAACCAATTTACAACACCTAGTTACATGAGATGGAGGGTAAAAGGGCTTGTCGGTCCCTTTGAAACTATAACCGTAGGGATGCCTTTTTACCTGAGTCTTGTCCTTGCATCTGATTACATTATTACTGCCTACCAACCTTGGAACATGAATACGATTTACATTCTGTAAATTAAATCCTAAGATCCTAAGTAAGAAAGTGAATCGATTTTTATATACGTACACTGAAAAAATATAAGTCCAGCTATATATTTATTTACTATATCTAACTTTATGATAACTTTTACTAAGTGATCTTTAGCTTCAACAGACAAGATCTTATTAGGCTCATATGCAGTCAAGATGCGTGTTACATTAAATAAGATCTTTAGTGAAGCAAACATATTTCTATCATATTTAGCATATTTTTTTCAGTGTATTTGTGTCCGTTTACGTTTATACCGTACCTAATACTTAGTTACTTACAGGTTGTTTTTTAAAAGTTTAGGTATAGGTAGTTACTCTGCGGGATGAATTTCTTGGTCATACTCATACCGAAAATTCAACCTCCAAATCGTAAAAAGTAAATCGGCTTTTTATGTGTTACCTATATCAGAGAATAAGTAAATAGTCCTATATTTAATCAGCGTTTGAGCAGACTATACTGCACTATTCTTGACAATTTCCATATACAATTACAACATAATACTGTACCACTCTTACGAGCACTAGCTAGGCATTAAATACGGCACATCTGAACTAAATCACCTAGAAAAATAGAATCACGGAAGCTCTGTCCTTATATTCTCAATACTTAAATGACAGGTCGATTGCCCTAGTTTGTCTATCCGACAAACCGACCGTTATGTTAATTTCACTCTCACATTTATCATGCATGGGACTGCAACATATGCATTGCATAGTAAATTGAGTAAAAGTCTATTTGAATGTAGATTATACAACAAGTAAAATAATAGGTAAGCATGCAAATAAAAGGTAGGACTTGTAGAGGGTTTATGGGTGCTTGGGTAGATATATCTACTCCGTTATCTACTCAAAACTTTATTTTTTATTTTAAGTAAAAATAAAAAATAAAAACATTACAAGCTTTATAAGGCCATGTAAGTGTGCTTTATTTGCAAGTAAATAATTGATATTAAGGACTATTACTAACTGGTAGTCTCCTACCAGCCCTAACACAAGTCAGTAGTATATAGTGTGTAAATCCAATACGACTGGAAAAAAAGAGGGGAGGCCTTTGCCCAGTAGTGGGACACAATAGGCTCATAATAATCCATACTAATATTATAAATGGGAAAGTGTATGTGTGTGTTTGTTTGTCCGTCTTTTACGGCAAAACGGGGCGACGAATTGACGTGATTTTTTTTTAAAGTGGAGATAGTTGAAGGGATGGAGAGTAACATAGGCTACTTTTTGTCTCTTTCTAACCCCCACTTCCCTAAAATGGGGGGTGGAAGTTTGTATAGAGAATTCCGCAATTGTCAAGGTAGAAAGCTAAAAATTGGTATGCGGACTATTTGTGACTAACAAAAAAATCGTGCATAAGCTATAAAGACCAACAATATCGTCTACAGTAGCGTATTAAAATAATATTCTGCTCCGAGTTCTCTTCTATGTTTTAAATCAGGAAAGGGGAACCGTGTTACCCCGAATTTAACGCGAGCGAAGCCGCGGGCAAAAGCTAGTTAAATTATAAGTAATAATAAATCCAATACGAGCCAGACAAACAAACACACAACACAACAAACAGACATTAAACCAGACAAAGTATTTATTCGTGTAATCATTAATTAAGAAGTTTTTCAAGTTACAGTCAATTATGAAATTTATGACCCCGTAATTAATTTATTAAATAATTTTAAACAAAAAAGAACCGACTTCACTTAGTATCCACCTTTCCAACAGCAAATGCTCGAGCTGCTGTAAAAAATACTCAAACCACTATAGGTGTGCCTATAATAGTTGAAGAGTTCCCTCGATTTCTCCAGGATCCCATCATCAGACCCTGACATGGTTACAATAGGACCAACTGTGAAGTATACGCTTTCAAACAAAAAAATAATTTTCCAAATCGGTCCAGCCGTTTTCAAATAATCAGTGAACATACAGGAACCACAGTTTAAAGATTCGCCCGTATTGGATTTACACACTGTATATCACAAACTTCGTTAATTTGAACTTACTTGGCTTTTAAAAGTGTCTCATTCAAGATTAAATAAGCCTGCTGTTGTTTCGTTTTAGGTTTTAAAGTAAAAATCTGCTGCTAAAATACCTCACTAATCTAATGATTCCAACTTAATGGAAAATAAAATAATGCTCGGTACCGACTGTATACCCTATTATATATAATAATGACAGATGGGTAATGCATGCTCAACAAGTGAAGCTCTTAAAATGAGTGAATTCAAACAATTGTCTCTAGTCGCGCATCGGCAATCGAGAGATGCAGACATGCTGATGAGCTCCCGTCACCCGGGGACAGAGACAAACTTTAATTTTCTACCAACGAGAGTGACAAAGATGTAATTATTGTCAAAATATATAAACATAACAGAATCATTGTTAGGTTATAAAATAACTTTAGAAGTATTTTTTGTGCTTATTTTGTTGGGGTATAAGTGGTATAACCCATCCATAGTGAATATCATTGTGTATATCTATAGTATCTATGGTACTCGTAGTTTTATTGTATTATAGTGTTGATATCGAGATATTCCTTGGACGTGATTCGCGTATCGACCTAGTTATATATTTTTGCAGCTGACTTTTGTATATACCTCTCGTAGTAGGTAACTTATCAGAGCACTCAAAACTTCCGACAATCGATCGCGATCGCGAAGGGAGTTATCGAAATTACGCAACGTTTTGATTTATTAGGCAACCATTGCATTGTCAGGCTCTAAGGCGTTGAAAGTACACTTTCACCCATAGCGTTTTGTATGGGCGCCTGATCGGAGGTGTTTTCATCAATATTTTATTGTAGGTAGACGTGTTGACGCGTTTATATATTAACTAGACCAATAGTCGGTCCTGTAAAATGCTTAGTCACTTAGTGCTTGCAATAGTAAGTAAAATACAGACTGGGACTATGGTCCCTATGGTGGCTATATGGCCTGATCCCACTCGTGCAGTAACATACGTCTTATAGTTTCCGAGTAAAATGGCTGTGACATACGGACGGACAGACAGACGGACATGACCAAAACTATAATGGTTCCGTTTTTGCCATTCTGGCTAGGGAACCCTAAAAACTAAGCGGGATTGTTAATTTTAGTATCCCCTCGTAGCTTAAGATTATAGAACATTAGTTACTCAGTTTCTCCAATAAGATATATTTCTCTTTTCCAGGACTCGATGTCCGAGCTGCGCGAGCTATGCTACCCGGGCACGGACGTGTTACTGCTGTGCTTCTCCGTAGTCCGGCCCGAGACGTTCCGCTCCGTCGCGGAGCGGTGGACGCGCGCCGTCGCCGCCGTCAACGCGCCGCTGCTGCTGATCGGAACGCAGAGCGACTTAGCGCTCGATCCGAGAGTCTTGCAGACTTTGAGGGTGAGTTTAGTAGGGCCTCTAAACTGGACCATTATAGGATTGCGCACCATGCTGAGCATGGACATGTTACAGTTGTGCTTCTTCGTAGTCCGGCCCGAGACGTTCCGCTCGGGTGTGGAACTTCTCATCGGCGCGCAGAGCGACTTACCGCTCGATCAGAGAGTCTGCAGACTTTGAGAGTGAGTTTAGTAGGGCCTCTAAACTGGACCATCCATCATCATTATAGGACTGGGGGCCCGAGACATTCCGCTAGGTTGCCAAACTTCTGATCGGCACGCAAAGCGACCTAACGCTCGATACGAGAGTCTTGCAGACTTTGAGGGTGAGTTTAGTAGGGCCTCTAAACTGGACCATCCATCATTATTATAGGACTGGGAACCATGCTGAGCATGGACGGGTTACTGTTGTGCTTCTCCATAGACCGGCCCGAGACGTTGCGCTCGGTTGCGGAACTTCTGATCGGCACGCAGAGCGACTTAACGCTCGATTCGAGAGTCTTGCAGACTTTGAGGGTGAGTTTAGTAGGGCCTCTAAACTGGACCTTCCATCATCATTATATGACTGGGAACCACGCTGAGCATGGACGTCTTACTGTTGTGCTTCTCCGTAGTCCGGCCCGAGACGTTCCGCTCGGTTGCGGAACTTCTGATCGGCACGCAGAGCGACTTAACGCTCGATCCGAGAGTCTTGCAGACTTTGAGGGTGAGTTTCATTGGGTCTCTATACTCAACAAACCATCATCATTATATGAAGAGGAAGCATGCTGACCGTTCATGGATTACGCCTGTGCTTATCCGTAGTCTGGCTCGAACCGAAAAGTGTGTAAGTGCTGACTTTGATGATGAGTTTATCGGCAAATAAGCATCGACATATACTTATTATTCTTCCAAGCAAATAAGTATTTCAAAGTGCGTCATTCTTGATCTACACCTGTGTTAACAAAGTCGTCAGCACGCCACTGCCCATAGCAATCAGCTATCAGAGCGACAGCGCTCGATCCGAGAGTCCTACGGTACACTCTTACTAAAAGAGTGAGTCTCTTGGGCAGTATTTAAAATGAGCCATTCTGTCACACTCACATATGCCTCTTCTGCTAGTCTGTTTATCTGTTGCCATATAAAATTCCAGACTTAAATGAGTTTCCGCGATCGAATTTTTCACTAGATGGGAGCACCGTGGCGAGAGGTCTAGCTGTCATAATCCACCAATCATGTTTAATCTTTTTTTTATTGGTGGATTTTGACAGCTGCTGTCAAAAAGACCTCGTCACGGTGCTGCCATCTAGTGAAATTTTTGATCACGGAAACCCTGATTACTTAACATATGTCCTAACAATAATATCTGTATCTGTATTAACGCTAGTTATTTTATATTTTCAGAGTCGGGGTGAGCACGTTGTAACGGATGCAGAAGCGAGGGCTTTGGCGGCAAAAATAAATGCGACCTACATCGAGACTTCGTCCAAGACGCGCAAAAATTTAAAGGACGCCTTTGACGCCGCCATATTGGCGGGGTTGCCAGTACTTCAAAGCAAAAAGCCCTTTTGGAAAAAATTGCTATGTATAAATTAGATAGTTATCTAAATACCTGTTGATTAACTAATTGTTAAAGACTATATTTGTATATCATGAGATGTGAATGAATTAATACGGAATTTAAATATTTCTAATTAGTGTTCTGTTCCTAAATTATTATTTTTAACTAAATACTTATTGGATGGTTAGGTAAATTTTCTTAAACCTTACCTAATTATGATCGAACGAACAAGTATTGTGATGAACAGAAACATTAATACAAGTGCCTTATGATTGTTAGAAACTCTATAAATAATTTTAAACTAGTTTTCAAAAGTAGAGTAAGTATTACAAATGAAACTAGAACAGTCATTTATGGCTTTGTGGGTAGAAACTGTTCTGTGAAGTACCTAACCACAAAGTTTAAAAGCACTACCAGACCGATAAAGATGTATTTTAATAATGTAATGTGGTTAAAATGAATGCAGCTAAATAAAATTGATTCCAATCGCTTTATGACTCTTCTAGGTATTATAAAGTTGTACAGTAGGATTTATCTAATAGCATTAAAATATACCTGTGTTGCTATGCTCGGGATGTAGATAGTTCACTTCCTGTATTAATGTTAATGTTGTTTTATACTCAACACGAACTGATAATTATATTTTTATTAGAACATAATCGTGGATTTATTTATATTACCTCCTGGAAAATTTATGATAGAGTGCGTATAAGATATGACGGGATCCAATGGACGGAATGATTCCTAAAAAAAACCTATTTTCTTTCTGTTCCCGGTGTGCACAGAATACCCCTTTAATTCTTTCAAACAATATAAAAATTACGACGAATAATTTTAAACAAAACACAACCGACTTCAACCTTCCAAAAGCAAAATGCCCAAGCTAATGTAAATAATACTCAAATCACTATAGGTGTGCCTATAATATTTGAAGGGTTCCCTCGATTTCTACAGGATCCCATCATCAGATCCGGACCTGGTTACAATGGGACTAACTGAGAAGTATTACTCTTTCAAACCAAAAAAAGAATTTTCCAAATCAGTCCAGCCGTCTTCGACGACTTGAGAACCTCCTTCAAAATCTTGAAGTCGGTTGAAAACATGGATCCCGATTAAGGACCATTCATCTTCTGTTCTGTTATCTGAATGGAATCTGGAACAGCGGCATCTACAATAAGTTTTCACTGACCTTTGGTGTCCCCAATCACAGTTTTTATTTTATTTTATCGAAAACTGCTAAAGCTAGGAAAAAACCGTCAAACTGTAAAATGTTCTTTTTAATACAATTGCTCAAAAAGTTTAGTTTATGTAGCTGCAAATCGTGCGTAAAGTTTGATTTTATGCACTAGTGTTAAAAAGTAATCTGAAATGCAAATCGTGCGTAAAGTTTGATTTTACGCACGATTTGCAGATCAGAATTTTAAATAAATGAGTATTATGCGAGACCCAATAGTATTACTTGAACAACGCGCGATTGAATGAGCTGTCTTTCGAACACTGACAGAATATAAATGTAATTTTATTTCATTGTAGTTTTTTCGCAATTGTATTAAAAAACGTTGTTCGACACACGTGCGGAAGTGTCATTTTCACTCGTCCCGAGTCTTGACCCTCGCCTCTCGGCTCGGGTCAAGTATAACCTCGGTACTCGAGCAAAATGACCTAATTCTCGCACTTGTATAGAAAACTACTATTGTATAAGTGCTCCCGCCAAGTTGAGCAAAACAAACAGCAAAGGCACGGCCGTACAATCCTTTTTCACCTCAGCAGCTCGAACAAGGGTTCTTTGGTGCTCAATAACAGTGAGCAAAATTCAATTTTGCTGCGAGCGTGAGACAAAATGACCTTGAGATGTCCTCAGTAAAAAGACAGAAAGTAATATTTTCAAAATTCATATTCTTGCTTTTCTTTTTTATTTGAATATCAGACCCCCGATGCACACCAAAATAGCTTGGAAACCTAATCACAAGATTTGGCGCAGGCAGGCACTAGTTTTTAGTAAATGTGCTATTTGTAATAAGTGGCGAAATTGGATCGGAAGTCAGTAATAGACGCGAGAATTGAGTGGGCGTCAGTGAAAGTAGAGCGGAAGACAAGCGGAACTGGGTGGAAATGGAGCGGAACTGGCGGAATTGGAGCGGAACTGGAGCGGGATTCAGTAAAAGTTGCGGGAATTGAGTGGAAGTAGAGTGGAAGTGAATCGGAACTGGTCGGAAGTGGAGGAAAACTGGCGGATTTAAAGCGGAATTGGCGGAATTGGAATAGAAGTCACTAAAAGTGTCGAAAATAGACTGGAAGTCAGTGGAAGTGTAGCGGAACTGGGTGGAAGTTGAGCGGAATGGCGGAATAGAAGCGGAACTTGAGCGGAACTCATTAAAAGTGGCGGGAATTGAGTGGAAGTCATTGGAAGTAAAGCGGTGTACTAGGTGGGGGTGGAGCGGAACTGGCGGAACTTGAGCGGAACTCATTAAAAGTTGCGGGAATTGAGTGGAAGTTATTGGAAGTAAAGTGGTACTAGGTGGAGGTGGAGCGGGACTGGCGGAACTCGAGCGGAACTTAAGCGGAACTCATTCAAAGTGGCGGGGAAGCTGGGTAAAAGTGGAACGGAACTGGCGTAATTGAAGCGGAACTTGAGCGGAACTCATTAAAAGTGGCGGGAATTGAGCGGCAGTCATTGGAAATAAAGCGGTAGACTAGGTAGAGGTGAAGCGGAACTGTCGGAACTGAAGCGGAACTGGCGGAACTTCAGCGGAACTCATTAAAAGTTGCGGGAATTGAGTGGAAGTTATTGGAAGTAAAGCGGTACTAGGTGGAGGTGGAACGGAACTGGCGGAACTCGAGCGGAACTTAAGCGGAACTCATTGAAAGTGGCGGGGATTGTGTGGAAGTCAGTGGAAGGGGAGCAGAGCTGGGTCAAAGTGGAATGGAACTGGCGGAATTGAAGCGGAACTTGAGCGGAACTCATTAAAAGTGGCGGGAATTGAGCGGAAGTCATTGGAAGTAAAGCGGTGAACTAGGTAGAGGTGAAGCGGAACTGGCAGAACTGAAGCGGAACTTGAGCGGAACTCATTAAAAGTAGCGGGGATTGTGTGGAAGTTAGTGGAAGTGGAGCGGAGCTGGGTGGAGGTGGAGCAGAACTGGCGGAACTCGAGCGGAGCTTAAGCGGAACTCATTCAAAGTGGCGGGGATTGTGTGGAAGTCAGTGGAAGGGGAGCGGAGCTGGGTGAAAGTGGAACGGTATTGGCGGAATTGAAGCGGAACTTGAGCGGAACTCATTTTAAGTGGCGAGAATTGAGTGGAAGTCATTGGAAGTAAAGCGGTACTAGGTGGAGGTGGAGCGGAACTGGCGGAATTAGAGCGGAACTGGCGGAATTGGAGTGATTGGAAGTGTGGTGGGAGTGGCGGAAATTGAGCGGAAGTGAAGTGGGATGGATCGGGATGGAGTGGAAGTCAGTGGGAGTAAAAAAATATTTAAATTTTCTGCTATGTTCTCACTGCTGAGGTGAAAAGTTGTATGAGCAACATGAGACCAAAGTTATTTGCACCTCGTGCCTTTGAGTCACTCACTACGCTCAAGATTCTAACCTAGAATCACTCGCTACGCTCGTATTATAGAATCTTTCGCTTGCTCGGGACTCAAAATTAACACTCGAAGCAAAAACTAACTTTGCTCTCTTGTTGCACAAATATCTATTTCCGAAGCCATTCAAACCATTTTCGACCCCGCTCTAATTATGTTGTCAATAAAGCTAGAAGGCTGAAATTTCTGTGACCAAGAGGTCATAATACAAAGAAGATATATTCCCAATATAATTGAATTTCAACATATACTTTAAGAATTAATTCAAATTCAAATAGTTTAATTCAGACCACAATTAAGTCCATAGAATTACATATAAAATAATAAATTAAATTAAAACCACATAAAAATTACATTAAATTAACACAAATACAATAAAAACTAAATTAAATTATGTCACACAATAGAATAACAACAAATAAATATTAATTAATGAAAATTAATGCAAGTAAAAATTCCTTAACTTTGTCACTGACTTCACTGATCACGATCATCGTATATATCTAAGGTACTTCTAAGAGTTCCACAATCTCCAAATTTTGAACATTTTTAGGATTTAGGCTATAAAGCCACTGAAAATTGTAATATCAGTCGGGTTGTCTAGTTTTACAAACCGCATAGTTAACATTGTAAATATTGTAATCCCATATATATGCGATAACAAAGTTATTTTGACATTGGAAATGTCTTCGTTCGTTCCAGTATAGGCCCCGATTTCACGAAAAAGTGCGATTCCCTTATAACTCGGAAAGTTGTATTTACGAGAGCTGTAAGATGCAAAAAGATTTTTTCGAGAAAATCAAAAAAGAAAAAAGTTATGGCCGGAATAGTGAAAAAAAAGTTTATTTTTTTCCAAATTTTTGATTTTGGCGTTCGATATTTTGGAAACGAAGAATGATATCAAAATTTTGAGAAGAACTCCTCTGGACAATTTAGTCAGCTACAATTTAAGCCGAAAAAAAAGACGATCGGGTTAAGGGTCTGCCCTGTAGCCTAACCTTTTTAAATAAAGTCAGAACGACATTTTTCACATTATTATTTTTTTAACTGACTTCAAGATTTCGAAAGAGGAGGTTCTCAATTCGGCGTGTATGTTTTTTTTATTTTGTTTTTTTTTTTTATGTTTGTTACTCCATACCTCCGTCATGGGGAATCGAGGGAACTCCTCAAATGTTAATGGCATACATGTAAGTAGTGATTTTTGTCAACAAATCAATCATTTTCATTCAAAACAGTGACATTTGATTAAGCGGAACTGCTGATGATGATCAGAAGGGAACTCTTCAACGATGATAGTTCACGTTTGGCGATTCCTTCTCTTATCGAACACACATCGGTGTTTGTTAAGCAAGTAAGATTGTCACGACAAATTTTCGTCAAGCTCAAGTTCTGATGATGGGATCCATGAGGAATCGAGGGAACTCCTCAAATCTTAAAGGCAAACACATTTTTGTATTTTTATCAACAAATCAAGCATTTTCATTCAAAAGAGTGACATTTGATGAAGTGGAACTGCTGATAATGATCAGAACGGAACTCTTCAACGGCGCATAATTCACGCTTGGCGATTTCTCCTCTACAATGTGTTTGTTAAGCAAGTTAGATTGTTAGGACAAATTTTCGTCGAGCTCAAGTTCTGATGATGGGATACGTGAGGAATCGAGGGAACTCCTCAAATCTTAAAGGCATACACATAGTGATTTTTGTATTTTTATTAACAAATCAAGCATTTTCATTCAAAAGAGTGACATTTGATGAAGTGGAACTGCTGATGATGATCAGAGCGGAACTCTTCAATGACGCATAATTCACGTTTGGCGATTGGTCCTCTTCGCTATGTTTGTTAAGCAAGTTAGATTCTCAGGACAATTTTTCGTCAAGCTAAGTTCTGATGATGGGATCGAGGAGGAATCGAGGAAACTTCTCAAATCTTAAAGGCATACATAAAGTGATTTTTGTATTTAAATCAACAAATCAAGCATTTTCATTGAAAACAGTGACATATTGATGAAGTGGAACTGCGGCTGATGCCATAAACATGTGAAATGTAAAATGAATGAGAAAGGAATTCTTCAACAACGCATAGTTCACGTTTGACGATTTGTCCTCTTCACTGTGTTTGTTAAGCAAATTATTTCATTGCATAGAGTGCACCATCTACAATAATCCTTCACCGGCTTCCCCCATTGAAGAAGTCGGTTTTTTTTTTGCATAAAAAATATTAAGCTATGTGGCTACCATTTCTCGAGTTGACTACGGATTTGTAATGTAATAATTTTCTTGTACTTTGAACTCCTTATTATCCTTCCTTCCTTATTATATCCTGCTTATTAATGTAATATGTACTTATACTTAGGCGCCACGGCGACAATTATTCAAACTTCGATATGCGTGTGGAAATTTTTCAATTTGTTTGTTCACAGCAGAGTTGGGCACACTTGATTAAAATCGGTATCGTATAAAATCGCTGATTGAATAATCGCTGATTAAATCATAACACAAAACAATCAAGTAATTTCGCCATGAGTAAATCATTAACGACGGGCGCTGATTGAAACTAAATGAACGCTAATCAACTAACTTGTTCAATGTGATTGACAAATGTATGATTAGAGTGTTCTTAAGCTGATTTATATTATTACTTGAATAAGGCGTTTGTTCTGAATTTCACATATTGAACCATATACATATGTAGAAATTTTCATTATCCTAAATGAAAATTTAAATGAGAATGAGAATGAGAACGAGAATGAGAATGAGTATGAGAATGAGAATGACAATGCGAATGAGAATGAGAATGAGTTTGAGAATGATAATGCGAATGAGAATGAGAATGAGAATGTGAATGAGAATGAGAATGAAAATTAAAAGCGCATGTGGAAACCGCAGCTGTGTGATGGCTGCCTTAACTGTAGCCGAAAACCGCAATAAAACCGAACAGGCCGTTTCAAAGTTAAATAGGAGCATTCATTTGTACACTCATACCAAAAAATAACAAAAAAATTGTTGATGTTTTGGTAAAGGTAACATTTGCCACTGGCATTTACGCTTTTATTGCTCAATATTGAATCTGCACTATACAACTTAAGACGTAAGCGCCAACCGCCAAATGATACCTTTAGAAATATTGTCACAAATAAATAGTCATTTATCCTAAATGTATATTATACTCACCTAGGTAACGCCTCTGTTTCGTCAGGGAAAAAAGTGAAGGAGCTAGTAGCTACGCAAAATCTAATCAAAATCATCTAATCAACTAAATCGTTAGTTTAACTAAGCATACTGTCTTACTAATGTAATCACTTCAGCTAATCATGAGTGAAACTAAAAATCGACATGATTTACTCATGTCGGTGGTCAATCAGATTAGAAAGCTCATGATTGAATTCGTAATCATGTTCATATGATTATGAGTAACGTTGTCATTTTTAACTTTAGTTTCAATCACGTCAATTTTTGCCCAACTCTGGTTCACAGGCGTTATGTCGAGGATACTTATGTTAATCTAAGAATAAAATAATTATCTTTCAACGTCGTAGTTTTATTTTATAACCTTTTCCTTATCCCGACTTTCTCGTCGCTCAGCGACAATATTTTTTCGAATTCCGTAGATTCATTTCCAATGTGCTCGATAGTCGTGTGAGGCACGAAATCTGTGAATTTTTTCTAAAATTTTTGTTTTTTTTACACTACATCATTTAAAATAGATTAGGTACTTACAATAATTTAAACAAAAAAGAACAGACTTCACTTAGCCTCGACCTTTCCAAAATCAAATCCTCGAGCTGCTGTATAAAATACTCAAATCACTATAGGTGTGCCTATAGGTAATAGTTGAAGAATTCCCTCGATTTCTCCAGGATCCCGTCATCAGATCCTGACCTGGTTACAATGAGTGAAGTATACTCTTTCTACTACAATACAAAAATTCCAAATCGGTCCAGCTGTCTTCGAATCATCTTTGAACCCGACGAATTGATAACCTCCTCCTTCGAAATCTTGAAGTCGGTTGAAAACTTGGAATGAAATCCTATCAAAAACATTTCATGTACAAAAATGCCAGTCTCTCAACGCAGTTCTCCTACTGCAAAAAGTATTGAGATCTACTTAATGTAAAAACAAGAGCATGTTCCTACTTCAATATTGAAGCACATATAAGAGCTACCTGCTTGCCAAGTTTCGTGCTTTCTGCCAGATGGGACCGTAATTCATATATTTACGAGCTAACAAGTCGTCCCTTCCCCATTGCGAATTTTGTTAGTGTTACAAGGAAGTAGAGTTTAGGCAAGTAAAAACATAAACCCCTAATATTTTATTTTTTATCGCCCGTCTTCTTCGATTAAATAATTATTAATTACACACGGCGCATCGAGAACCAGTCAGGAAAAGAAAAGAAGTGGGAAAATATAAGCGAGGACTATTTAATTGTACTGATCCTTGTGTTTACTTGCATCAGTCAGTCACACAGAGACACCACGTTAAATCTTCTAAATATATAAAAGAAGAAACTGACTGACTGACTGATTGACTGACTGACTGACATATCAACGCACAGCCCAAACCGCTGGTTCTAGAGATTCCAAATTTGGCACGTAGGTTCCTTATAAGGTCTGGGGGTGCACTAAGAAAGGATTTTTTAAAATTCACCCCCTAAGGGGGTAAAATGAGGGTCCAAAGTTTGTATGGCGAATCAAGATTTGTTAGATTATTTTATTCGAAACTTCACAGGAGTATTCCTAACGATAAATAAGTAAACACGTGTTTCAGGTTTTTTGAAAATTCAACCCTTAAAAGGGGAAAATGCGGTCACAAAGTCTGAAAATCAACATGGGTATCGTATCCTTTTTGAGTACTTATAGTACGCGGGCGAAGCCGCGGGAAAAGGCTAGTTGATGATATAGCTTATTACTTCAATTGTTACTGCACTTTTTGGTTAGCTAGACCAGACTAAGTAAAGACTCCTCTTCACCGTGGGCTAGTCTAAGGGTCGCAGCTATGCGTTAGAGGGAGCAAACCATATTGTGATCTCATTCCGTCGTATAGCTGCGTCCCTTGACTGACCCATGACGACCCATGGTGTAGAGGAGCCTTAAACTTATATTATAGAATTGAACCTACGTATGTGCCTCAACTTGCACCGTGTGCATTAATTTTATTGCCAACCTATCAAAATTGTTTAGTGGCAATAGCTTAGCTGTCAATCTGTCACTGTCAATGTCATTTTCATGTCATGTCAGCGTCAGCTTCGTGTTATAGCGCGCGATTATTGTTTTCTTGTGTATTTCGAGGGAATTCAGTTAAATTACACGTGAAAATTCTTAAACTACGATGACCGAAAGCGAGCATTACACGGATATCGACATATCAGACGTTATAGACGACACAGAACAGTATGCGGACACTGAACAATTTGTTGATGCCGAAATAAACTCAGAACCCATAGAAAGCGAGATTCTGCAGGAATCTGAGCTAGTCAGTTCTGACGAACATGTGGAAAAGAAGCCACAGAGTGCTAGGAGTGAGGTGGTGAAGGCAACAAAGTTACCTATAGCGAGGATTAAGAATATTATGAAGCAAGACCCAGATGTAAGCGTCATCAGTGCTGATGCTGCGTTCTTGGTTACAAAAGCTACTGTGAGTTAAAAAGACAACTTATTTTCAATTGTTATCTCGTCAATAAAATATAATAGATATTTTCTTTAAAAAAATACAGATTTGCAGTAAAAATCTTCTAAAAAGATTTTTCAAACTTTTTGAAAGGGATGAAACTGAAGGACACTTTCAGGAAGGAGGAAGGAAGGGAAGGGACTATATGGACGTAGTTATGCAAAAACGTTCCAACCCACAACTGCCCAGTTGGTTGGGACGGTTTTGCATAACTATGTCCATATATTCACTATAGTTTACGGCGTTTGAACTAAAAATAACAAAAACATACCATGAGTGCTATGCACAGATCCTGGAAATCAAACAGCTAGAATTGTTTCTCCTGTTGTACTGTTTTTTCTGTAGTCGCTCAATTGGTGTCCTTCTGGATAGTATGACTTGCTTCCATCAACTCCTAGTCATGGCCATTCATACTGGAATAATCTATTTTGATGAACCATTGTCCTTTTTTCTTCATTTTTCTGCTACATCCATCTAACTTTGGGTATGATTTTAAACCTAATTTAATTTGTTCCAGGAGTTATTTCTAGAAACAATAGTCAAAGAGACATACAACACATCAACTAAGAAGAAGAAGATCATTACAAAGAAGGATTTAGATTATGTTATAAATATGGTGGACTGCTTGTGTTTCTTAGAGGGGGCTATGGATTTCTAGCATCTGTCAATGAGTTTTGGCTTAAGTATCTTAAGGAAAACATGTAAGTAATTTGTAAAAAATAATTAAGTACTAAATTAAATCAAACTACAACTATTTGCTATAATTTTATTACCATAATACTACAAATACTATCACAAGTATAGGTTACAATTTAGGTATATAATTCATTTTAATGGATTGTTGGCTGATGGTTAGACAAGAATGTGAGGCACCCAGATGAGAGACTGGAGGGCTACAGCACTGTGAGGCGCCACAGTGAATCTTGATTTGATCACCTTTTGTCTGTAAAAAAAATAAATAAGGAATTTAGCCTTACAAAATTCAAAAGAACTTTTAATTTTAAACAAGGGAAAGTAAATTAAAAGAAAAGCTAACGGGAGAAAATATTTCACGTAATAATATAATTATTACACCAACAACAACAACATACTGTGTATTTTAAACTAGTATGGTCAACCAATTTGATTCCTAGGCTACTGTAGAACTTTGTCATAATGGTAGTTGCATGATACATAATAAATGTAACTGCACTACTACTAAGCTAGCTATTGTGACAAGGTTCTATAGTGGTTTAGGACTCACATTGGTCGACTGGTCCATATTAGAGAGATACTATCAGTACGGATTCTTCTGTTTAGAAGTGCTGGATTATTTGAGTCATGTCTGCCTAAGTACTTGGAAATTAACTTAGAACTAGGGTGTACCCTTTCTCCAGCTTGCTGTTGACTCCTGAAGCCTTGACTTCCAGCAACGAAGGTAGCAGTCTGATAGACGATAGGTCCACGTCTTGTTCTTCATGAGACAGATTCACTACTCCCACCACGGCGCGGGAGCCGGGTTTCAGTCTGAAAGTTAGGTAAAATGAGATAATGACGTTCAGCGGGTTTTCCATATCTAGCTAGAGTCGTTCATAAACTACAATCACACGAAACTTCATAAACTACTAAGCACATATCTACAAGTTTAAATATATAGGTCTTTTAATACATTACTTTTATTATACCAAAAGTGGCAGATAAAAGTGTGTCAAAGGCATCAGTGGTGCATTAAACAACATATCTTCAGGATTAGTTATATGGTCTGTGCTTCAGGCAAATCAGAGTTCATCAGGCTTCTATTTTCTTTGAAAGCTTGGGAAAGGGAATTAGGTTCTACTCCCAACTGGGATGTGGGTTTCGTTGTGGTTGGAGTTTTACAGCTATCATCATCATCAACATCATCTTGTCCAGGCCGATTTCGGCCATGGCGACTAAGTGCACTGGCTAGGTAGAGCGTCGGTCGTGAGCTCACAGGTGACTAACGTAGCCTATCTTTGCAGTGAACGTGCGGTCACACTGCAGGTCAGCACCCCTCCGACAAAATTATAGTTGATGACCGCAGGTGGACGGGTGGGTGGACAGGGTTTTTCAGCTTAATTAACACATTTGATTGATTCATTTATGGAAGCCCTGCCACTACTATTACTAATTTTCACACACAAATGAGTCGTGAAGTACCTGGCAACGACCAGCACATGTTCTCCGAGTGCGCGGGTCTCGAGGTCTCCGGAGCGCACGGCGCGGGTCTTCTTTAGAGCTACCACGTCCTTGTAGAACTGTCACACAAGAAGTAAGTTTTATTTACAGTTTACAACAGCTTAGAAAAACATTTTAAAATCACATTTATTGCCGACTGTTCTTTAATGAAATGAACTAGCCAGAACTAATCGTTTAGTCAAATAACTCTACTGGAATAGTTCCACCTGGCGCCATCATTAAATCAGATCGATCATGGTGCCAAATTATTATACAACGTGTTACATCCAAGACTAAAAACCTGAAAACTGTTTATTGAGAATCGAGAGTGGAATCGATTACAGTATATCTTAACATGGCTATACTTTTTTGTTAATTTTCCAATTTTTTACTACAGTTTACCATTCTATCGAGAGGTTGAATATTTAATAATGGCTGGCAGCTTTGACAAATTTGTTTTTTATTGTCAAAGTAAATCATCTTATGTCATGTCATACAAATTGTCAAAGTAGGTTAATAGGTTGCTTATAGGTTGACACATGTAGAGATGTGACAACAACGCAACAAATGTAGAGTTAACATTTGAATAGAATTGCAAGGGAAAAAAACCTACGAATATCTTTCGACATAATTAACCGATTGAAAAATAAATACTCTAGATTAATTAGCAATAATAAAAATCATTTGCGGTGTCTGGGGTGTTTAGTGGCCTTAAGTAACACGTTGTATATGTACTTAGGTACCTATACAGAGTGTAACAAAAATACTGGTGATCCGTTTAAGGGCATAATTGGTATCGTATTGCAAGTAAAAAAAAGTAGGAGAAACATTTTTTATACGCGAAATTTTTTTTTGTATGGGACTCGTATTTTTTTTTTTGAGATTTTTTTTTCCTAGTTTTTCATAATTAGAATACTATACCAATGATGCCCTTAAAAGGAGCACCAGCATTTTTACACCTTGTATAGTTATTAAAATTGAGTTAAAATTGAAACTTTTAAAGTCTATTTCGGTGATATGGCCTGCAGTTTTGGCCCCACGGATTCTCGCATAGTTGTGTATTCACAAATCTTACAATCAAACAGTCTCACCTTTTTTTGTTGTCTTGACATAGGTAGTCTTACCTTATAATGGCTCTTTCGCTCCTGCAACTCTGTCTCCAAATTAACCTCTCCATAGTAACACGCAATAGGCAACCAAGTCTTGCCATCTGTGCCTGATAAGTGCGTTCTTCCCGCCACTCCAGTGCTAAAGCTTACAGTTGGGTTTTCAGAAATGACTCGCATAGTAGACATACAAATAGTCTCACCTTATAATGGCTCTTTGGTTCACGCAACTCTCGCTCCAAGTTAACCTGCCTATAGTTACTTGCTACAGGCAACCAAGTCTTGCCATCTGTGTCAGAGAACCCTGCGTTCTTCCCGCCATTCCAGTGGTAAGGCGTACGGTTGGGGTCCCGCGAGTGGCTCGCGTAGTTGATAGGGTCCTCGGTATTGCAGGCCTGGGGGTCCACGGTGTCTTCCCACGAGATGAAGCCGTCGGTCATACCGAGTTCTTCGCCCTAAATATATAAATACAGTTTTAAGTGAATCCTAAACTGACGGCTAATAAGCGTAAACAAGAAACAAATATTGTAGCTGCGAATTTGAAAGCTGAAGCAAATGGCTTCGCATATTATGCGATTACTAAAAGGTACAGTCGCCATCATATATTTTGGAGCGGCCAAGGTGGTCACAAATATCTGAACAACGCCTCTATTATCAAGGCGATAAAGTGCATGTTCAGATATTTTTGAGTACCTTGGCCGCTCCAAAATATATGATGGCGACTGTACCTTTTAGTAATCGTATAATATGCGAAGCTATTTGCTTCAACTTTCAAATTCGCAGATACAATATGTTTCTTTGTTGAGTGGCCAAGGTGGTCACAAATATCTGAACAACGCCTCTATTACGCCTCGTCTTGGCGATAAAGTGCATGTTTAGATATTTTTGAGTACCTTGGCCGCTTCGATATATTTGATGGCGACTACTAACTAAATTGCCAAGGGCTAAGGTTTGATGCTGCATTTACGTGACTGTGGTAAACAGCAAACATCAAGAGGAACTTATGCGGCAGAATGAAACTGAAGTATTTTATACGAACCATCTTCATTCTGTGCCGTATTCAAACGAGCAATTACAATCCACTTTCCAAACCAAAACAGCTACCAAACTTTCAAAAAAATATTTCCGTGTAGCGTCATCTACTTAAGCCGTCTGCAGTTACAATATTTCCCACTATTAATTTAATTCCGTAATTAATTTTTATTCTTAATTAGTTAATTTAATTTACGCGTTTTAGTATTCGGTATGTAGCTTATGTAGTGTAGGGACGCCCGGCCGAAAACAGGCGGGCGAATATTAGGTATAGTATGTGGGCATAAATCTATGAATAAAAATTTAATATGAAATGATTTATTGCCACAAATCAAAAATTGATTATATACAGAGGAAAACTACACTAATTTAAATTAAACCATTCTACGAAACTTAGTTCTATAAAGTCAGTTTGTGGCAAACGGTTTTGGAGTCAGCGATGCTGAATGATGGCATCCTAAGTGGGCGACACTTCAGCCCCTTTTCCCAGCCCAATCAGAATCCCCATCGCACCTTCCACTTAAATATAATATATCTGAATGACGTTTCTCACCTGGTAGGTGAGTGTGACTCCAGGTAGGATGAGGGCCAGAAGGTTCATAGCGTCGATGCGGTCTGTTCCCTGACGGTTCGCTACGCGGCTCTGATCGTGGTTACCATTCTGAAAGAAAAGCAGTCCTAATTTAACCCCTTTAAAATTATTTGTTCAAATTTGAACTTTGATACATGTCAACAGCGTTGAAAATATTAAGAGCCATATGGATTCGTATGCGGTAAAGTAAAGGGTTAATGAAGCGGGGTCACGATGTGGATGGTGACTGACTGACTACCCGTTTGAGGGCTCGCCACCTTCTGTCTTAAATGGGAAACGTATTAAGTACCTCTATCTTTTGGGAGTCCTCATTCATTAACTTAATTGTCAGTGCTGTACTTACGTATAATGAGCATAGAATTAGGCAAATGAAATGACACTTCGAAGAATACGATGTGGCTTAACGCTTTTGAGGGTATAGACGGTTTAAATACACAGCGTTTGTCCTAAGTTTTATAGAGCTCAACGGTTTCTGGCTTCCGCTTAGAAACTTCATCCCAAGAAATTGGTGTAGGCACCCTTTTAACGGAATATTTTTATTTTTACATTTGACATTCCAACCGAAAAGAAACTAGGCCTTATCCGGTTAAGTTTCCCCGAACTGCGAAGTAGGTACCTAAATATCAAAGGATGTTTCCCGCGACTTTCGGATAAAAAGTCGCACGCTTTAATTAAAACGACAGAAAAAAATTACTACTCACCACCCAGTTGGCAGGTTGTCCAGCAGGCATATACGTCATCCATCTGTCAATGACCACTTTAATATCCTTGGCATTCGAAGTGTTCTTCACATCGCCCAGAAAGCTGAAGTTGAAAGGTATAGAGCCGTTTCTCTGGCCATCGCCATAATACCTACAATGAAAAACACATTTAATTTTTACCATAAAATAAAGCCGTCAAAATGGTTAATGCTTTTCGATCGATACTCACGCAATGGCTGAAAAAGAACTAAATATTATAGACTAGAAAATACAAACAGGTAGGCTAAGAGGATGTCGTTTGTAACACTCCCCCATTGAGTAGCAGGCTGTGTTTGTGGCATATCTGGGGCGATACTTGGTAAAAAGTTATGTGTTTTAGTAGGTACCTAGTTTCCTGTGTCTAATGCTGTAGTATTTGTTACAGTGAGCCCAAACATGAGCATATTGTTTGGCGAAAATTACTTTTTTTAAATAATTTACCGAAGCATGAGGTTCAGGTCGGTGTAGGCTTCAGTCATCATGATCTTGTACTCGCCATCGTTGTAAGTGTAGTCGTTGAGGACGTCACGCCAGTCGTACACCACGTGGTAGGTCTCGTCTTGGTTCTGAGTGTAGATGTGGTTTAGGTAGCCGTAGTCGTCTGGCCCGGAGTTAAGGTCACCTTACAATCAAATGCAGTCATTTAAATTGTCTATCCGGCGGGATGGCGATGGTGATACACTGATACATCCAATAACACTATGAAGTTCGTTACGTATTTTCAATGTAAGTTTGCATATCAAAGCTATGATAGCAATTTGCATGTTTTGATTTAACACTAATTTCATTCTTAGTGACTGCACTAAGGCATCAGGTCTAGGAAAGGTGTCAAAGCCCAATATTTATGAAAATAGCGCTGCAATCTTAAAAAACCGACCAAGTGCGAGTCGGACTCGCGCACGAAGGGTTCCGTACCATTATCTATAAATAAAAACGGCAAAAAAATCATGTTTGTTGTATGGGAGCCCCCTTAAATATTTATTTTACTCTGTTTTTTAGTATTTGTTATACCTAGTCGGTTACTAAGTTCTGTTACTATAGTTTTCACTAAATAAATAGGAATCGGTAGCAACATTTTAATTATACACGTACATAATTTAAAAGCTTATTTAATAGTCAATAGATTACAATATATTGAATTGAAAATTATTGTCGCAGATTTTCATAATTCTTTATAACACTCGGGAAAAGGCGTGAAAAATATACGTCAAAATTACGCGCCTTGTTCATGTTGATTTTAAATCCTTTTTATTTTTATTCACGTTTAAGACGCATCAGTCTTACACAATTCGGTAGCTATATTCTTTAGCTTCAATTTGGTATATGTATAGTTCACGTGGGTTTATCCGATAAAATATTAGACTATACGTTGCAAGTCTGCTTGTTCCATAGCAGTCTAAATCTATGTCTTTAGTGAAAAACTTCAAAATAGGCAATGTTTCTAATGGGAATATCCGTGGGATAATAGTAGTTTATGTAACTGTTACGTTTTAAGGCCTAATTACGTACAGTTGCATACACTGTTTTATCTACACTCATATTATTTATTCTAAATGCCTTATTTGGAAACCATAGAATGGCCGCCATCGCACCGCCACCATGGCCAACTCTCGTGTGCCGGCGGTCGCGCGGGCGCGTGTCGGGCTGTCGGCGGATCCCCGGGAGGGTGCAGGTGTACATTATGTTATCAAAATTCATAGCACATCAATAATTGAGCATGAAAAGTTAAAATTACGATACTGCTACGGATAAAAAGCTTATCATAGTAAAATCGGTCGTGGTAATGCTAGCCATTGCCTACCGTTTTTGAACACGTTTTAGAGAACTTACAATATGAGTGTAGATAAAATTGCAAGAAAATGAAATGGTGGTCACGCAATTACCTCTAATAAACAGGTTTCTTACAAACAAGCAATGGAACCTTCTAAACAAAGGTGCAATATTTATTTGATGCACTTTTGTAAAGTGTAATTTTCTTAAATTTACCGCGTGTTTGCGTCTTCAGGCAATCTTGTGCTTTACAAGGATTTTCAATAAATTTCCCATCTGATTTGTATATTATTATACCATATTATGTTCATTAGAAATTAGGGTATTAAATAATTACTTTAATTTTTTATTTAAAACTTTATTTTATATTTTATCAGTCAGAAATCTGGTAACAGAACTTAGTAACCAACTAGGTAGCGGCAACAGAAATACATCATCTGTGAAAATTTCAACTGTATAACTATCACGGTTCATGAGATACAGCCTGGTGACAGATAAAAAAGGCAAACAAATCATGTCTGTTGTATGGGAGCCCCCTTAAATATTTATTTTATTTTGTTTTATAGTATTTGTTGTTATAGCGGCAACTGTCTAACTATCACGGTGCATGATATACAGCCTGGTGATAGACGGACAGCGGAGTCTTAGTACGAGTAATAGGGTCCCGTTTTTACCCTTTGGGTACGGAACCCTAAAACATCTGTTCGGATATAACCTGTGGGTGTTTAACTTTTTTAAGAAATCAGTATCCATTTTAAACCGTATTGGAACGAGATAAGAACTAGTGTCGGTAAGAGTTGTTACAAATAGATTACATTAGATTAATATTCTCTATTGCACCACACAATCAAAAATAACTACAGAAACAGATACAACATGGTAATAGCGTTAACTACAGGTGGTCTTATCACTATTAGCGATCTCTTTAAATAAGTAATATAAATATATTTTATACTAGCTGTGCCCGCGGCTCCGCCCGCGTGGAATTCGGTCTGTGTCAGTAAGCGGCTAATTCACCCCTAATTTCTCTCCCGCTTCCCTGGAGGCGGAACTTGAAGTAAAGTTGACAGATGGATACGCTAGAGGACAGTAATCCTAATAAAATATTTTACAATTACCACTAAATGAAACTCCCTCAAAAATTAATACTTTTTTTAATAATTTTTTTTTGGCATGATTTAAACGACATAGAGTAGTAGGTGTATATCGGACGACACAGGATCACTTTTGTATTTATACGTTCATGTCCACGGCAAATGTCATCCAAATCGATCCTCCCGTCAAATCAGTCTAAGCATGAAAGGTAAGAACAGGCGCGGTTGAAATTGGGGCAGGGGGGGGGGGGTCACAAATGCAGAAATGTTTTTTTTTTTCTATTTGTGGTGCACTTGGAGGGGGGGGGGTCCATGACCCATGCAAATTAAACTCAATCGAGTGTAGTGGCTAACCCCCCCCCCCCTTTTAGACGTTGAATTTTTATAGGCCACGTATAACCTGGCTGGGGATTTTCTAGAATTGGAATTAGTAATCTTTAAGGGGTGATTTTCGGGATAACAATGCAAAAAAACCGGCCAAGAGCATGTCGGGCGATACTCAGTGTAGAGTTTCGTAGATGCCGCCCTGTTACAAAGCATCCGTTCAAAAGGTCGTTTATTAAGGGATATTCGGCGGCGCTTACGTCATTTTACTATTCGGCACTTCCTTTCAATATGCGTTTTTGACTGATAATTCAAAAACGGCTGAACCGATTTTATTCAATATAGTTTATATTGAACTTTCTTATCAGGCCTCACCAAATTTTAGCTTTCTAGTGCGAACGGTAACTGAGCTAGACCGCGGACAGACATGGCGAAACTATAAGGGTTCCTAGTTGACTACGGAACCCTAAAAAGAGATAAATAGTAGTTTATGTAACTGTTACGTAATAAGGCCTAATTATGTACAGAAGCATACACCGCTTTACCTACACTCATATCCATTGAAAACATTAGAATGACCGCCATTACACCGCCATGACCAACCTTATTGCGCCGGCGGTCGGGGGGCGGATATTCATTACGTTACCGTAGGTAATGAATTTTCATACGTTTTTACCACACTGTCACAGATAATAGTATGTTACGTTACTGGTTGCAATAATGGTGGTAATTACATACGGTTCCGATAGAGGATTTATGATATTGGTATAGATCAAGATATTTATTCTTCAATGTAAGCACATTACAATGCACTAATGAACGTCAGAGAAAAATAAAATACACGAGTGTCGTGAAACCCGCGATTGGAACGAAGTTGTTATTTTATTTTATATTATTATCGACTTTTTCGTAAATTTTGTGGTTTTAATTATTTTGAAATTTTGGAAAGTTCAAAACTTGAATTCAATTGTGGAAATTTATTTATTTATGAAATTTTAAATTTTTTGAACTTTTGTAAATTTTGGAAATTTTGGAAATTATGGAAATTTTGGAAATAATGGAAATTTGGAATTTTTTGAAGTTTTTGAAAATTTTGTAATTCAGAAATTTTGCCATTTTCGAAATTTTTTACTTTTAGATTCTCGACTTTTATCACTTTGTCACTTCTCACTTTCACTTTTCACTACACTTCACTTCACTTCACTTTATTCTATTTTATATATTTTTTATTTCATTCCATTTTACATGTTTCTCAATCGTATGGGTGTCGCGTTTTCGTGACGTGACGCTTTTTCGTGACGGTCACGTGACTTTTTTTCGCCTAGCCCCCCATCCGCGAACCGTCCGATAAGGAACTTCGTTCCAAAACTACCACCGGTTCTAACCCTACACCTGAGCCCAAGAAGTATTATGACCGAAAAGAAACTCGACGGGACTTATTTTTTTCAAAACAGTAATACATTATTAGATCTCAAAGATACAAAATAGTGCGTAGTTCTTCAAGAAGGCATATCAAAATATCTTGAGAGACAGATAATGCACCCATTGTTTAATTATAAATAAAAATAAATCCTAATCTGATTGCTTCACAAAACGTTTGACATGTTTTCCTACCTAAACGGTGTCCTATAAATGTTAGATGATTTTGTAGTAGTTTTTTGGTTTGGGCCATGCAACTTTGTCCGTCATATATAGTCCTCGAACCTGCAATAACCCTTTGACATTCATGACATTTTCAAATATTTCTTAAGAGCGGGTAAAGGTAAATTTAAAGCATCGACGGGTAGCATGTTATAAATATGCAGTAGCAACAACATTCTGAGGATGATTGTCGGTAGATTTGATTGCCCGATAGTCTACGGGTTGATCAAACTGGTAAAGTCCAATTTAGAATATAAGTTTTAGATGTTTCATTTTAAGTATGTTAATATGATTACTTACTAACAACTTAGAATGTGTACTAACAAAATGGACCATGTTGTCTGAAATAAATATTTTTGAATTTGAATTTGAATTTGAAATATGACCAAAAAATTACAAATTATTTCAATACCAAATTTCATCTAAATACGTACAGAGGTTATTTTTTGTTTCTTCCCCATGTAAACTTCCACCCCTTTTGCATCCGCTTAAGGGATTATTTTATTTCCTTTTCCAGAGCTCAAATTATCTCCATACCAAATTTTATCTAAATCGATTCTGCGGTTAATAATTCCCTATACAAATTTCCAACTCCCTTTTCACCCCTTTAGGGTTGATTTTCGGGTTGAAAACTATCCTTTGTCCTTTCTCGAGACCCATACTATCTCTATACCAATTTTCATCTAAATCAGTTCAGCGGTAAAAAAAATCTCATACCAACTTCCAACCCCCTTTTCACCCCCACAAGGGTTTGAAAACTATCCTATGACGTTTCTCGAGACTCAAATTATCTCCATACTCTCTAAATCGTTTCAGCGGTTAAAAATTATCCATACAAACTTTCAACCCCATTTTCACCCCCACCAGGGTTGATTTTCGGGATTAAAACTATATATTATCCTTTCCCGGGACTCAAACTATCTCTATACAAAATTTCATCAAAATCCGTTCAGCCGTTTTCACGTGATGCGCGGTCAAATAAACAGACAAACAGATAAACAGACAAAAATTCTAAAAATTGTTGGAACGTATTCTGTTATCGATTCTAAGTATCCCCAGCCAACTTTTTTTCGATTATCTTCCATGTACGGACTTTCGACCCTCTTCAGCTTTATTATATGTATAGATCAAGTTACCTGAGAGTGGTTCGTCAGGGTACTGTCCGTCAAAATCGGTCGGGTCCACCTCGTACATCATGTTCACTGCGTCCACACGAAATCCCGACACACCTTTGTTGAGCCAAAAGCGAAGCACATCCTGTAGGTACACAATATTTAATATAGTACATAACTACCAAGGACGATCTCTCTGATAACTACCTACTTAGGGCCGGGTTTAACGGGCGGAGAACATTTACCCTTTATCTAAATATATAAAAGAAGAAACTGACTGATTGACTGACTGACTGACTGACATATCAACGCACAGCCCAAACCGCTGGTTCTAGAGATTCCAAATTTGGCACGTAGGTTCCTTATAAGGTCTAGGGATGCACTAAGAAAGGATTTTTCAAAATTCACCCCCTAAGGGAGTAAAATGGGGGTCCAAAGTTTGTATGGCGAATCAAGATTTGTTAGACTATTTTATTCGAAACTTCACAGGAGTATTCCTAACGATAAATGAGTAAACACGTGTTTCAGGTTTTTTGAAAATTCAACCCCTAAAAGGTGCAAATGTGGGCACTAAGTCTGAAAATCAACATGGGTGTCGTATCCTTTTTGAGTACTTATAGTACGCGGGCGAAGCCGGGGGAAAAGGCTAGTTTTTCATAGTTCTCTACTGAGCTACGTTTAATCATTCCATCAGTACCTACTTACAGCAATACCAACCTATATCATCTAATTAAGATTTTTAGGAACATTGCACGGTCCTGCTCCATAGGTACAAACTTGTTTTTGGTCGGGGGTGGGGAGTTACAAAATCTCTATATAGGAGTTATGGAGCAACTGAAGAACAAATCAAATTATTTTAATAAATATTTTGATTTGTTTATTTTAAGTAGACACACTACTATATGAATTACTAGCCTAGGCCTATATATTATATATATTAGGGCCTAGGACACTTTTTCCTTTGTATATGACATCTATATAAGTTTATGAATTATGAAGCCTTTACAATTAAACAAAAAAATACAGGTTTAAAACTGCAGGGATTGCACATAAAAAGGATTAAAAACCTTCTTTAGGGAGTAGTGAAGGGGGCAGATCTCGTATATAGATAATTGAATTGGTACCTTCATTTCCTCCCGAACCTTGTACTCTCGGTAGTTGAGGTCGGGCTGGCCGATCACGAACTGGTGGAGGTAGAACTGCTTGCGGTCCTCGTTCCACTCCCAGGCGCTCTTGCGGAACACGCTGATCTGTGGACATTGTATTTTATGGCCTCGTGATAAGGTAGGATTTTGTGTGCAATTGCACTTGAAAAAAAAAACAAATGTAAGGAATAAGTGTTGGATCAGCGCTATTTCAGGCTCAATACATGGACCATGTCATGTGTTAATAATACCATCAATACCATGTAACGTTGTGTTTTGTTAATCCTTATCCACACTATGTATAGATAGGCACATTCACCTCGCGGAGTACCCATAACACCCTTTGGTTATATTTGTTAAATCCCGCTTAAAGCAAGCAAATTTGAACCTTGTCTTTTAACAAATAAAAGTCAAACCCAGTTATTGGGTGGTCAGGGTCTGCTATGAGCCAATACGTAGTAAGTAATCGTTGTAGCCGCGCGGAGTATCCTATCCATAACATCCTTTGGATATATTTGTTAAATCCCGCTTAAAGCAAGCTAATTTGAACCTTGTAATGTAACAAATAAAAGTCAAACCTAGGTATTTGGTGGTAGCGAGTGATCAGGGTCTACCATCAACCCATATGTAATCATTGTAGCCGTCCTCTCGCTTGTAGGACTTTACCAACCACTCGCTCTCGTTTACTATGTTTGGGCTGATAATAGCTCTCCGAGTGCAAGCAAATTTAAACCTTACCGCGTAACAAATAAAAGTCAAACCCAGTTATTCGGTGGCAGCGGATGATCAGGGTCGTCCGGGTTCGGCCTGCCGTCGGCCCATACGTAATAATCGTCGTAGCCGTCCTGTCTTTTGCAGGACTTTACGAACCACTCGCTCTCGTTTCCTGTGTGGTTGGGCACGTAGTCAAGGACTACTTTTATCCCTAAAAAAAAAAATTACTACATGACGCGAATGGTCAAGCGCATCGAGTCGTCTAATCTTTAGAGGAGTATTGTAGGTAGGTATCAGGCTATTTTTAGACAAGTCTTTATTACTTACGGTTACTTTAACCATTTCACCGCCAAATACGTCAAATCACGCGCACGGAAAGTCGTGCCCTCAGCGCCAGCACGCGATAACACGTCCAAAATATAACCGGTTTGCCTTCGTGCGCGCTGGAGCTGAGGGCACGATTTTTTCGTCCGATGCTTGGCGGTCAATGGGTTAAGTCATGACTAACATGGTCAAGTTCTCTATCTGTTCGAATTATGAGTATAATCGAAATGGTGTGTATAATCGAAGTGTTAATTATTAGTTAGTAGAAAAAAAAAAACAATATCAAGTAGGCAGAGCTCACCTGCAATCAATGTAATATGTGACACGCACTATAATATATGTCTACAAGTAAGATAGTGTCAGATATTTCTGCGGGCTTCGTTGTTTGATTTATTATTGGCGAAATATTATTTAACGAAATGAATGAAATGAAATTATTGCAGCTGTACACAGTCGATGTCAAAGCGATAAGTATTTACACAATATTGCATCTTATTACAAAGGAGTACGGTGCAAAAGTGAAAACATATCTTTGACGTCGACTGTATCTAGGTAAACTACACTGTGTTTTTTTTATGTTGCGACCTAGTTACATATAAAATATCATAAAACAAAGATATCGATTTTTAAGTACAGCCGGTAAGTAGCTGACTATTAAATAAGCAAGAGGACAATTTTCCATAGTCGGTCTTACGAGTAAATCAACGGATGTTTCGATAGGTATTATAGTTAACCCAGTGAAAACAAGCTTTGTTTGTGGCACCTGACAAGACAAGATGATGTAGGAAGATTGCTCGACAAAACGATACGCGCCGGAAAACGCAGTTTAACTTAACGACGCAACGCCTCATAATGAGGTTTTTTACCCCGGGTGCTGTTTGATGGCATTTTCTTAACCTTGAATAAAGTTCCTAGATATTGCAGCCTTGGCTTTGAAGATAGACAAATTATGAGTATTATTGTCACGTCTCCATCGCAGTGCTTGATCTCAATTATACTAGTCGAGAACGCTTTATGGAACCATGAGATTAAATTAGCCTCGCTTTGATTCTATATTTTATGATAATCTTATATGGTACATAATTATGGTAAATAGCGAATTGTCACTTTTATTTAAAGGTAATATTTCCCATGAAAACAGTAACAATTTATGGGGCTAGAATGTGACATACTTTTAAGTGCCTAATAAAAAAACTACGTCAGAAAATATGATGATAAACATGTGCTATAGGTATGAATTAGCAATCCTAGAATGTAAAATCCTATTCGCAGAGGGGACATAATTGTATACTTCGGTGAAACCAAATTTACCTACTAGGCACACTTATGTAGATCTAGAAAATGTTAGGGCCAGTGATGGGCTAACGATGCCTCTTGTGTAGGTAGACTTATGTACACTTACCCAGCTTTTTAGCCTCAGCCATGAGATTATCGAAGTCTTCCATAGTGCCGAACTCAGGCGCAATGGCACGGTAGTCGGTGATGTCGTAGCCGAAGTCGTACATGGGCGACTTGTAGATCGGTGATAGCCAGATCGCGTCCACGCCGGTTTCGGCCAGGTAATTCAACTTTGAAGTTATACCTGGTGGAATGAGTGAAGTGAAAAATTAGTTCAGAATATTTTCAAAAAAAGAATGATTTGACATGAAAGAATAACTTTGTTTTTAGGGTTCCGTAGCCAAATGGCAAAAAACGGAACCCTTATGGATTCGTCATGTCTGTCTGTCTGTCTGTCCGCCCGTATGTCACAGCCATTTTACTCGGAAACTATACGACGTATCTGAATAAAATTTACACATAAGGTGTATTCTGTATGCCGCTACTTAGTTATGTATTTAAATTTCAATATCTCCATACTCCATACATGTAACTAAATTTCAAAAAAAATGTTTTTACCAAATATCAACATGTGACACATCAATCGATAGGTCTTTAAAAATAATATTGAGGTTTATTTGATCATTTTGTGATTCAGTGAATATTTTTTGAAATAATCGCTTTGAAAGTCAGAAAAATTGTGTCCCCCCCCCCTGTAACTTTTGAACCGTACCGTAAGTCCAAAAAATATAAAAAAAATTGAGGAGATGCGCCTTATTATATACTTTCTACGAAAATTGTTTTGAACATTATCGGTTTAGCCATTTTTGAGTTATCTCCAAAAAACTTCTTCCATAGGCATCAGATACGACCTTTTGGTATTAGTTTGGTTCTTATTCCATTGAAGGTACGGAACCCTCCTATGCGTGGTCCGACACGCACTTGGCCGGTTTTATTAATTAGATATCGATAAAAATATGAGGAAAAACTATTTTTTATAGGCCCTAAGTAGTTGTAATTAGATACTAGTCTTACACTATTTATTTAGCACGCTTACACTATTTACGTAGCCTAAACGAATTTAGTTAGATTTGCTTTAGGATTGTTAGCAGGAATCTAGAATAGTTATATATCTCTTACTTGCTGTTAATGTGCAGACAAAAAAGGGGACATATGAAAGAAACTTATGCCAACTGATGTACAGTCAGCTGCAGAGGGGCCTTTTTCTCTGCAGCTGATAGTACCAAAAACTCACCATTCAAATCCCCAATTCCATCCCCGTCGCTATCCTTAAAACTGCGTGGGTAAATCTGATAGATCAGCGCAGACTCGTGCCAGTCCGCATCAGACGCGGCCACTACCGCCACCACGGCAACCAACACCAACGTAACTGCGTTCATTGTGCCTTGTCTGTGTGCAGACTAAGTGCCGAACATAACTCGCTGGCCATTAAATATGCTCTGATAGTAAACACTTCACGTTGTTTACGGGACGGATGAAGTGTTTGTTTCAATTGTTTCCTAGATTATAATTGAGATTTGAACTTGAGGTGGGTTATGCCTAAGTAGGACTTATATTTTGTACGAAATTGAACGCATGGGTGGTAATTATTCAGTTGGTGTTTTGCAAAGTTGTAGGCTGCTATGGTAATGGTACTCGTACGTTAATCGGGGAAAATTGATAATGTGAAACCTTGTTTGATACTCACTTTTTTTTAATAAGATTTTTTTTTAATTTACTGAGAGCTATTAATTATATGTCGGCAACTGGCGATCCTAATTGACTAATAAAGCAAATTCCATTACTGGCCATGAAGCCAAGATGCCAATCGTTTGCATAAAACGAAATGCTACACGCTACACATAGAGAGACGGATAGAGTTTAGATTCGTTTTCTGTAAACGATTGTCATCTTGGCTAATTCCCGTGATATTTAAAATATATCTATTATATTTGCATCCTATGTTCATTTCAGACATTACATACGACATTTTACGTGCAGCATCGTTACACTGTCTAAACGAAACGAATGCATAGCGGAAACAATGCCTTAATATATATTCATAAGTTATTGTCTTTCAAACTTGAATTTCACACTAATATAAATATGCGTGAAAACGCTATCTGTCTAACAAAATTTAAATATTATCAAATAAACATATACTAACTCCGATATTTCTTCTGACCGAAAAATAACATTTTAAAGCTTTTTTTTTTTTTTTTAATACTACGACGGTGGCAAACAAGCATACGGCCTGCCTGATGGTAAGCAGCTACCGTAACCTATGGACGCCTGTAACTCCACAGGAGTCACATGCGCGTTGCCGACCCTTTACAAAAAGGAGGATTCACTGTGTTGACGGCTAAAGGAACAAGAGGGTCCCTCATCGTCAACACACTGGGTCCTCTTTGAGCTCTTTGGCAACCTTACTCACCAGCAGGAACACAACACTATGAGTAGGGTCTAGTGCTATTGTGCTCCAGATTTGAGCGAGATGACATTCACTGAACGTGCCCTACCACACTAAGCGAGATGCCATTCGCAGTGCCCATACCTCTCTTTTTGGCATAGTTTAAGGACATACCCGAGTCCGGACGTAGTTTAAGGACATATCCGAGTCCGGACGTAGTTTAAGGACATACCCGAGTCCGGACGTAGTTTAAGGACATATCCGAGTCCGGACGTAGTTTAAGGACATACCCCGGGTCCGGGCCCGGGAGCTTTGTACTTACATTTAAATAAATATATAAAACACAACTTTTTGAATTCCACATTTATTATGATGTCTTTTCTTAAATGAGAACAGTAAATGAAACAGTTTGTATAGAATTGATAACAACCAGATTTCATTCAGAGCGATGGAAGTCCACTTAAGTTTCAACATGTCACACATAATATTACTTTTATACACAACATTAACACACCCAAGTAGTTGAGCATAACTTATTATCGTGGTTTGTACTTTTATAGAAATAACTATCTCAGAATAACATAAGTAATAATAAAGAAAGATAAAAATTCAGTATGTTTTACACTAGAACCGCACGATAACAGTTTCTGCTATTTTTTTCATATTGGGTATAATATTTTGATTGAAGAAATAAGAATTATAAATCATCAGCACTCACTACACATATAATATTAATTAATTATGATTCAATTATTTAACTAGGATGAAGAATACTAACTACTTACTGTAATAAAATAATAACGAATAAATATATTTTTTAAATTATATTACATTTATTCAAATGATAATATAGTTAGTGATAGTTTGAAATCTGAATCGTGCGGCGTTATAACTATATACGATGACTACGATGAGATGTTAAAGCTGCCGTAATGACGGTCATTTAATAAAATTACTGGATCAATATATAATGTACTCTTGACATAGAGCCTGAAGTTGTAAATGTATTATCACAAATCAGGGGTAGAATCCACAAAACATTTGCCTTTTCCCTACATATACGAATATATTTGCTCTAATATGTTATAAAATAATAAAAATATATGAACATTAATTAAAGCTCAATCGCATTTAGTTATGAAGTAAATAATCTATGAATATTTACGATATTTATGAATGATTTCGTTTTTTTTACGATCATGGTATTCGTCAATATTTGATAAGGTCGCGTCGCGAAAATGACAGTAGTTATTATTAAAACTGTAGAAAGTGAAACTAACAATTAAGATCTTATAACAAGTCAATAAGGTCCATTTTGGTCGTTCATTTTAATGGACATTCGTCGATCTCTCAGTTTTAGATACCTAAGAAGTAAAGGTAAGTAAGTACCTACATAATGATCACAAAAACGTTTTTTATCAATAGTACCACTGCAACATTTACATAGTTACTCGTCAATATATACAAAATGTACAATATTACAATAACTATATCCGGAGCAGTTCTACATATACTAATAATGTTGTGTTGTTTTATAACCTCAATTTAAAATATTTTATCTATATAGATAGATGGCTTTATAGATTTGAATTATTTATGAACTGTTAACATTGATTCTGATTAATGAACTAGGTATGTACAATGTTGGCAACATTATGTTTAATCCATTTGGAAGGGAAGGTTGGCAGCAACTCTCGGCTTTTTCTTCCTTTGCGGTCGCTTCGAAGAATCCTCTTGTTCCCGGAACGTCTGCGCAAAACGAAATATTATATAAAATCAGATTTTTATGGTAATGCGAATCAAATTTTACTCGGCAAACGTTTAAACAGAGGGTTCGATGCAACCGACCATAAGTACCTAAGCTATGTGATAAAATCCCGAAACATACTAAAAGAGGAGTGGACAGCGAAGGATAAAACTATAGACGTTTTATTAACTTTAAATAATGACCCAACAGAAAATATTACATCGGAGATGGGGCATACATACCGCGCATGAGGTTGGGAGGTTGACGTCTAAAATTTTAATTTAGCCAATCAGAACTTTGGCCAATCACAACTTTTTCCGTAAATATTTAATTGAATTTGTTCAATAAACACGTTCAACAACACCAAATTAATATAAAAACGTGGGAATCCACAATAGTTTTCTAACATTTATGTAAAGATATTGCTGTTTAAAAACGTAAAATTTGACCCATTTTTTTAAATACCCCAAATGTATATTCAAATCCTCAATTCGATTACTGGTGTCCTAACAATAAAAAAAATGTAGGACAACTATATGGGTAAACGCATTTTTTCGTGCCTAAAATTACAAAAATCTTCAAAAAACTTATTCCTTCCAAACAGTTTTCCGCAACTTTGGCGTTTTGACGGTTCAGGGCTACAATAGACAGTAGGTTTATTAGAGACATTTGAATCTAACGGGACATAGAATCGAATGACGTTTTCCAAAAAAATCATGCAAGTTGCTAATTGTCAAAGCAGGGGAGAGGATTGATGAGAATTGAGACACTGTCAAGGAACAGTTTTTGGAGCTATTTTTGTACTGAGAGCGCAGTTTGTATCTTTTTCGTCGCTGGGAGGGGAGTAATGTTAGCTAATACTCCCGACACCTCTGCGTTAAATACCGCTGTTTACACGCAGGTATGAATTAATTACCGAATGTGAGGACGGCTGGCCCTGCGCAGGTACGGGCTGCGGCGCCGGGACGCCCTCTGCACCGCGTCTTTGTGCTCCGGGAGGTTGCTGCACTCGCCTGAACAAAAAAAAAAACAAATTGAGCATACACAATATATTATACAGGGTATTTCATACAACTGGGGCAGTGAGGGTTTCAGAAACCGAGAAGAGTAGTCGACACAATGAATCCTCCTTTTTGTAAAAGGTTGGCAACGCGCTTGTGACACCTCTGGAGTTGCAGGCGTCCATAGGCTACGGTAGCTGCTTACAATCAGGCGGGCCGTATGCATGTTTGCCACCGTCATCGTATAAAAAAAGACGTCAAATCACGCGCACGGAAAAAGTCGTGCCCTCAGCGCCAGCACGTGATATCACGTCCAAATTATAACCGATGCCTTGTGGTGCTGAGGGCACGATTTTTCTGTTCCATGCTTGGCGGTCAAAGGGTTAAAGTGGGGATCAATGTTACTCTGCGTCCGTAGGAAACACCTAAGAGAACCCTACACGTGATCCTGGGTGGTGCTAAAAGAGTAACAAACTTGGCAGCTGCACTGTCCCATCTGGACCTCGCAGCACTCACTGGATTTTCTTTATCATCTGCTTTCCCACTACTACTACTCCAGAGAAGAAATGCCTATCTATATCAGGGGCATGTAGCCACAAGACAAATAAAAAATAAAGGGATAAAATAATGAGAATTTTAAGAACGCCTTTATTAGGTAAAAACTTTTTTAAATATACTCATTCAACAGGGCTTTTGTTTACTTAATATAAATCTATAGTTCTAACTGTATGACCGTGTAGATCAAAATCATAGAACTTACCTACACTAACGCAAATTCTCAAGATTATGCTCCTGATAAAACTAGATTGATATAAAGTGTTTACTAACTACAAGGGGTTTGAAACAAGCGTAATTGAGATTACTGAAGTAATTATTGACTCGGTAAGATATCTTAGATGAACATTATTTTCACAAATTGAATTTGAGCTTTATGCTTAATGTAGTAATTATGAATACGAGTATTTTATTTATTAAGCGTCTAATGACATATTGTAATAAACATACAAGATGTTATGACTAAATGTTATAAATGTTATGTTATGGGTTCACGGAATTCCAGGTGGCTGCACAGTGATAAGAGGTCTTTTAGAAAGCAGCTGTCAAAATCCATCAATAAAAATAAAACAGGCCAAGTGCGTATTGGACCACGCATAATGGAGGGTTCTGAACCTTCAACCAAATAAGAAAAAATAATTATCAAAAGGTCGTAGATATTGGCCTATGGAAGAGGTTTTTTCGACACATTTTTTTAGACTTTCGGGGTGATTATTTCTGAAAATCCTCACTAAATAAAAAAAATGTTCAAACAAACCTAAACGTTTTTAAAGACCTATCAAATGATGTCCAACGTGTGTGTGCTATTTGGTACAAAAAAATATATTTTAGAATTAGTTACGTGTATAGAGTGCCCCCCCCCCCCCCCCCCCTAGAATATTTTTTCAGCAATTTTACTACAAAACTAAGTAGCGGCAGCATACAAAAGACATTAAAATTGAATTAAGATATGTCCTATAGTTTCCGAGTAAAATGGCTATGACATACGGACATACGGACATGACGAAACTAGAGTTCCGTTTTTGGCTACGAAACCCTAAAAACATGATTAAACATGATTGGTGGATTTATTCATGATTGGTGGATTACAGCTAGACCTCTCGCCACGGTGCCACCTGGTGCAAAAATCGATTTAGGAAACTCTCACTAACGGAAGGGCATGTGGATCCAAGTCCGGTGTGAAGACCAAGATGTAGTGATTAACTTTAAGTGGAAAATTACAATGACTTACCGTTGGCTGGTCTGTACTTGCAGCGGTACAAATGGGTTGACTGTTTCGGTGTTGTTCGGCGCGTTGTGTGGCGCGGGTTGCACATGGTTTGGTGCTGGGTTCTGCAATCAATAAACTTTAATAGAATAAAAAAACTCACTTCACAAAACAGTTTTTAACGTCAAATAAAATCATCGACAACTTCTCGTCGCACTACAGAGTTCCGTTGATAATTAATTGATCTTAATACTAAGTTCTATTTGCCTCATGATCATGAGTTACATAAACTAGTAGTCCGCCTAGAACTGAGAACTCGCGATTTCCTTGCAAACGAATTGACCAATATAACAAGACCCTTCTGATGATTGTTTCGCGCCTTCTAACTCCATAACCCCTTGCTAAATCTTGCTCATATACGAACTCTCAAATTGTATATATAGATCTCTGCTACAACCCCAACTAATTTCATAAAGATAAGAAAAACGTTACTAAAGTTATCGCAGAACAACTATTCAAAATCAAAAAGCCATCGAAATGCACGGACGTCTAGGTTGCCGGCTCACAGTTCCGTTGTGTCCGAAGTTGTCTGTAAGAACTCACTTCGCTTACGCTCCGCTCGTTCGATAAAAAAAGAATTTTCCAAATTGATTCACATGGCGGAGGGTAACAAACATTTTTTTTAAATCTGCCGAATTGAGCATACTCCTTTCGAAATGTTTTAATTAACGGGGACCGGAAAACCCCTGCATTTGATTATTCTTTTCCATAGAGTAACCCTATTAAAGTACCCAGTGGTATGGTTACCCTAAGAATAGGGTTAGCCTCTCATTAGTGAAACCGTTTTAAATTAGGGTAACCATCTTCATTGTGGTTACCCTTTTCGCATCTCTTTTTCGCAACAATGTCAGAATGGGATCAAGCCAGCATTCTAAAAACAAACGAAAGAATTAACTCCATTAATTTGGTTAGACTATCGTTAAATTGCCCGTGCAAAACACCTTTAATAATTTGGTGGTAAGAAGTAACCTATGTTACGTATGCAGCGACTATAACTGTCAAACACTGACCTTGTTCCAACTGGGTGCTAACGCCACCCCAGCAACGCTGGGCAGGTGCTGCGGGAACTGCGGATGCGGATGTTGATTCTGCGGGTGCTGCTGATGCTGCGGATTCTGCGGGTGCGGATGCTGCGGATTTTGCGGGTGCGGATGCTGCTGCGGTCGCATCGCGTTGTGGTTGCGTTGGAAGTGCGCGTTGTTGAACGCCGGGAACGGGATCTGGTTCGGGCCGGGCCCTTGGAAGGGTTGCCCGAACGTTGGGTAAGGAGGTACTGCAGGCTGGTTCTGTATAAATTAATAGTAGTTTATGTAACTGTTACGTAATAAGGGTCCTTAAAATAGGAGGCGAGTTTCATAATAAGATCACACGAGTGTTTTAAGGCCTAATTACGTACAGTTGCATACACTGCTTTATCTACACACATATTATAAATCCTAAGGTTTCCGAACACATCACCAAAGCTTTTTTCCACCGGATTTTGCCGAATCCGCGTCGATAGATGGGGGATACCCCTAATTAGGCAGTAAAACAAAATATTATTACTTTCTCATAGATTTTGGGAGTAAAAGAATATTAAGACTAAGTGTAATTTGAATTTGTGTAAATAAAAAAAAACCTTATTTTTAAGTTTGATGTTACCTTTGAAGGGCATTTCTGTATACTACTTGTGAATAATGGAAACTACGCGAACGCGATTCTATGCGGTTTCGAGTTTGTAGGTGCTTTTAAATTGATTGTGATACATTTTATCAAGTTACTTAGTAACTGTGTAGTACTAATTTATCTAATTTTATGTTATGCCATGCAAATTTAAAAAAGTTTCTTTTAAAATATTAATATAATTTTATTTTGCAATCCTAATAGTGATAATGAAGCTGATGGATTGATTTCAACACACTCGTCTACCTGAAATCGTCAGATTCATTTGAAAATACGTCTTACAAAACATCCAAGGAGTTTAACGAAGCGAAAAACCTGCAATATTTACCTAAGTTAAAATTTTTATGTTAAACGAAAACATTATTTAAGTTTCTACATAAGCATTATTAACAATACTTTAAAATTTTAATAATTTCGGCGCATTAAATCGTTATGAAATTTGCATGACCGATTCTTCATTGTCGTAGACTCGTCGTAGCATATTTGTGGTAGTCTAGGTCAAAAGGTATATATATTCGCTAAGTGGTATTTTTTCCAAAAAAGGGTCACATTTTATTATTAACCGAAATCACAGTCATAGAAAAAAAATCGGTTGTCTGTAAAGTCGGTTTACTGACGATAGTTGAACGTGACAACGTCATAAGAAAATACTGATGGAATGGTTGCATTTTTCAAACTCAAGTAGGAGAGAGACAGATGTCGAACGCTGCCGAACGCGAAGGCCGATTGTGCCTCTTTGTCGCTCGTTCCGCGCTCTCGCTTGCACTTCAAGCCTTAAATGGAACGGCTCAGAGCGAGGTTACGCCGCATGAGTCATGTTTTTTCGTGCGTGCAGCCGGCTCCATCGAATTATAAGACGTTGTCACGTCAAAAATAAAAATACTTAATTCGTGTTAACATAACATATCATCATTCCCTCCTTGCCGTATCTGGCGACAGCGACTCCGTCAATCAGGGTTTCCGTGATCGAGTTTTTCACAAGATGGCAGCACCGTGTCGAGAGGTCTAGCTTTCATGTCCCACCAATCATGTTTAATCTTTTTTTTTATATATTACTAGCCTTTTCCCGCGGCTTCGCCCGCGTACTATAAGTACTCAAAAAGGATACGATACCCATGTTGATTTTCAGACTTTGTGACCACATTTGCCCCTTTTAGGGGTTGAATTTTCGAAAAACCTGAAACTCGTCTTTACTCATTTATCGTTAGGAATACTCCTGTGAAGTTTCGAATAAAATAATCTAACAAATCTTGATTCGCCATACAAACTTTGGACCCCAAAAATCCTTTCTTAGTGCACCCCTAGACCTTATAAGGAACCTACATGCCAAATTTGGAATCTCTAGAATCAGCGGTTTGGGCTGTGCGTTGATATGTCAGTCAGTCAGTCAGTCAATCAGTCAGTCAGTCAGTCAGTCAGTCAGTCAGTCAGTCAGTCAGTCAGTCAGTCAGTCAGTCAGTCAGTCAGTCAGTCAGTCAGTCCGTTTCTTCTTTTATATATTTAGATATGGCTTTTACTCCTCGCCGATTTTGGCGAGGTGAATTCTGCCAATGTCGAGGTGTATACTTTTGATTGTATTAATCTTTAGTGTATCTTTTGACTGTATGAATAAAAGCAACGTTGTTCGGTTGAGGCCTTGCTGATTGTAAGGTGATAGCTTCCCTACAAACACGTGGGTGGCCGGGACCCCGGATAACCATTTGTTCAACTAAACAGCAGTGGCGGTACTTCCATACAAGCCCAAAAGCCGGGCTTGCCCTAGTTGCCTCACCGAAATTACGTATTTTAATCGTCGCGCTAAATAACCCGTATTAATTATTTCGAGTGAGCTGTTTATAAATTTTGCCACACGCAACAAAGTGTCGCCACTGCCGCGCAAACGACTGAGGCAAACGAAACTAAACGTAGCACATGCTGCTGTCCCGCTCGCACTCACCACCGCCGCCGCCTTGCAAGCGGCATACAAGCGGGCATTCATTTCGCCTATACAAATCGCCCTATTGGTGTCTGTACAACGAGCAACAATTTTTGCCCGGTGTACCTATAGCAAAATACGGCGATTTAAAACCAGCTTTTTGGTGTGAAGTTGGCCGCATGCCGTAAGATCGCGCGACGCAAGTGAGCGTTGACGGACAACTTCAAGTGATATTACAAAAGTCGAATTTGATATGCAAATTAATTGTTTGAGCAAGTCAATGTGAATTGAATGGTATTGTGGTGAGGTGAGGTTACGACTTAGTAAAAGTGCTTAATTCTTTTGTAAAACATGTAAAAGTGTTAAAATTACTTATTAATAATGGATGAAGCCGTTCCTTGTGACTGTTTGAGGTACGTCCAAGTGTTGATCATGGCAAATCAACAAAGGCAAGGTAAAATCTCTGAAGTTTGTTCAAAATCAATGTGTCGTTAAATCTAATACCCGGCTTCTGTTATTTGTAGGCATGTCTCAGATAAACCAGTTGCATAAGCGAAAATTTAGTAGGGCTGCTTACAAAATACACTAGGCTAGATTGTTAGTTGTTTTCATTCTAAATAACTTATATTGCTGTTGTAGCATATTTTTTTCGAAAGATGATGACATTTTGAGTGTATAAAGATTGAATAGTTAGTACGAAATCATGTCTTTAGGCTTGCCCTACTCCAAACCTCTGGGCACGCTACTGCTAAACAGTGGTTACTCGCGTTTTGGGACTAATTTTTCATTAGCTGCACACGTGTTCGTTAGGTCAACGCACAATAAGCTATCAATATTACACACTGAACAACGTAAATGAGCAAAACACAAAAAACTATTCCAAACTATTTTGATTGGTTTACTTTAACAGCTGCTGTCAAAAAAACCTGTCGTCACTGTGCTGCTATCTAGTGAAGATCTCGATCGCGTAAGCCCTCATTCCTTCCCGGATTATAGAAGGCTCGGGTATAAGAATACCATTATAAGTCCAGAGTGGATTTGAATTAGGTTTTACATCAGTTTCAGAAACTAATGTATCTTTATTATGTTTGCGTTACCTTGAAACTTCTGTTTGTCCATTCCTGATACACTTGGGGTGGAGGCGCTCGGTTGTACGTTCCGTTCTCCTTGCGCCAATTCTGATGCTGCGGCTGCTGTTGAGACCTACTGTAAAAAAAAAATTGTTATAACTAGCTTTTGCCCGCGGCTTCGCTCGCGTTAAATTCGGGGTAACACGGTTCCCCTTTCCTGATTTAAAACACATAAGAGAACTCGGAACAGAATAGTATTAAAATTTCACACCCTCTTTTAAGGGGTTGGGTGCAGATTTCCAAAAAAATAGTCCGCATACCAATTTTTAGCTTTCTACCTTGAAAATTGCGGAATGCTCCATAGAAACTTCCACCCCCCATTTTAGGGAAGTGGGGGGTTAGAAAGAGACAAGCCTATGTCACTCTCCATCCCTTCAACTATCTCCACTTAAAAAATCACGTTAATTCGTCGCCCCGTTTTGCCGTGAAAGACGGACAAACAAACACACACACATACAATTTCCCATTTATAATATTAGTATGGATAGGCATGATGATTTTTTTTCATGTATGGTATCAATCGATACGTTTTGTTGTAAGGATCAAATGTCTGTATATGGCCAATTGCGTTAAAGCAACACAAAAGTCAGAAATGAGATTCATAATCTGGCACTCGCTTTTGTTTCTCAAAACGCTCCTAACAAAATGCTATGCAACAGTGACGTCACGGTTGCATAGTCGCCCTGTTTAAAGTATGGAAAAATTATGAAATTGTTATTTTGACAATGAAACATTGCGTTTATGTATATGGTTGCCATACAATTTATTTTACAGTTAACTGTTAAAAATCGAATGGTATTTATAAATGGGTTTTTTTTTATATTGTACTTAAAAAAATCGTAAAATTTAGAAAGGGTTTAGCAGGCTAAGGAAGGACGTGTGGCCCCTGTGAGGAATAGTTGAATTGGTAAATGACAATTGTTTGTCGCCTCATAACTAGTAGTCACTCCAAATTTCAGCCCTCTATCTTGAACTGTCAAAGAGATAATGTCAAAAATGTATTTTCTTAACATTTTTTTCAAACTCGTATATTTCCTAATCCATAGCAGCTAAAGCATCGAAACAAAATCACAGCAACGTAGTTTGAGTGGAAGTATGTCCTATAATTTTATTAATATTTTATACGTGAAAAATAAAAGAAATAAATTTCAATTTATGTTTGACAGCTCTTTCCAACACGTTTTTTGTAAGTACAATTATGAAAAAAATCATGTAAATTGCTTACTTAATTTTATTACAAAATTCAACATGTGTCATCATGCCTATTATAAACGGTCAGTCAAGGCCTATTTCACGAAAGATATTAGACCAATATTATTAATCCACTAACTCCCAAATCGTATTTCCATGATAATACACTAATAATATTAGAGATAAAAGGCACCAGAGTTAAGAAACGCTAATATTTGAACTGAGAGGCCCGGGTAGATGCTTTAGAGTGCAAAAAATTGAATTTAACACATATACTGACGGTTGTATTCTATAGTCGTAGTGCCGCACCGAACCGCAAAATTAAAAAAAACTCGTGACTGTTCATGGGCATGGACGATTAAATGGTAAAGATTTAATTTGAAATTGAACAAAGGCAGGAATGACACAATATTGTTAACAATTGTTGTCAATAGAAACTCGATGCCAAGGGCAAAGGCAGAGGGTTTGACTCGACTTTACAATTTTAATACTACTTCAACACACAAAAAGTTTTTCATCGGACCCGCAAAGAAAGAAAAGGATTAAGGCGCAATAAGATTACAAAAATTCGACCGCCAGGACAGAAATCCATTCAGCATACAGCCATGATTCTAAAAAAATTTCTACTTGTCGACTATAATGCTTGAATTGAGACTTTGTAGACTGAACTACTAGCGCATACTTTTCGATGGACCTTTTATGGTTGCATATTTTAGCATCGTCGACGATGCTTATTTTTATACAATATTATAAAACAATCCACCGGGGCATTGGAGTTACTAGATTGTACAGAGGGCGCAGGTTGTAAGGCATTCGTCGAACTTAATTCTTACCGGCTTGCCTATTTTGAGCACTCGTAGAAAAGTATTGTATTGTACGACATAATTAAGCTTTTCAATTTCAAAAGCTCTTCATTATGTCACGAGTGTATAAAATACTATTTAAATATATAGTGTAACTTTATAGACAGAAGCTATCTCGTAAGACGCGACCTGACTTCAGCCTTATCATGTGATACGTACAAAAAATACACACTGTTATCACTTGAAAGTGCCATACTTGGACGTCAAGACGTAGTTTTTAATACAGGTACAAAGAAGAAAACGCATTTATAACGATTATTATCAAGCCTTATTTGATAACATCTTACCCAATAAATAATTTCCAAAAATCGTTAGAATGGCTGCTTGCAATGATAATTAATAGTATTAACAGTAAAACTATTTTGGGGCCAAACAGAACTCGTCTATGAGTATAACGGTCATATCAAAAGAAAATCTATATGAAGTAGTAACAAGTTGCTTAGATTTTACCTGCTTGGTTGCTGTTGCACGTTATTCTCGTTTTTCCATCTCCAACTCTGATTTTGATCTCGTGCATTCTAAAATAAAATTATTCATATACAGGGTAGCCAAAAAAGAACTATATTCCCGTTGGCTGTAAGGTTTTGGGGCCCAACCAATCCTCCCTAGATGGATTTGGAAACTCTCATATTGATTTGATTTTTGGATTTTTGCAAGGCCATTGAGCGGCGGCGGTTGATGCTGGTAATGAAACTAATGAATAACCCCTTCCAGAGATCCAATAATTTTTAAGAAAAAAAAAAACCGACTTCCATGGGGGTAGCCGGTGAAGCATTATTGTAGATGGTGCACTTAGATTCCATACAATGAAATAACTTGCTTAACAAACGCAGCGGAGAGGACAAATCGCCAAACCTGAACTATGCGTCGTTGAAGAGTTCCGTTCTGATCATCATCAGCAGTTCCACTTCATCAAATGTCACTCTTTTGAATGAAAATGCTTGATTTGTTGATAAAAATACAAAAGTCACTTTATGGACCCGGGGTATGTCCTTAAACTACGTCCGGACCTGGGTATGTCCTTAAACTACGCCAAAAAGAGAGGTATGGGCACTGCGAATGGCATCTCGCTAAGTGTGGTAGGGCACGTTCAGCGAATGTCATCGCTCAAATCTGGAGCAGAGCCCGACTGGGGAAGTACCTCCACCTTACAGAAAACCACAGCCAAATAGCACTAGACCCTACTCATAGTGTTGTGTTCCTGCTGGTGAGTAAGGTTGCCAAAGAGCTCAAAGAGGACCCAGTGTGTTGACGATGAGGGACCTTCTTGTTCCTTTAGTCGTCAACACAGTGAATCCTCCTTTTTGTCAAGGGTCGGCAACGCGCATGTGACTCCTTTGGAGTTACAGGCGTCCATAGGTTACGGTAGCTGCTTACCATCAGGCGGGCCGTATGCTTGTTTGCCACCGTCGTGGTATAAAAAAAAAATATGTATGCCTTTAAGATTTGAGGAATTCCCTCGATTCCTCATGGAACTCATCATCAGAACTTGAGCTTGACGAAAATTGGTCCTGACAATCTAACTTGCTTAACAAACACAGCGAAGGGGACGAATCGCCAAACGTGAACTATGCGTCGTTGAAGAGTTCCGTTCTGATCATCATCAGCAGTTCCACTTCATCAAATGTCACTCTTTTGAATGAAAATGCTTGACTTGTTGATAAAAATACAAAAATCACTATGTGTAAGCCCTTAAGATTTGAGGAGTTACCTCGATTCTTCATGGATCCCATCATCAGAACTTGAGCTTGACGAAAATTTGTCCTGACAATTAAACTTGCTAAACAAACACAGCGAAGAGGACAAATCGCCAAACGTGAACTATGCGTCGTTGAAGAGTTCCGTTCTGATCATCATCAGCAGTTCTACTTCATCAAATGTCACTGTTTTGAATGAAAATGATGGATTTGTTGATAAAAATATAAAAATCACTATATGTATGCCTTTAAGATTTGAGGAGTTCCCTCGATTCCTCATGGATCCCACCATCAGAACTGCGTTTTGACAAAAACGGGACCAATCTGTATATATATACTTACAATAAAAAACATAATTTTCAAAATCGGTTCAGACATGACGGAGTTATGGAGTAACAAACATAAAAAAAAAACAAAAAAAAAAACATACACGCCGAATTGAGAACCTCCTCTTTTGAAATCTGGAAGTCGGTTAAAAATCAGATCAATCTGAGAGGTTCCAAATCCATCTAGGGAGAATTGGTTGTGTCCCAAAACCTTAAAGCCAACGGGAATATAGTTATTATTTGGCTATCCTGTATAAACATTAAGCAAAGTTAGTAAAATATTTAAAGAAAATAATAATTTTATTTTATTAGAAGGTAAAATCGAAGGGGAAAGAGGCAGAGGAAAAAGAAGAACAACATGGATAGACAACCTCAAGAGTTGGACGGGATTTGACGCTGCCTCACTGGGCAGAAAGACTGCAAATCGAGAGGAGTTCCGGACTGTGGTAGCCGACATCCGTAGAGGATATGGTACCTAAAGAAGAAGAAGAAGTAAAATATTTACAATGCTTGAAATATTTGGACAACTAACCTTGCCGGATTTTTTATTAGCGTCCGATTCTCCTTGACTGATGTTGAGCAAACTCCTTAGAAGCTGTGTAGCGTTGTCCTAAAAATTACAAATTCTAATTAAATTTGTTCTTTCCACACAAAATTGCTTTTATTACAAGAGGTAATTTTAAACACGTTGGTCTTTTATCTAACTACCTCCGGAATAATCAGAAACACAATGACCTAATTAGTGAAAACTTAAAATTAAAAAAAATACTATAAAAGAATACTTAAGGCAATGATTTGGCTTACTTGAGGGTTGTCTGTTGAAGCAGTTACGGTGTTGTTCCGAGTTTCACTCACTGGGGTTTTTTGATCTCTCGTGGGACTGTGAAAGTAAAGCATTATTTAATCCTAGTAACCACTAGTAAACCTACTATTAAGTGGCATCACAGTAGGTTTAGATTAGCAGACGTAGAGTCCGAAAATTACACATAATAATTATGGACCGTCAGCCAGGAACAAATTTCATAACCAATCGCGTCCCAGGCGATAACTTGTGAAGTGGTTAAGGGCGATGTATAATTAAACCTCGTGTAGGTCAGCTGCCGCTCCAAAGGTTCAATACGGACGCGAAGACCATTTTTTTAATCGATTAAATGTCTGCAATTCCTCTACCCACCAACGGAGGGGCCGCTGACCTTCACGAGGCTTCATTACACATCGCCCTTAACCACTTCACAAGTTGTCGCCTGGGACGCGATGACCAACGAAATTTGTTCCTGGCTTACGTTCTATTATTATACACTTTGAAAGTGAAGCGCTAAGAAACACTTTAGTTTCGCCCAACAAGCGGGAGATGTGGACTTGCTAACAAATTTCTTCCACCAGCATGAGTAAATTAACAAGCCTATTTTCTAAAAAAATTAAAAAAGGGACAAATTTAAGGATGGTATCGGAAAGAAAGCATACAACTTTTCGGTTACAAAAGGCAAGGTATTTTGAACATGTTCTTTAGTAACATACGTATACTCGTAGAAGATATATCTACATACCTATAGCTAGCGAAGGCGGAGTTGTGTCCGTCGTCTCTCCGCAGTAAATTGGGCGTTTTGTTCATACTCTGCGTCTCTTGCGCGCCGGCGACCGTCACGGTGTTCCTCAGTTTGCGGCCGTAAGATATGCTAAGCATGTTTGTTGGTAGCATCCTGAAGAAAACGTACGAAATTTAGGCGATTAGCACACTGACGCCGCAACTGGATGCGGCGACGGTGTGCAAGTGTGACAGCGCTATACACATGCAGAGCGCTATCTGGCTCGCGCATCGGCGCCGCATGCGAAAACCGCAGCAGTGTTTAAGCCGCCTTATTGAAAAAGTCCCGAATCAGAAAGTGACCATAAATAAAAAGTCCTCATTTTCATTTGATACATGGCAGTGATGGTGTCTTTGGCTCCAAACAAAAATGATCCTTAACACTAGGACAGTAAAGCCTAAAATCACTCACCTATAGAACCTTTGGTCTTCAAAAAGCTCTTCAGGCGAAGCTCCAGGGAAGGGCGCATCGAACATCACTTGATAAGTCGGCTCAGCATTTAACTTATCAGCCAGCCGCACAGTATTGGACTGGGGTGGTTGGTACACGGCAGTGATGGTGCCTTTAGCTCCGAATGGGGCCGTGATGCTGCGAGCCACGCAGACAACTCGGTCGTACATTTTGAAGTCGGCTTTTGGGTCTGGCTGGACGTTGCCTTCGTGGAGTTCCGGCTGTTGATTGGATACAAATATTTGAGGTTATTTTTAGGGTTCCGTATCCAAAGGGTAAAACGGGACCCTATTCCTAAGACTCCACTGTCCGTCTGCCACCAGGCTGTATCCCATGAACCGTTATAGTGAGACAGTGGAAATTTTCACAGATGATGTATTTCTGTTGCCGATATAACAACAAATACTAAAAAAACAGAATAAATAAATATTTAAGGGGGCTCCCATACAACAGACATGATTTTTTTGCTGTTTTTATGGATAATGATACGGAACCCTTCTTGCGCGAGTCCGACTCGCACTTGGCCGGTTTTTGACTGTAATACAAAATTGTTTTTTTTTGTTATATATATCTTTTTTTACCCGACTGCCGAAGGAGACGACGATGGTGTGGTGTGGTGATGAATCAAATGATGTCAATATTTAACCATTTGTGAAATTATACCGTAGTCGGGTTGTTACTGTCAGAGATACCACGAGTAGTCAGAATGAGAACTGTGCAGTTTTGTGGTACAGTCAAGTTCTCTAATATCTGTACACGCACACGTTCAAAAGTGTACACGACCTTAAACCCATACAAATAAGGTTGTGTTCATATGTTTTTGAACGTGCGTGTGTACAGATATTGTAGAACTCGACCGTATCTAGTGTTCTCATTACATTTTCGACTTTGTTACCTTATACAGAAGGTTCCATTTGACATGAAGCGTGACCGTCTTCTCCGCGCCCTTGAGCTCCTCCACTTGTTTGTTCAACGAGTTGAAGAGTGCCTTCATCTCTTCGGGCTCCAGCGCGTCGGACCCGCACTCTCGACGCGCGGCGCTGGCATGGGGCTGGGCTTTTAGCCAAGCTTGGATTTCTTGGGGTTTCTTTTCTCTAAAAATAAATACATTCATATTGTATTGGTTGTATGATAGGCATGGTGAATTTTTTTCATGTATGGTATCAATCGCTTCGTTTTGTTGTAAGGATCAAATGTTTATATGCGGCCAATTACGTTAAAGCAACACAAAAGTCAGAAATTAGACTTAAAGTCAGAGATTTGCATTTGTTTCTCGAAACGCTCCTAACAAAAGGACGTGCAAAAGTGACGTCACGATCATATAGTCGCCCTGTTTAAAGTATGGAAAAATAATGAAATTGCTATTTTTACAGTGAAATGTTGCGCTTATGTATATGGTTACCGTACAATTGATTTAACAGTAAAATGTTAAAAATCGAATGGTATCATTGAATAAATAAAATAAATAAAAAATAAAATTGTTTTTTTTTAATTTCGTACTTTAAAAAATTGAAAAAATTTGAAATTTTGAAGCATGATATCTTTGAACCATTTCAATAGATTTTTTTAATTTTCACTTTATATATTGGTAATTCTGCATCCTATCAAATTTTATTGGATAATTCAACATGTGTCATCATCCCTATAACCATGACGTTCATAAGTGCTTAAATATAAGAAATTAATATATTTTGCCTTATCTTATGTTTGTGAGGCTATTGATCAAAGCCTTACGAGTATGACTAGACTGAATTAGAGAAACGTATTTGTCTTAAAATTTATAAAACTAATTTGTGTAAAATTTTACATTATTTTTCTGGCCGGAATTTTTTGGGTATGTCCTTAAACTACGCCAAAAAGACAGGTATGGGCTAGAGATTGCTCCCGGGAATTTACAACTCAGTCAGAACCGGTACCGACCAATGAAAAATTCTCCGTTCTTTTCGGTACTGGTGAGGAAGGCAAATATTTTACACGTAGTGTGAAAATTTCCAGTGATATTATTGTGTAATTAATTACATTTGAATCGAAATTGTATGGATAATTGTTTGTTGCAATTTTTTGTGACACATCAATGCAATTGACAGTTTATCTCATTTATTTATCAAAAATGTAAAATTATAAAAAACAGAAATGGCCAACAACAAGGAAACGTCGCTAGTACATGGTAGAAGTAGACGGGTTGGGTAGGGCCGCACCGTCATTGAAACCAAAGAAATGTTGGATGGATTTGAATCTGTGCAGTGTCCCACGGATACACATGCTGGTGGCTCGGATTATCGAAATCATAATTTTGGATCTTAGCCAGCCCATTACTACACTAAGGCATCTGTTCCACCGTTCAGCGATGGCTTCACCGAGATGTTTGATGAACGTGGACATTTGCGGAGCGAAGAGGAGAGTGTAAGTTGCGTGACGTTTTTCAGAACGTTCGTGTATTTTCTTTTTTTCTCTTCTTCGGCGGATTTTAGGACGGATGCTACCGGACGTGAGACATAAGAGGGAGCGTCGGTTTCTACGACACGGATATCAAATAACGCCTCCCTCTGTGCATCCCAAGACGCCGCGGCAGCAGAGATCGCCGCGAAGTCCACCGTAGCCTTCGGTGATGATGGGTTCTTTGACCAAGTTCCCCCAAGCGTGCTGGCATTGCTCTCAAAATAGATCTCTAATTTCGTTGTGGCGTCGTGTTATTAAACCACAGTCATCATTGCCGCAGCCATCACATGATTTGGACATGGAGACAGGTGTTCTGTGGTATCGCAGTGTCAGTGCAATTCTAGTGGCGATAAGTCAAAATGGTCTTTCCTTGTCGGTATGACTGAGAGCCAAACGGAGGATTTTGTTTTAGTTTTTGTGAAAAAATTGAGCGATCGATTGCTCGTTTTTTCTTGTGCGAAAGTTTATCCGGAATAGACTCCGTTAGGGATAAATTCACCTTCAATGCGATTGACTAACTAGGTATATTATTTTAAATCCTAACTATCATTTTTCACACCTTTCCTTCAATTTTTATCTCATCACATTACTCTTCGTTCGGTAGCTTCTTATATATTAACGTGTATAGTGTTATTGTCACGTCACGTGTAACGTGACGGTATCTCTATGTGTACTTGTGTAGATATTGTTTTGTCGATGTTTTTAAAGTCATTTGGTATATGTCAAAAGCTTTTCATTTTAACTCCATTAACTCAAGACCCGGCTTAAAATGATTACATGGATCAAGGCAGCTTTCGAGTCTCAAAAATAGATCAAGTCAACACACTGTGCATCATATTTAGGAGAACAGGGTACTGAATGGCAGAGGGAAATGTACGTAACATTTGTAGATTTCAAAACCGCTAAGGTGGGCTTGTATCTGCATGAAATTGGTGTTCACAAAAATTCCAACCTCATAAACGCAATCTACTCGTACAAGAAATATTCTTGTAGCGCAGGATTTTCGGAGGATATTCTAGTTAATGCGGGTGTGCAACAAGGGGTCTTCCCTCTCTCCTTTTTCATGTTGCCCTTGATGGCCGCATGCTTAATTGCATTACACGAAATCATAGCGCCGCGGCATGGACTGAGGCCTCTCAAACATTTTAGAAGATTTGGACTGTGCTGATGACCTTTTTCTGCTAAGCCACACATGAGCTGATATGCAAGCAAAATTTGACGATCTTAGAAGGGAAGCAATGAAGACGGAAAGTGAACACTTGGAAGATCCAGGAAATTTGGTGCAGCGCGATAAGTATCTTACCGTTGCTTATTGGCACAAAGGATGTGGAAATGTTGTGTCGAAGACTGGAGGAGCCGGAGAGGACATCGCTTCGAGAATCGCCAAATCAAGAGCATCCTTCGCACAGCTTCGCCCCAAGCAAACTGATATGGAAAGTTCAGAATATTCCGATCAAACGGTTTACCGTGTAAAGACCGTGTTGCTATATGGGTACGAGATAGACGTGGAAAGTCACAAAAGATATCTCGCACAGATTTCAAGTTACGATAAACCGCTTCCTCAATCAGATTTTCGGCATATACTGGTCCGAGAAAAAATATAACCCTTACCTGTTGAAATTCGGCAATGAGACACCGATCGACCAACAGTAACTTAGGGATAGATTCGCCTTTAAACTTTCTTTATTATGTGTTATGTATTTTCTACTTTCCCAATTTTCAGTTCATACGGACATAACAGGTTGTAAGTATAGTATTTTTATTCTAAAACCATTGAAAATGTGACCAACAGAAAATCTATAACTGTAAAAGAGCCGTTTGAATAGCAACCCAGAAAGAAAAAAAACATACGCGAGGAATAATAGCTAATTTAGGAATAAAATTTCATTATATTAAAGCGAAATTACAAAACTTCAAAAAAAATTCTCAGTACCGAAGAACCGGGAATTCCCGGTTCCGAGCCAGTACCGGAAATCTCAGTACCGGTTCTGAAAAGAGCACCGGTACCGCAATCCCTAGTATGGGCACTGCGAATGGCATCTCGCTAAGTGTGGTAGGGCACGTTCAGCAAATGTCATCTCGCTCAAATCTGGAGCAGAGCCCGACTGGGGAAGTACCTCCACCTTACAGAAAACCACAGCCAAATAGCACTAGACCCTACTCATAGCGTTGTGTTCCTGCTGGTGAGTAAGGTTGCCAAAAAGCTCAAAGGGGACCCAGTGTGTTGACGATGAGTGACCCTCTTGTTCCTTTAGCCATCAACACAGTGAATCCTCCTTTTTGTAAAGGGTCGGCAACGCGCATGTGACTCCTTTGGAGTTGCAGGCGTCCATAGGTTACGGTAACTGCTTACCATCAGGCGGGCCGTATGCTTGTTTGCCACCGTCGTAGTATATAAAAAAAACAGCTAACTTAAAATTAAAATGCAGTCTAGTCTAGTAGCATGTGTTAAAAATAACAATGAAATTGTATATAAATAAGCCAGCACAATTATTTTCGGCAGATCTGAAAGACATGAGTCTTGGATTGTCAATAAGAAATATACTCAACCATTGAACTAGTAATGAACCTTATTAACAACCGATAATCCGATAATCTACTACCTTATAATTGAAAATGTCACAAATAGGTTGGTAAAAAATTCAAATGCTTACCCGACTTCATTAGGCCAAATATCACTCTCGAAGAAAATATCATTATACATGGACTCGGCTAGCTTGTCGAACAGCTCTGGAAACTGTCGCTCGTAGCTTTTGACCAACTCGATGCAACGGTGTGAGTATAACCACGTATTGGAGACTGGGCAGCGGCGGGTGTAGCCCGATACCTCTTGGTTCTAGAATAATATGAAATTGTATATTACTAGTAGTTCGCCTCGAACTGAGAACTCGCGATTTTCTTGCAAACGAGTGACCAATATAACAAGACTCTAATGATGATTTTGTCGAGCCCTCTAGGTCCATAACCCCTTGACCGATCATGCATGAACGAACTCTCAAATTGTATTGAGCTCTACTACAACCCCAACAAATCCATACTAATATTATAAATGGGAAAGTGTATGTGTTTGTTTGTTTGTCCGTCTTTCACAGCAAAACGAGGCGACGAATTGACGTGATTTTTTAAGTGGAGATAGTTGAAGAGATGGAGAGTGACATAGGCTACTTTTTGTCTCTTTCTAACCCCCCACTTCCCTAAAATGGGCGGTGGAAGTTTTGTATGGAGCATTACGGGGGGCAATCAGGAAAAAGGAACCGTGTTACCCCAAATTTAACGCGAGCGAAGCCGCGAGCAAAAGCTAGTTTCATATAAATCAGAAAAACGTTACTAAAGTTATCGTGCGACAACGAGTTCGGGTTGCACAGGCTGGTTCCACAACACGTATGGAGCTTAAATACTGCGAGCCATCCGGTTGCGTCTCGGACACTGTAACTACCCGACATTGCTTTAACTATTAAGACTTTTGCTATGGATAGGTAGGTGGATGCTGAGATGGATGTGTGGAGTGACGAAAAAGGATCAAATAAGGAAAAATATATTATAGAAGGAAGATTGAAAGTTGCACCCATGATAGATAAATTGAGAGCAAGCTAGACGGCAGCTTGGTCCGGGCATGTCCTGCGGAAGGACGACAGTCATGTGATGCGAAAGGTATTAGGAATGAACGTGGAGGGATATAAGAGGAGAGGGAAATCACGGAAAATATTGACATGAAAAATAATGTAGTAAACAGGCGAGGCACGTCCATAAGAGCCGAGCTGCCTCGCGAGGCGCTGCGTCAGGTGTGAACACGCCTAATAACATCATCCAATGATGATGATGAATAGGTAGGTAGATAGAGTGGACTTCAGTATCTATCTTTTTGTATCAGAAGTAGGGTAAAAAGCTACATAAGTTCAATTTACATTTTCTTGTATTCTCTTACTGGACTTACCTTTTTGTTGAATTTTAAATTAAGGCCGACATTAACTTTATTCTGTGTTTCAGTAGGTAGGTTGTTCCTTTGACCAGAAACCACCAGCACGGTTCCCGTTATTCTCGAAAGGAATTGAGGTGATATTCCTGCAAGATGATTTATAAATTTAACACATTAACTGCCAGACGAAAAATGACGTCCTACTTCAGAAACCGGGCGTCCATAGCTACGTACAAAACAACCCGCCCAGCGAGTTGTCCGGCATCTGAGAAAAGTTTACGAGCGCCCACGAGGCGGGTTCTTGGCAGTGAATGTGTTAAAGGGAGAATTTTTTCTGTCGCGTGAAGTCTGATATAAAATGATGTTAAATAAATATTTAGATTAAATCGAAAAAATATGTTTTTTTTTGCATTCCATGAACTCTTCTACCGTGTCTCAAACAAACATAATCCCATCAAAAACATTACACGTACAAAAATGCCAGTCTCGCAACGATATCCTCCTACTGCAAAAAGTATTGAGATCTAATGTAAAACCAAGCCGGTGTGCCGGAGTTTACTAACAACATGTAATTGTGATCCTTTGAATATTAGATGTCTATATTTTTATAATAAATAGAATGAGAATGATTTTGCGTTATGTTTCAATTTTCAGTGGCTTTATAGCCTAAACACTAGTAGTGTTCAAAATTTAGAGCTTGTGGGACTGCTAGAAGTACCTTAGATATATGATGATCGTGATCAATAAGTCAGTGACAAAATTAAGGAATTTTGACTTGCAATAATTCTTAAAGTATATGTTCAATGATTTCGGGAATATATCTTCCTTGTGTTATGGCCTCTTGGTCAGAGAAATTTTAGCCTTCTAGCTTTTTCGACAACCGAATTAGAGGGGGGTCGAAAATGGCCTGAATGGCTTCGGGAAAAGGATCGTACGGCCGTGCTCGACTTGGCGGGGGCGCTGCCGTGCCCCCAGATCTGTAGATTATGCATCTTCCTAGGCATAAGACTCATAAGAGTAACCGAAAGGAATACAGATTGCAGATCAACTCGCTTTAATAGCCGTAACAGACGAGCGGACCGGACCAAGGACCGATAAGGACGCTGCTATTTGTTAGAGTGGGGGAGCTATCTCGCTCTACAAAATAGCAGTGTCCTTATCGGTCCGTGGTCCGGTCCGCTCTGTTACGGCTCTAAAGCGATCTTTTCCAGGCAGTGATTAGTTTTGTCTATGAAAAAATTTCATACGTTCTCGATTAACCTATTGACCGCCACAGTCGGCTGTGGCCGACATCAAAAAGTTGTGCCATGGACGCCAACGACGGCTACAGCCGACAGGCTTTGTAATGCAATAGGGACCTACGCGGGCTTCCGCAAAGTTCAATTTCACTTGACAAAATGCGATTACGTGGCGTCGGTGGCGCGTCATTTTTGTTCAATGCTTGGCGGGCAAAAGGTTAATGACGCCGAAAAAACGCTAAAAGATGCCTTACCACAGGAAGCAGCGGCGTGGTTGGCGCTGCGGTACGGGCATATGTTGCCGTGCGCGACCGGCGTCGGCTCTGTTTGTTCCGTCACTTGCACTTTGATACGTCCGTTGCGGACAGCTTCTGAATCTACCACCTGAAAATAGGTTTTAAGTTAACTCGAACAATTTAGGAGTTAATGAAATTTAACGTACACAGGTCGGCGACGCCATTAAGAAGTTTTTCGTTATTCTAGTATTGTAATTGTACAACATCTTGAAGTAGAAACTTTTGTCAAGGTTGAAATATATTATGCTCATTGCTCAGTTTTAACACGTTGTTAACGTGCTAACCCACAGTACTTCATAATTTATTTATGGTATGGCTTACAATATGTTACACTTAAATTATTCAGGGTATGCAATTGCATCCATCGAAAGTAACTTGAGATCCGCTGGTTTCCCGTCCAAACTTGGTTATAGGACATTCAAAGACAATGTAGTGTACCGCCTGATCTGAGCAAATAATGTAATGACGATTTGGCTCAAAAACTTTTAATTTTGTTACTTAACGTAACGTAAGATGATGCAATTTGTGGCTAATATCATCATCATGGGCCACGACATTTTGACAGATGATTGTTGCAGTGTGTGGACTGGATCAGATGATGGTGCCGGTGCATCGTCTTCTGTGGCTTAGTAGTCCTATGGCAGCATGCCATCTCTTGCCACATCTGTCACAAGTGAAACGTGGGTCAGAAGGAGTAGCGGTGCTGCGAAGCCTTTTTTGTCTTAGATTGACGAGCCAGGCCTTGTCATGCTTGGCTAATATAACATTTAGTAATCCTTCATAGCACTGCTGCTACGTGAACAGACACACTCACGAGCAACAGGATACCCCTTTGCGGCTTCGAGAAGTATCCAGCTTCTCAGATTCTATTCAGTTTCAACCAACACAAGTATGAATTAACCCTTACCGTAGCCATGCATTCGTAATACTGCCCCTGCGTGAGCAGGAACACTAGCGACCCCACCGGAATCGCCTCCAGCGTCGTCGAGAATCATCCAGCTTGTATGACGTGTTCAGACACGTCCCGTCCGGTACGATCACTATTCTGAGTCAATTAACCGTTGTTTAATGACTAGGCATTTGTAGTCAAAAAACTACTATGTTAACCCTTACCGTGGCCATGCAACCGTAATACTGCCCCTGTGTGAGCAGGAACACTCGCGATCCCACCGGATAAGCCTCCTGCGGCGTCGAGGATCATCCAGCTTGTATGACGTGTTCAGACAAATTCCATCCGGTACGATCACTATTCTGGGTCAATTAACCGTTGTTTAGGCATTTGTAGTTAAAAACTACTATGTTAACCCTTACCGTAGCCATGCAACCGTAATACTGCCCCAGCGTGAGCAGGAACACTGGCGAGCCCACCGGATACGCCTCCTGCGGCGTCGAGGATCATCCAGCTTGTATGACGTGTTCAGACAAATTCCGTCCGGTACGATCACTATTCTGGGTCAATTAACCGTTGTTTAGGCATTTGTAGTCAAAAACTACTGTTAACCCTTACCGTAGCCATGCAACCGTAATACTGCCCCAGCGTAAGCAGGAACACTGGCGAGCCCACCGGATACGCCTCCTGCAGCGTCGAGAATCATCCAGCTTCTTGAATGACGTGTTCAGAACAATTCCGTCCGGTACGATCACTTTTCTGGGTCAATTAACCTTAGGCATTTGTAGTCAAAAACTACTATGTTAACCCTTACCGTGGCCATGCAACCGTAATACTGCCCCAGTGTGAGCAGGAACACTCGCGAGCCCACCGGATACGCCTCCTGCGGCGTCGAGAATCATCCAGCTTCTTGTATGACGTGTTCAGACACATTCCGTCCGGTACGATTACTATTCTGGGTCAATTAACCGTTGTTTAGGCATTTGTAGTCGAAAAACTACTATGTTAACCCTTACCGTGGCCATGCAACCGTAATACTGCCCCTGTGTGAGCAGGAACACTCGCGATCCCACCGGATAAGCCTCCTGCGGCGTCGAGGATCATCCAGCTTGAATGACGTGTTCAGACAAATTCCGTCCGGTACGATCACTATTCTGGGTCAATTAACCGTTGTTTAGGCATTTGTAGTTAAAAGCTACTATGTTAACCCTTACCGTAGCCATGCAACCGTAATACTGCCCCAGCGTGAGCAGGAACACTGGCGAGCCCACCGGATACGCCTCCTGCGGCGTCGAGGATCATCCAGCTTGTATGACGTGTTCAGACAAATTCCGTCCGGTACGATCACTATTCTGGGTCAATTAACCGTTGTTTAGGCATTTGTAGTCAAAAACTACTGTTAACCCTTACCGTAGCCATGCAACCGTAATACTGCCCCAGCGTAAGCAGGAACACTGGCGAGCCCACCGGATACGCCTCCTGCAGCGTCGAGAATCATCCAGCTTCTTGAATGACGTGTTCAGAACAATTCCGTCCGGTACGATCACTTTTCTGGGTCAATTAACCTTAGGCATTTGTAGTCAAAAACTACTATGTTAACCCTTACCGTGGCCATGCAACCGTAATACTGCCCCAGCGTGAGCAGGAACACTCGCGAGCCCACCGGATACGCCTCCTGCGGCGTCGAGAATCATCCAGCTTCTTGTATGACGTGTTCAGACACATTCCGTCCGGTACGATCACTATTCTGGGTCAATTAACCGTTGTTTAGGCATTTGTAGTCGAAAAACTACTATGTTAACCCTTACCGTGGCCATGCAACCGTAATACTGCCCCTGTGTGAGCAGGAACACTCGCGATCCCACCGGATAAGCCTCCTGCGGCGTCGAGGATCATCCAGCTTGAATGACGTGTTCAGACAAATTCCGTCCGGTACGATCACTATTCTGGGTCAATTAACCGTTGTTTAGGCATTTGTAGTTAAAAACTACTATGTTAACCCTTACCGTAGCCATGCAACCGTAATACTGCCCCAGCGTGAGCAGGAACACTGGCGAGCCCACCGGATACGCCTCCTGCGGCGTCGAGGATCATCCAGCTTGAATGACGTGTTCAGACAAATTCCGTCCGGTACGATCACTATTCTGGGTCAATTAACCGTTGTTTAGGCATTTGTAGTCAAAAACTACTATGTTAACCCTTACCGTAGCCATGCAACCGTAATACTGCCCCAGCGTAAGCAGGAACACTGGCGAGCCCACCGGATACGCCTCCTACAGCGTCGAGAATCATCCAGCTTCTTGTATGACGTGTTCAGACACGCCCCGTCTGGTACGATCACTATTCTGGGTCAATTAACCGTTGTTTAGGCATTTGTAGTCAAAAAATGACTTTGTTAACCCTTACCGTAGCCATGCAACCGTAATACTGCCCCAGTGTGAGCAGGAACACTGGCGAGCCCACCGGATACGCCTCCTGCGGCGTCGAGAATTTTCCAGCCTCCTGTATAACGTGTTCCGAAACGTCCCGTACCACGGCTTGGTACGCGTAGCCGCACGCTACGGAGCACCATTCAGGCTCGAATACCATTTGGGTGTTGTCTTGGATTAAGTATTTGTAACCTGAGAACAAAATTCAATTCAATTCAAAGACTGGAGTTAGAGGATTTGTAGCATATGCAAGGAGCGATGGCTATATGTACGGACAGTTTAAAAATACTATTGGCACGCAGGGCTTAGAAACCGGTATTTACGGTATTTTATAAAATACCGGTATTTTTACGGTCTTTCGTTTTCTATTTCATTTTTAATCGAACAATCTTATAATACGAAAACATTTCCTAAATACAATACTGAGTTCTATATAAATACCATAAAATAATGAAATATATTGGGTTATTTGCGAAAACCGGTTTCAAGCCGTAATGGGCAGTCAGCATTTGGCTCGGCGAATGTAAAAATAAATCTGAATCAAGCCTGTGCCCGAACTCACCGGACAGTCCCTACTAGATTAGGGTGGTCCAGAGACTGTAAAAGTTTGAACAAGAAAATAAGGAGACTCTAAATCACGCAAAAAGTGAAATAGAAAAACTCACGGTTTATTGATTTAAGGGTCTTATATATCTGTCTCGTTTTGAAAAAAACAGAAAAAGCAGATAATATGTACTGTTACTGAAATAATTTCTATTAACACTGCTGATAGCGAAGTTAGAAAGATAGAAGCCAAATTAGAAAACAATAGTTATTTGTGCAACAAGAGAGGAAAGTTGATTTTTCTTGTGAGTGTTGATTTTGAGTCCCGAGTAAGCGAATGATTCTATAATTGAATTAAGAGCGAAGCGAATGATTCTATAATTGAATTACGAGCGAAGCGAGTGATTCTAAGTTAGAATCTTGAGCGTAGCGAGGGACTCAAAAACACGAGATGTAAAATAACTTTGCTCTCGTGTGACACATACAACTTTTCACCTCAGTAGTGAGAACATATTAAAGGTTAAAAATATGTATTTCGAATTTGTAATAGACCCCGCAATATGAAGTGGCAGTTCATGGCCTTCACTAAATTAAATAATTTTAAACAAAAAAGAACGGACTTCACTTAGCATCCACCTTTCAAAACCAAATGCTCGAGCTGCTGTAAAAAAATACTTAAATCACTATAGGTGTGCCTATAATAGTTGAAGAGTTCCCTCGATTTCTCCAGGATCCCATCATCAGATCCTGACCTGGTTACAATGGGACCAACTGTGAAGTATACTCTTTCGAATAAAAAAAGAATTTTCCAAATCGGTCCAGCCGTCTTCGAATAATCGGTCGCACTTTCGTCACTGTGTATAGTCTAAACAATTTGAACTGAGCTCATCCACTTAGTGTCTTATCTTTTGTGTGTAAACCGCAGGCGCGCGTGCCACTATGGAAAAAATGGTTTGGCCACATGTTAGCGTTTACTGAATTTCTACTATATGGACCACGCAATAAGATTCAATATGAACTAATACGAAAAAAGCTCTATGTTCTATACGGTTGCATCCAGTACAAGCGATTCAAATGCTCTAGAACCAGCGTAATTCGACACCGAGATCCGAAACAAATGTGCATAATTGGAGATCGCGCTTGCACTGGTATTCCGAGCGCACGGCTAGTTAGCGATTAGGAGGCAATTGTAATTTTCGCGAAAGGGCAGGTAAAACAGGGTTGGATTCTGATTAAAACATTTGGGTGGATGTACGATTTACAAATATTTAATATATGAAATACATATATAATAGATTTTAATAAATATTGGGTATGTTAAAATTATAATCAGGCATATAAATACTTAACTATTTTAAAATTGCTTTCTTAATTTTACAGCTTAGACTTACTTTTACCTATAGCAAATTATGTACTGAGAATAACTCAATTCAAATATAAATAATATGAATTTCTAAAGCCTATTATAGTATAGAAGACGATTATTTTACTATAGTATAGTATAGAAGATTTATTAAAAAATAATGATTTAAATTTTCCTTCTGACATTTGCATTTTATTCTAGAAACATTCTAAACTAGTATTTTATTATACATTTTTTTATCTTTTAAGTTTTGTCGATTTTATTGTGAAATTATTATGATACATTTTGACCCGTATTTTTTTTTGTATAATTGCATCAATATATTTCTATTAATTATATAATAGCTTAAGATAATAATCGTTACTGACGATTCGAAAGTGCTTGTTGCTATGCCTACTTGAATAAATACATTTTTGACTTTGACTTTGAGTATTTAAAGGACTGATTATAATTGTAACATACTCAGCCTATATTTATTAAAATCTGTTATTTATTTATTTTCTTTTAAAACGTTTGTAAATCTGATAAGAAATGTAATAAACATGACAAACCCTCATTCGAGGAATAGTTGTAGGCACGTTAATTAATCTAGAAAAAAAAATGAAATTAATATGATGAAAAGATTAATATGATTATTTTTGTTGACTAATATGTACTGTAAATATATATATTTTTATATTTTTCTACAACACATTCGAATTATGATAACAAGCAGAACTATAATGTAGATTCATATTATTTATATTTGAATTGAGTTATTCTCAGTACATAATTTGCTATAGGTAAAAGTAAGTCTAAGCTGTAAAATTAAGAAAGCAATTTTAAAATAGTTGATTATTTACATGTCTGATAATAATTTTAACATACCCAATATTTATTAAAATCTATTATATATGTATATATATTTCATATATTAGATATTTGTAAATCGTACATCCACCTAAATGATTTAATCAGAGTCCAACCCTGTTTTACCTGCCCGTTCGGGAAAATTACAATTGCTTCCTAATCGCTAACTAGCCGTGCGCTCGGAATACCAGTGCAAGCGCGATCTCCAATTACGCACTTTTGTTTCGGATCTCGGTGTCGAGTTACGCTGGTTCTAGAGCATTTGAATCGCTTGTACTGGGTGCAACCGTATAGAACTTAGAGGGTTTTTTCGTATTAGTTGATATTGAATCTTATTCCGTGGTCCATATAGCAGATATTCAATAAACGCTAACAGGTAGCCAAACCCTTTTTTTCATAGTGGCACGTGCGCCTGCGGTTTACACACAAAAGATAAGACACTAAGTGGATGAGCTCAGTTCAAATTGTTTAGACTATATTCGCAGGGAAGTAGGCTTGTTCGAGCTGCTGGGGTGAAAATTAATTTACCCACCTTTCAAATTAACAGCATGAATTATAATATTTACGTTTCCTAGTTCTATTCCGAGGCGATTCTGATTACTGAAAACAAAAGAAAAGGTATCAATAAATTAGGCACAGATTTTTCTAAAAACTAACTTTGTCCAAATACACTAGTTTAAGCTAGCTATGAGTACCTAAATAGTTATAGCACTTTTAGTACAAATACACGGTGCCCGGCAGGATTGCGAGAGATGTTAATCTCGAATTCCTGAGGTTATAAGGTGTAATAAATGTTATATGATAAAATGTCAATTTTTTTTTAAATTAAATGTTATTGGTAAACCTATCGCTTAAAATAAATAAAATGGTACATTTTTATTCCTAAAAATAGTTTATGCAAAGTATTCCTTGTCATTTTGATATCTGTCAATAAGGATGTCTAGACTAGTCCCCATTAAGCGCGACATCGTGGCATTTTGCTCTGATTCCCAATAAAAAAAATGTTTTTTTTTGTTAATAGGTATTAACTGTGAAACTAGGCGACTTTCAGAAAAGTTTATACGATATTTTAGTCTCTAAATATGATCAGGAATACACTATTAAAATCTCTCGCAGTCCTCATGGGCACCGGGTATATTGCATAGAAATTTATGCACAGTGCACAGTGTTTATGGGATGATATCTCAAGGTTTTTTTTTTAATGTTTCGTTTGTTTTACTAATACCAAAAACGCGTAGTCACATGCAACAATATCCTACATAAAGAGGCGCTAAAACATCTACCTTTTTTGCAAAATGTGTAAGAGCGTGTCACATATTTTTCTAGCTTTCGTTATATCATTGCTCACACAGTTAACTGCCCATCGTTGAACTTTATGCCTTTTATAATAAGGTCCACCGATATACAGTTAAAGAGGGTCGCTGTTTTAACAAGATATGATTGCTGGGTGACTGTCAAGTCCTATTTTTTTTATACCACGACGACGGTGGCAAACAAGCATACGGCACGCCTGATGATAAACAGTTACCGTAGCCTATGGACGCCTGCAACCCCAGAGGATTCACATGCGCGTTGCCTACCCTTTAGGAACCTCATACTGTAGCCCACTGGGAAAACCTCGGCAGAGTTCATTCCACAGCCGCAGCGTTCGTGGGAGGAAATTCCTCTTAAACCGTACTGTACGCGACCCATTGGGCTCCAAAGTGTGGGGATTATTTGTTTAACTTACAAACTAACATGTATCCATCGTTGTTCGTCACAGGTATGGTCGGATTCCAAACACTAGAGACTAGGCGAAAACTGCTGCATATTATGCACTATTACCAGTTACTTCACAACAAAGTAGATGGCGCGATTACACTCGAGGGTATAGGGTATGGGGTTCCGAGGGGTCGTGGCTGTGCGGGCGGCGCGGTGGCGGCGCGGCGGCCTCGGCGCCCGTTCGCGGTCGCCGACGTGCGCAAGCCAAGAGTAACCAGATCGTAATAGAGTCGGACAATATTGACATTTTTGCAGATAATGCTGGTGTATTTTACAGAAAGGTTTTAAGGTGTATACATAATATTGTATAATTAGTAATTATACAATATTATGTATACACCTTAAAACCTTTCTGTAAAATACACCAGCATTATCTGCAAAAATGTCAATATCGTCCGACTCTATAATTAGAGTTACTATATAGGATATATAATGATCTCATTGTTTTCAGTTCTTTTAAGTTTACTTTTTCTAATATTTTATTTTGTTACTTTTTACGTATATTACCACGTAAGTGTTTTGGTGTAATACTGTTAACTTATGTGTAAATAAAGAAATAAATAAAAATAAAATAAAATAAATAATAAATAAAAACTTACTGTTCTATGATAGTGGAGCGTTCCGATATCCACTGCTTGTGTAAGTTTCCAAAGTTGGCTTCGGTGGTATAGCTCAGAGCGCCGTTGACATTGTTGTTTTGATGGTCGACATGGTGGAGCCGCATCTTCTCGTTTGACACCGAAATAACCCTAAAACACAAAGGGCTGATTCATAACTTCTTCCTCCATGAATTGGCGAAGGCACTACATTTTATGAAAGCGACTGCCGGCTGACCTTCCAACCCAGAGCGGTAACTAGGCCTTATAGAGATTAGGTCCGGTTTCCTCACGATGTTTTCCTTCACCGAAAAGCGACTGGTAAATATCAAATGATATTCCGTACATAAGTTCAGAAAACCCCAGTGGTACGGTACGAGCCGGGGTCTGAACCCGAGACCTCCGGATTGAAAGTCTTGACGTCTTACCGCCAAGCTACCTGCGCACTACTGATTCATAACTTCGGAACGCGTCATTTCAATATCATTTTTTTTAATGCCACGACGGTGGCAAACAAGCATACGCCCCGCCAGATGGTAAGCAACTACCGTTGCCTATTGACGCCTCCAATCCAGAGGTGTCATAGATGTGGTATTAATGCCTTCACCTTAAAAAACTAAGGTAAACAAGGGGAGTTGTGCAACCATATTTAAGTGATTAGCAGAGCTCGGATTTTTCACGGCAAAACAAAACACTAGCGTAATTTAGCCAGTGCTTGAAATATTATTTTATCGACACCTATCGAGTCTTACTAGAGTATATGACAGGTATTGCCTCAGTACATTTTTTCTTTTTTTATTCGATGGTACACCTATCAGTGTGAATGTCAAAATTTAAAAACTAACAAACGTGCGAAAATTTCGAAAAACAGGAGACTTACTAGAGCTCAAAATCAATATTTTTGACCAGTCTAAGGTGACCTACTGGGGGTTAGAAGGTTGTGCATTAATTACCGGACATCCTGTATAAGTAATAAAATAACTTTTCATTTTAGCTTTGCCATAGTCGAGCAACAAAGAGGTAGGTCTGCATGTACAACTTAGAACGAAGTAACTATACCACCTCATTTAAAATGATAGAAACGACTGCAAATTTCATCTCACATGACATATGACATTCACACTTTAACTGTCATTTCATTACGTATAAAACGTAAATTGCATCTAGGTATTATTTATTTCGCAACGCATTGAATCCGACGTGTTGGATATATGTATAATAACTTAATATTGCAAGGTATCAATTAATACAAAAATGAGTAATGTACAAGATCGGATCAAAACGTGGATTGAAAATCACCCTGAGTTAGTCTATAATGAAGTGACCTCCACTATATACTGCTCTATGTGTGATATGCATCTAAAACTGAAGAAATGCAATATTGAGAATCATGTGAAAAGCAACCGCCACAATTACCGTTCGGGGCAACCAAATAGGAAACATCAATTTTATTTCGATTTAATTATTTTTCTTATTTCATGCAACATACCATGGGCAACAGTCAACAACAATAATTTTCGTAATTTTTTTAACAAGTATTTATGTTGCGACTGCTCTATGACTTCTTTACCGGACGAATCGACCCTGCGAAAAATTTATTTAAATCTCGTGTACAAAAAAACTATACAGGGTATAAGAGAGGTAAACAAAACCAATTATTTGTGGATATCTATAGACGAAACGCCAGATTTCATGGGAAAATGTGTGACAAACGTGGTGATTCGGTCTTTGCAAAAAAATTGTTCTAAGCAATTTTATCTTTTGGGGTCGAAGGTTTTAGAGAAGGTAAATGGGGAAACAATAGCAAACCTAATAATAAACCGATTAAAATTTTTGTTTCAAAATTCTTTCAATGATAACGTAAACAATTTGCTTTTACTTTGCACAGATAGTGCCGCATATATGCTTAAAGCCGGTCGTATTTTAAAAGCAACGTTTCCTCGTATGAAACACATTACGTGTTTAGCTCATGGTCTGCACCGGGTTGCCGAAGAAGTGCGAGATAATTTCAAAGGTGTGGATGGGTTGATATCGAATGTCAAAAAGATATTCCTAAAATCTCCAGAGCGTGTACGCCTTTTTAAGGCAAAATATCCGTCCATTCCCCTACCTCCCGAGCCAATTATCACCAGATGGGGAACTTGGATATCTGCTGCGGTATATTACGCTCAATACTATGAGCAAATACGTGATGTCGTCTCCATACTTGCTAATGACTCGGCAGCTATAAGAGCTGCAAAAAAATGTTTTCAAACACGCAAACTACGACCGGAGTTAAATTTCATTCGCGACAACTACGAAGTAATAGCCTCTTCAATAGAACAATTGCAATGTTCGACTTTATCCATTGCGGAATCCTTCCTCATTCTGGATACTGTTCGTTGCTACGTAAACTGGAGTAAACTTTTACCAGTGATACGTAAATTTGAAGCCGTGCTCGAACGAAATCCTGATTACGAAATTTTAAGAGACATATCTGAAAATATTACCCGAACTGATAATGAATTCTATAAATTTGCTCCCTTGACGTCAACTGAAGTTGAACGTACATTTAGTGTACATAAATGGATTTATAGTGATAAACGCAACTGTTTACTCCCAGAGAATGTTGAAAAGATAATGATCATCTACTCCTATCACTATTACCCAAATAAAATGTCTTGTGCTGCTGTGTGTACTGACGTAGATTTTGAAGAAGAAATTGCGTCTGTTTCTAATATATAGTAACTTTATACAAATGTTTTTATTAGTTTTATTACATATTAATTTTATTTGGTGACTTTTATTTCTTCTAGTTCTGAATTATCGATATCGATAAAATAATATTTCAAGCACTGGCTAAATTACGCTAGTGTTTTGTTTTGCCGTGAAAAATCCGAGCTCTGGTGATTAGGAATCAACATAAGGAAAGGGTAGGCAACGCGCATGTAAATCCTCTGGGGTTGCAGGCGTCCATAGGCTACGGTAACTGCTTACCACCAGGCGGGCCGTATGCTTGTTTGCCACCGTCGTGGTATAAAAAAAAAAAAAAAAAAAACATGATTTAATGTTATCTAAAGTTATCTTATTTGTACGTAATAATACACTAAATGCTAATCTATTTTAACTGCTGTAATGTACGGTGTTTTCTGATTAAAATCGATGTTCATAAAAATAACAACTAATATTAACGACATTTCAAATTAAATAGAGATTTGACGTAATAGTACATTACTGCAGAGACCAGTAAGTAAGCTTTCCTGGCTGAGTATTTAGTAGCCGTCCGAGTCAAAGACGAGGACGGCTACAATACGAAGCCAGGTAAGCTGATTACGGTCGAAGCATGTATAGTGCTTTTCTCAAACATGTAAGGAAATATTTTAATACATACCCAAAAATACCACCTAAACTTAAGCAATTTTTCTTATAATTGCTCTAGGTAAACGTACTCATGTTTAAAAAATATGTATGAAAATGAAAAAAAAAAATTACATTTATTCCTTAAACGACTAATTTTCAAACTTATTTATATAAAATTACTTGTTTAATGCTTCAGTTACTGGCTGAGTGATTTAATGTTGTATGAAAATCCTTTACGTACGTCGCGCTGAACCTGCCTTGGAATAGAGTCCCTACTGGTCTCTAATTACTAACGTAACAGGAACATTTCCGAGCATGTTTGAGAAAATATAATAATGAAGAAAACATATATCTCACTTAGCCTTAGTCAGATGAGGCCACCCCACCCAGATGATCTTTCCTAGTACATCCTGGGCGATTTTCTCCAACTGTGGCTCTGCATTAGGTTCCCTGATTATTTCCACCATCATGTTTTCGTTGCGGGATGGCTGGTCGAATACTTTCACCTTACATTTCTTCAGGCACGTCTGTGATAAGAAAAATTATCATTCAAAACAGGATGCAATTAGAATTTTAGGCAAGAAAGTTCTTTACATGTTCACACTGTATAAGGATGAATGAAACAATAAATGGTCGCCATTTTGAACTTTAGTTTAGTCGGAGCGCTTAAAATCCGATAGTGCTTGCTTTGCTTGTGTAACACAAATCATACTCTAGGGTGCGTCTACGCTAGGCGAGCCGAGGACGAGCGGAACTGTTCTCGGGTTCCTCGTTCTCGGCGTCAAGTGTGGTTCGAGGCTTGTAAGTCGGTCCACACTAGACGAATTGTGTTCGGCTCGTGCTCGGCTCGCCTAGCGCGTCTACGCTAACTTAACAAAATTCGAACCTGTGCAAGGGGAAAACGAGTTTCTTTACCAGCTGCCTGCTTAAACCTAGAAATATTTAAAGCGTTTCTAAGGTTTTTACTGACCTTGTACTTCAGGTGCCTCATGGTAGGGAAGCCGGGGTACATCATGTCCCGCTTGGCGTTCGGCAGCATGCCCCGCTTCAACACGTCGACAGGTACGTCTAATTCCCTGCGGTACACTAACTTCTCTACGGCGTGGCAGTCTTGGATGGCTGGGAAGTATTCTGGGGCTTCCATGGTGCCTGCATAAGTTTAAGATTTAGCGCCGATATTTTCAAATGTAATTAAGGCATAGACCCCAAGACCCCGCATTGCCGGGCGACCCCCGCTGCCACGCTCGAAGTAATTTCACCCTATAGTGAGACACTAATTTATTGTAAGTGACAGTAAACTTAGTACGTCTCCATGGCAACCATTAATGTCTGACTCTCTTATGCCCCACGGAACAATGGCGCGTTCCCTGTCTAGCTTTGCGTGTTCCCCTCCCGCACCCCTTCTTTTTGGCAGCTTAGGTTTCAAAGAAATAACGCGCTAAGCGGAGTATACACTCGCGATCAAAAAAATCGACTCAAGCAACATTTTTTACTTTTGGTCGTATTTCCGGAAAGCGGGAAATATTTTAATAAAACTTTGAATGCAATTTTATTACGAATTTGTTCAGCTACAAAAAACAGTAAAAGACATCGATCTCAGTTGCGTAGTTTTTAGGTTATCGCAGTTTTTGTACAAAATGGCATTTTACATGGTTATGATATGCACGAGTTGTGCCCTCTTGAGACCAATAAAAACCGGTGTAACCGGTTATTTCTTATCATTCGCTTATCAGAAGTTGACCAGTGCACATCTCCTCGCAATCTTACACCGGAATCACCTTCGAAAAATGGATACCACCGAAGCTGAAGCCACCGAAGTCGTCACCTTGGTGAATCGAGGATTCTCGCAGCGTTCTGTTGCTGAGCAGCTGAATTTAAGCCAGTCTGCTGTCTCCAGAGTTTATCGTCGGTTTTGTCGGTTTGGAACCTTGAAACGGAAACAAGGATCTGGCCGTCAGCGGTGCACATCGGAGAGGGATGACCGCTTCATCGCCACCTCCAGTCTTCGTAATCGCCACCGTACCGCTGTTGCCATCCAGCAAGACCTGATGCGGAACCGGGTTGTGCCTGTTAGCACCTCAACAGTTCGGCGGAGACTCAAGGAAGCCAACCTTACCCCAAGAAGACCTGCTACTGGGCCCAAACTGACTCAGAGGCATCGGGACGCTCGGAAGGAATTCGTGGCGACCTACGAAAATTGGACCTACGACCAATGGTGCCGCGTACTCTTCAGCGACGAGTGCAGAGTGTGTCTCCATGGCAGCGACAGAAGAGGACGGGTGTACCGAAGACCTGGAGAGAGGTTCGCCCAGTGTTGCTTCGCTGAAACAGTCGCCTACGGTGGAGGTTCCGTCATGATGTGGGCGGGGATTTCTATGGAGGGGCGGACCGAGCTGGTTTTTGTTGATGGCGGGGGTCGAGGCGGTGGTTTGAATGCATCACCGACATCCTGCAAGACCATGTCGTCCCCTACGCCGGGTTCTTTGACGAGGGGTTCCATTTCATGCAAGACAACGCCCCTTGTCATACCGCCCGCGTCACAAAGGAGTACCTTGACGCAGTTGGCATCCCGACTCTGAAGTGGCCACCTCTGAGTCCTGATTTAAATCCTATCGAGCACTTATGGGATTACCTGAAACGCAAGGTTCGAGCTCGCAATCCTGCTCCGGAGACAATTTTGGCCCTGAAAGAAGCTTTGGTCGAAGAGTGGGAAGCATGCCCCCAGGATACCATCAGGAAGCTGATAAGGTCAATGAAGAGACGCATGGCATGTGTGAAAAAGGTTTTTGGTGGTAACACCAGGTATTAAAGATAAAAATAAATTGTTATTCGTTCATGAAAATGTTTTTTCTTTCGTTGTTAAGGTCATTTTTGCACCCAAATTTTACACCTCCTTGGTATGCTAGCTTGTTTTTCATGAACTGAAATTTTTCGCCTGAAAAACATGCTCGTATTGAAAGCTGACACTGTTAGCTCTAAAATGGTACCGTTGCTTTTTTGATCTCATGATTGGTTCCTGAGATATTAAACGATGAAATTAAAAATTAGTTTGAGTCGATTTTTTTGATCGCGAGTGTAGAGATATCTTGTATATGAATTAAGGTAAGGAATGTAAAATTATTTTCTCAAACATGCTCGGAAATGTTCCTGTTACGTTAGTAATTAGAGACCAGTAGGGACTCTATTCCAAGGCAGGTTCAGCGCGACGTACGTAAAGGATTTTCATACAACATTAAATCACTCAGCCAGTAACTGAAGCACTAAACAAGTAATTTTATTTCCTTACATGTTTGAGAAAAGCACTATACATGCTTCGACCGTAATCAGCTTACCTGGCTTCGTATTGTAGCCGTCCTCGTCTTCGACTCGGACGGCTACTAAATACTCAGCCAGGAAAGCTTACTTACTGGTCTCTGCAGTAATGTACTATTAAAAAATCCGAAAAAAAAAAACGGCGATGGCGGGATGAACTAGACTCCTTTTTGAAGGAGTGGTCAGACACAGCACAGGATAGGTATCGTTGGAAAGATGTGGGAGAGGCCTTTGCCCAGCAGTGGGACACGATAGGCTCCATATAATAACAATAAACTGGGATACCGACATTAAATACCAGTATATTTCGTCAGGTGACAACCAAAACACAATAATTATTAAACGAAAATGAACCTTGTTTTTTTTAGTAGTACGGCTCATTATGGCTATGAACTAATGGTAGTAGTTAGTGAGTTTGGGTTGTCATCCGACGAATTGTTTGGAAATAATACCGGTATGTGATCCCTGTTTCAAATGTTTATGTGTGCCATACGATTAAATAAAGAAAATAAATTTCAAATCTCTTGCATTGTAAGGCTGAATCTACGACAAATGAGGCAAGTTTAGTTTGAAAATCAATTAAACAGAGTAATCATTTTAGTTAGTCTATGGTCAGTGTACGTTACTTGTCAAACTTGAGTTAACGTATCTGAAAAGATGTGTCCAGATTTGACGAATGCTCGCTCACAGCTCGGGTGTATATTTTGTACGAGCGGTTCACATTTGTCGCGATAGTGGTGCATTCGCTAGATTTAGAGTTACATATAGAATTAAGCGAGTCGCATATTTACACAAGGATGAAAAACCGGCCAAGTGCAAGTCGGACCACGCATAATGGAGGGTTCCGTACCTTCAACGGAATAAGAAAAAAAAAATTATCAAAAGGTCGTATACAAATTCAAAATACAAATCTAAGTAGCGGCAAACAAAATACACCTTATGGTAAAATTTTGTATAGATACGTGTTACAGCTTCCGAGTAAAATGGCTGTGACATACGGACGGACGGACGGACATGACATGATGATGTTTTTGCCATTATATAGCTACGGAACCCTAAAAACGTAAACCCAACAACAATGGGGTAAAAGTTCAAAGCTAAGATTACGTTTAACAAACTCACCTAAGCTTTCTTTTATCCAGTTGTACACAAGCATTGGCCCGTGTGTATTTCTATTCAACTCCTCTTCTGTCAATCTCTGGTAGCATGGTGTCATAGCTGACAGAAGATTTACCTGCAATTATAGTAAATTTTGTATAACAGTTACAAGCAACCTTCAACCTTAACATAATGCGATAAGATTTAATTTTAACTGACCGCATTAATAAGCGATATACGCACCACAGTCATAAAAGGGTAACAGTACTAAGAGTGGACTACAGGTCAGTTTCACATAATTCGACCGTCTATTGTGATAAGATTCAAAACTCACTGACCTCATCAATAAATGGTATAAGTACGACAGCCTCCCAGTCGTTCCTCTTGCCGTTGAGGTCCGTCTCGAAGTTGATGGGGTAATAGTGGACTATGGGGGAGTCTTCGTCCGTCATCAGGTCATGGAATGGCGCCGGTAGCAGGTGCTTACTGGCTGACGGCAGTACAGCTAGAAGCTGTAATATAAATTAGAAACAGTAAAATTTCACAAAGTAGATATTACTCATAATCTTTCCTTTAGTCTGTTTAAGTTGAGTCAAGATAAATTTTAAACAAAAAAACCGGCCAAGAGCGTGTCGGGCCACGCTCGGTGTAGGGTTCCGTAGTTTTCCGTCGGTCACAGAAAGTGTCCCCACTTAAGAGTTAAAATAACACCGCCATGTAGGATATGATATGAGCGTTCCACCTACAGCGACATCTATCGGCAAATTAAGTAAACTATTGCGCGCGAGCTTAAAGTATGGAAGATGATTTTTATGGGATAATTCTTTATTGCGTGAACCGATTTTCACCGTTTTTACTTTATTTGAAAGCACGTCATTTCATTGATTTTGTAGAAATTACAAGTACAATAAACACCTGCTTATACGGTTAAATTACAAACTTAGTTCAGAAATTATTTTGTAATTTTTTTTCAAAAACTATTAAACCTATCAAGTTCAAAATAATTTTCCTAGAAAGTTTTTATAAAGTTCTACTTTTGAGATTTTTTTCATATTTTTAAAACTTATGGTTCAAAAGTTAGAGGGGGGGGACACATTTTTTTTTACTTCTGGAGCGATTATTTCCGAAAATATTTACATTATCAAAAAATGATTTTAGTAAACCCCTATTCATTTTTAAATACCTATCCAACAATATATCACACGTTAGGGTTGAAATGAAAAAAAAATCACTCCCCACTTTACGTATAGGGGAGGTACCCCAATAAAAGATTTTTTTCCACTTTTTATTTTACCACTTTGTCGGCGTGATTGATATACATATTAGTACCAAATTTCAGCTTTCTAGTGCTAACGGTCACTGAGATTATCCGCGGACGGACGGACGGACGGACGGACGGGCAGACATGGCGAAACTATAAGGGTTCCTAGTTGACTACGGAACCCTAAAAAGAACCGACTTCACTTAGCATCCACCTTTCCAAAAGCAAATGCTCGAGCTGCCGTAAAAAATACTCATATCACTATAGGTGTGCCTATAATATAATAGTTGAAAAGTTTCCTCGATTTCTCCAGGATCCCATCATCAGTACTTGACCTGGTTACAATGGGACCAACTGTGAAGTATACTCTTTCAAACAAAAAATATTTTTTTCAATTCGGTCCAGCCGTCTTCGAATAATCGGTGAACATACATTGAAAAAAAAATTAGCCAAAACAAAGATCCCGACGAGTTGATAACCTCGAAATCTTGTAGTCGGTTGAAAACATTTCGTTTCATTCTTAGGCGCTAAGTGCCTATTGTACCAAACGATCTGTAATCGTTAGTACTAATTACAGTAAGTTTTTATAAAACGTAAGTGACAAGTCAATGTCACTTTACGCAAAATTATAAGAACATAAAAAACATACCTGTTCAAAAGGCTTGAAAGGCTCTCCCAGCTCAAACTCAATGTTCAAATCCTTGAACCCCTTAATATCAGAAATGTATGGCGCGTAATGATGCGGGTAGTACCAACACCAGGACGGACAGCCTTTGTAGTAATAGAATAAGTTCCATTGAATCGCGCGCACGTAGCCTTCCGCCTGGTCCGCTAATACTTCTCTGAGAAATATATGTTATTAAATTGTTAAATCTTGGAATACAGGGACAATGGTGTTATAGAATAGGCCATTTGGATCTAAAAGGTATATAACTAGAAAAGTCCCGTGACTTGGTTATTTGGCGATAAGTTTGCTACTTATTTATTACATACAAAATGTGGCCGTGTCTCGTGTTTTTTTGTTTACATTTGTTCGACAATAGATATCTCTATTTGTACATTCACACATTTTTTTTGTAACAAGATGTAGAATGAAATGCAATAATGGGTAAGCAATTTTAATAGAATAAATACCGAAATCTGCTGCAAAATATGTTTTAAATTGTTATTTGAAATTGTTAGGAACAAATAAGTGTCCTTTTATTTTATATACTTATATTAAATAATATACTTACGCAGTGACCGCTGAATAATCTAATTTGTTCATGTAATAATCCTTCTTGTGGAGTTTGAATTCCATTTCGAATGTGGCTTCCTCTGAAAAAAAAAATTATCAATTGATAATCTATTGCAACTTCAACTTAATTTTTAGTATGCATGGGTAGAGTAGTAAAATTGATTAATTAAAAATAAAACACTACTTTTTCAGCAATAATTACCGTCGCTAGTTTCTTCGTATTCCTCATCTTCATCATTGTCGACGTCATCGAAATACTATGAAACAAACGAAAAATGTTTTTGTAGACATGTTATACCTAACATGATTTCAAAAGATCTGGCACGAATGTGCGACAGTCGCGAGATAGTCTATCCGTATCCTTAACCAAATTATTGCGCAAACTGTACTTTTTTTTTTCTATCGTTATTTAATTTTTATGCTCTTCCTGTTTACATATTTATTTATTTTTATTGTAATTGTGATTTGTCATTGTTGTGTCATGTTCCGTGACATCACTCACGTGTGGCCCCGGCGGAAGACCAGCGCTGGCCTACCAGGCTAGCACCATGCTGAGTCGGGGCCATTTCGTGGCAACCATATAATTAGTCCTTAGATTAAATATGTTTGTATGCATGTTGTTGTTGTCGCGAATAAATGTTTTTCTTTCTTTCTTTCTTATAAATAGTATTAATAAACCAAGCAGTAGAGATCACTTAAACTTAAACATTGCAATTTCTAGGGCCCAATCTGTGGTGTACACTGCCTCTCGACCTTCACTCGACTCCCTAAGTGCCGTAACTGCTATTACACCTATCTATCTGACAGATTGAGCCGGAAAAATTGAAATGTCTAATACCGGTTTTAAGTACACGTCAAAACGGTCTTTATAAAGTAGCAGCCAGTTAGCTACTACACTTGTAGTTGCAGGTAGTTAGATGATGTGTAGCACGTAAAACGATAGTTAAAGTTGGGATATGCAAGCAAACTAAAAGTTCAGTTAATAAGTTGACTCTCTTTCTCAAGAGTCTAAAGTGCCGTTTTATAGTAAAACTAGCGACCCGCCCCGGCTTCGCATAGGATAAAAAATGGTTATCCCTAAGAGATAGACATATACTTCAACATATACATCGCGGACTTTTTTGTAGACCTTTTTAAGGTGTACAATACTGTATTTTGATCTATCTCGTAGGGTTCAATCAGCGTTTGCAATGTAAGCGCAAAAAATGTGTTTATTTCATCACATTAGAAACCTCTAAAATTATCAGTGTTTCTCTACTATACTAAGCATGTATTATACTTATAAACGTTCCTCTTGAATCGCATCAAAATCCGTTGCGTAGTTTTAAAGATCAAGCATAGGTACATAGGGACAGACAGCGGAAAGCGACTTTGTTTTATACTATGTAGTGATATTGTTGATTCTTTTGCTTCCGCTGTTAGTGGCTGTTTGACAGGTCGTGCGGAACGTGCGACTCCAACGTGGATTATAATCACGTCTGACACATGTCAGACGTACATACGTTGTAAGTGACCATGTACAGTGAATAGACTGTACAAGTAGGCCCACACTAACAATGAGTCCTATATAGGTAAGTAACATTTATTAATGTTTTTTACAAGCTTTTATTTAACTGTGTTTGTAAGTTAGTTTGTTGTTTAGGTAAAATCTTACAAGCCAGATTTGAACCAGTTCCTGATAGAACTGAAATTTTGCATACCTGCGTAACTTGGACTACAATACAATATTTCGGTACTATCGAGCTGGTCTGATGATGAAGACCGAAGGTGATCATAAGAACTGTGATAAAACAATAGAAGCTTCTTGTGTTTGGGCTTGTTACAATCATCTTGTAGAGCAGTAGACGACTTTTGAAAGAAGAAGCTTGTATTAAAAAATAATACATTATGAAACAAGTGTGCTAAGTTGATCATTACATACGAAGCGATATTGTGCGCACGAACGCATGTGAGTGCGCATAAGGAAGCTGAGCTTATGTAATGATCAAGCACACGCGTTTCATACGACGTTTTTCAACACACTTGCGAGGAAATAACAGAATAGTAGTATAATTAATAACCTATTAAGCTTTTGATAAATACATTAATTGTCAGAATGTTTACAGGATAGAGGTACTTACGAACCTAAGATAATTAAATTTAACTAACCTTTTTTGTGATGTTATTGAGTATCTGGAACTCTTTTTCAAATCATTTCATAAAATTAATGACTTCACATTTATTGTGCAATATTTTTCACGTATTTTTTTCCTTACGTATTGCTCACTTGATTTTTATGATGACATTTTACTAGTATGTATCACAATTTTGAAATATATCCAGAGGTTAAATTAACGCTAAAGTTATCTTCTTATTCATTGAAAATATAATTCGTTTAAATTTTTTTTTATTTTTTTTATTTAGCAATATTTTGGTAGTATTTATTTCAGTCAACACACATTACAAGAGAAAAAAAAACCTTTATCTAACATGCACATATCCGCAGCGCAGGCTTCGTCAGGTGACAAATGGAAATCCACAACACGCTTCGTCTCACACAAACCAATGATGGAATCCGCAGAAGGCTTCGTCATTATTACAAATTGATGTGATTAATTAGTTGATCGTACCTGGCGCAAATGTCCCCATTACACTGGCAGCGTTACCGCGTTGAATGGCCAATGAGATCTGTTGCACCAGGTACTCCCCCACAAATTTCTTAGCCTCCACAGCCCAAGGCCCAGCAGTCTCGACTGCAACCGGCACGAAGTCGTACACTGGTTCCAAGGCAGAGTACTTGGTATGCTTCAGCTTGGCTGCATACTCCGCGGCTGATCCAGCGGATCTAATGGTGTTACTCATGTGGGATGGTGCAAACGTACTAACGCAAGTCGCATCCCACAAGAGGCACCGACCCTTCTGCCATGGAACCAGTGTCAGACCATCAGGCCTTTGGCAGTCCGTTCGGCACAACCCTGGAGGTTCCAAAACGCAAGGCACGTTGGCCGACACCAAAGCCCTGCGAATAACACCATTAATCGCATGATGCCTCGAAAATCGCCCTGCGCATTTCATGCAACTAAGACCATGGTGTCCGTCTTCCTCAACCATGACCCCACAAATACATCGGTGCGCTTCGCACACCTTGCACCCTAATCGTAAAGCAACCGCGATTCTCAACGAGTCATTGTCCAAGAGCGTGCCTAATGATGGGGAAGGCAGCGCGTGTAGCCACGCTCCAGACTCAACCTTAGATGCGGCTTTGAGGCGCGCCAAATCGGAACCTACTGCATCTCCCACCAAACGAGTAACGATCTTCTGGCACAAAATGTCATCCCACCCCCTCTGTACGAAAAGATTTTCTGGCCGCTCACCATCGCCGCAATAAGAAGTCCACTTGGTAAGCGCTTCCGCAAGAAACGGTACCCGGGTAATATCACCATCAGTCGACAAAATTCGAGTGACAAGACCCAAACTACCGTGAGCAGAAGCAAGGAATGCTACCACTCCAACCACACCGGCGTATTCCCAACCCTCCGTGACGAACCGGAAGGGCAGCCTGACACCATTGCGCTTCTCCTAAATCGACATTTAAGATGGATTGAAGGGCCAATCTTAGTGTTTCATCGAGCCTCGCGATATCTTCCTCAAACATCCAAGTTGGCGCAGTTCTTAAAATGTACATTAAGCGCGGCATCGCGAAACAATTACGCAACAGTACCAATGAGACATGCGAAGACAGGCTGCTCAGAGTTTCCTTAGCCTTGACTAATGACAACCTCTTCTCCTCAAGCGCAGCACTGACTCCTTCGTAGAAAATAGGAGCACCTAACAGACACAAGGTTGACCTCTCAAGACGCCGCACACCCGGTAACAATTCCTCAAACTCTGACGATCCACCTATATCAGCAGCGCCACACGCAAACAGTTCGCACTTAGCAGGGTTTATTTTCAAACCGATCTCCTTCAATGCTGGCACAAGCTTTTTGAGGTCATTAATCACGGTCTGCGGACCAATCGTCCCGTCATCCAAATACCATACGTTTAGGGGTGAGTCCAACAAAGAAATGACCTTCTGTATAGCCAGGCAGAATATTAACGGCCCTAAGGGATCACCCTGCTGAGCACCAACCTGTGATTCCAATGAGACGCCATTGAATAGAAGCCTGCTCGAAGACGCATAACATTGTTGAAGAAATGGGTAGAGAGAAGGCACCCGGTCCACAACTTCTCCAAGAATGGTGTCTCTCTCGACGCTGTTAAATGCGTTCTTTATATCGATTTTAACAATAACCGCATCTGTGTTCTCATTTGCGAGCGCATAAGACCGAGTGGCGTGGATTGCTGCCTCGCAGCCCCGAGCCGTTCCGAAGCCTATCTGAAGAGGCTGAAGATAGTTTGCCATTTGCTCCCTAACGGCTCGGCAGCCTAGTTTAGCTGCAAGACGGCGTAATGTGCACCCTACAGCTATCGGCCTTATTCCCCCGTCCTTCTTCGTGAGGGCGCAAAGAGTAGCGCCGTACAAATACGGGCATACCAGTGGGTTGAGGGAACCCTTTAAAAAAAAGTTGCAAAGTTTCGTTACTGACCTAGTCTAGTAACCGGGGACCATTGCTGCCCGCTGCAGAAGATGTCAAATCTTTCAAATGCTGCGGACGCAATCCATCTAAACCTGACGCAGACCCATTATAAAAGCTCGCTAAAGCCTCCTTCACATCTGCTGGCGTCACTGAGATCGGACAAATTGAAACATCCGGCTCAGGTGGGAATACCAGTGGCCTGGAAGGCGAAGGGTGCTTTTCCCGGAGCGATGCGACAGTCTCGTTGTTTATTGGTGCTAAAGATTTGATTGGATTTAAAGATTTGTTTAAATTAATAAAACACGACGAGAAAAATCTAACAAATAAACAATGATTTGAGGTTAACTTATATCTAGGATTATGAGCATAAAAGCGGTGGAATAAGAACCTCGTTACGAGCAGGTGTGTTGAAATAGTAGTTTATCTACACTCATATTGTAAGTCCTCTAAAATGCGTTCAAAAACCGTAGGCAATGACCAGCATTACAACAAACGATTTCACTATGATAAGTTTCTTATCTGTGGCAGTAATGTAATTTTAACTTTACATGCTCAAATATTGTTAAGTTATGAGTTTCAAATTTGGAACAGCTGTCAAAACCAACACAATTTCAATGGGTTTCTATTCTAGTATGAATAGATTCTAAAATGTTGTCGATACGAAACGTCAGTACGATATATTTTTTGACATAAACCGCACGACATTTTGATCTCGGATGACATGAGAATAAGCACTTCGTTCGTTGGCTAATATTAAAAAAAAAACTCGCGACAGAAGTTTGTACATATATATATTTCTCTATGGTTTGTACGGCCGCCATTTCTGTTATCAACTTGTCAGTTATTGTTGGTCGAAACATTTTTAATGGCGAAAATGTAAATGTTTACTATTAACTATATTATAATAAATAAATATACTTTCCTTATCAGTTGTAATTTATTTATTTTTATTAAGCTTACACCTGTGGGTATGTTTCAGCACTTGTATCTATCTACCTAGTAATGCAGGTCAATTGCATTCGGCTTCTGAACCCATCTTTGAGTACTTGCAATATGTGTGTAGATAAAGTAATGTATGCAACTGTACATAATTAGGCCTTAAAACACTCGTGTGATCCTATAATGAAACTCGCTGCGCTCGTTTCATTAAACCCCACTCGTGTTTTAAGGCCCCTCATTATGTATCAGTTGCATAAACTACTATTTCGATACAAGTGCGAGAAATATGTCATTTTGCACGAGCACAGAGGTTACTGGACTCGAGCCGAGAGGGGAGGGTCAAGACTCGGGACGAGTGAAAATGACACTTCCGCACGTGTGTCGAACAACGTTTTTTAATACAATTGCGAAAAAACTACAATAAAATAATAAAATTACATTTATATTCTGTCAGTGTACGAAAGATAGCTTCATTCAATCGCGCGTTGTTCAAGTAATACTATTGGGTCTCCCATAATACTCCTTTATGCCCAATCGCGCGTAGTTCAGGTGGGTCATTTATAAGCGGGTCTCGCATAATACTCATTTATTTAAAATTCTGATCTGCAAATCGTGCGTAAAATCAAACTTTACGCACGATTTGCAGATCAGATTACTTTTTAGCACTAGTGCATAAAATCAAACTTTACGCACGATTTGCAGCTACATAAACTAATCTTTTTGAGCAATTGTATTAAAAACACTTTTTTAAAAGCTAACTTACCATTTCCTGGGTGCGATTTATTAACGCCTGCAGTGCGTCGTCTGGCGCATTCGCCTTTATGTCATTCGCGTTAACGTTAAACGTTTCGTCGTTGTTAGGTTTGTACTGAAACAGACAAGTTAATTTTTAAAGAGCTTTGTAAAATACGTGATTTTTTATTCTTATTTTCTTTTCCTCAAATTACTTGAAATCAATTCGAGTCTTGGGAACTTTACTTATCGAACATGGTGAGCTCTTGCATAAACGATTTTATCCTAACTAAATAGGCGGCTACACACCTAACGCACCGCCTCGCGAGGAAATTGCCGCGCAAGGCAGTTCGGCTAGTGTGGACGTGCTTCGGCCAAGGCAAACGGACGCGCGGCCGCAATGCCTTCGGCGAGGCACGTCTACACTAGCCGACCCACCTACACTAGCCGAGCCACCTCGCGCGGCAACTTCCACGCGAGGCGGTGCGTCAAGTGTGAACCCCCTAATAACTATGAGGTACATTTATAGTAAATACCTCTTTCCGTTCATTAGCATTAGGCCGCCTGCCAGTCTTCCCCTCGAAGTACTTGAGATCAGCATACGTGTCTTGGAACTTTTCCTTGTCAATCTTGGCCAGCTCTTGCATGAACGCTTCGAACCTGCCTAAGTTTAGGTCACCAGCCTCGTTTATGTAACCTGCCGAGTATACGTTCTATAGTTACATACAGCAAATACAGAAAAGAATGGCAGAAAAACGATAAAAAAAATACAAATCTTATTGATGTAACTTCTCTTTTAATACAGCAAAGCGAAATTTTGGGTCTCGTTTTATGAAGTTACAAGTTACAATTTCGCTATTTCTTTATCTTTCTAACAACCACGTTTTCAGGGCAGGAGGCAAACAGGGAAATTGGAAATTGTAGCCTTATTTATAAAACGCGGCTCTGGTGAACTGCCCTGGTCCAGGTTTTTTAATGTTTAATATAAGGGAAGGACGAAGGCCATTGCCCAGTAGTGGGACACTCTTGGCTCGTATAAAAAAATACATTTATACAAATGTAAAACTCGCTTAAGACGATTTTGAAGGAACACCGTCAAAACGCATCTTAAGCGAGAAAGCGTATTATTCGGGAACGCTGGGAAAGACCTCAAGCTGCAGGGCCTTTGGGTTTGGGAGGGGACAGTCATTGAAACAACCATGTGGATTGTAAAAAAAACCCGTCGATCCGTCTATGTCACGCCAGATTTTGGAGAGGACAAGTCCCACGTATCCCTTCCCTGGGTACGTCCCTGCTTGATATATATAGGCCTTTTCATCTATATCAGATGTTTTAAACAGCATCTTGGTAACGACACTTGCGTTCGTGGCTGTAAAGCCCTATGCGAGAGAGGATCCCTTGTCTACACACGCGGCACGTGTATGCTCCCCCAAAAGGGCGGGGGTTGGAGGCCTGCTTGTGGCGCCTCATGCGTTTCTCTTTTAAATAAGTAAACTAGGCATCGTCGTGCTTGGATTGATCATCATGAATAATAATATGACGGCACATGGCTCGGTCTTCGGCCAGTTACTGCCACCGGTTGCATGTTCAAGTTGAGTTCGGTTGCATAACCCAGGCGATAGCCAGTTAATAACAGTAGAACCCACTGTTAACGGTATTAACTGGCTATCGCCTGTGTTATGCATGTAAGCATCATAGAGATAGCATAAGTCAAACTAGTAGTTTATGCAACTGATACATAATGAGGGGCTTTAAAACACGGGGGTTTAATGAAACGAGCGCAGCGAGTTTCATTATAGGGTCACACGAGTGTTTTAAGGCCTAATTATGTACAGTTGCATACATTACTTTATCTACACTCATATTGTAAGTCCTCTAAAATGCGTTCAAAAACCGTAGGCAATGACTAGCATTACAACAAACGATTTCACTGTGATAAGTTTCTTATCTGTGGCAGTAATGTAATTTTAACTTTATATTTAAAAAAAACTCGCGACAGAAGTTTGTACATATATATATTTCTCTATCGTTTGTACGGTCGCCATTTCTGTTATCAACTTGTCAGTTATTGTTTGTCGAAACATTTTTAATTGCGAAAATGTAAATGTTTACTATTAACTATATTATAATAAATAAATATACTTTCCTTATCAGTTCTAATTTATTTATTTTTATTAAGCTTACACCTGTGGGTATGTTTCAGCACTTGTATCTATCTACCTAGTAATGCAGGTCAATTGCCTTCGGCTTCTTCGGCCTTGAAACACTCGTGTGATCCTATAATGAAACTCGCTGCGCTCGTTTCATTAAACCCCACTCGTGTTTTAAGGCCCCTCATTATGTATCAGTTGCATAAACTACTATTATCTACACACATATTGCAAGTACTCAAAGATGGGTTCAGAAGCCGAAGGCAATTGACCTGCATTACAAGGTAGATAGATACAAGTGCTGAAACATACCCACAGGTGTAAGCTTAATAAAAATAAATAAATTACAACTGATAAGGAAAGTATATTTATTTATTATAATATAGTTAATAGTAAACATTTACATTTTCGCAATTAAAAATGTTTCGACAAACAATAACTGACAAGTTGATAACAGAAATGGCGGCCGTACAAACCATAGAGAAATATATATATGTACAAACTTCTGTCGCGAGCTTTATTTTAATATTAGCCAACGAACGAAGTCCTTATTCTCATGTCATCCGAGATCAAAATGTCCTGCGGTTTATGTCAAAAAATACATCGTACTGACGTTTCGTATCGACAACATTTTAAAATCTATGGATACTAGAATAGAAACCCATTGAAATTGTGTTGGTTTTGACAGCTGTTCCAAATTTGAAACTCATAACTTAACAATATTTGAGCATGTAAAGTTAATAGTACATTACTGCAGAGACCAGTAAGTAAGCTTTCCTGGCTGAGTATTTAGTAGCCGTCCGAGTCGAAGACGAGGACGGCTACAATACGAAGCCAGGTAAGCTGATTACGGTCGAAGCATGTATAGTGCTTTTCTCAAACATGTAAGGAAATAAAATTACTTGTTCAGTGCTTCAGTTACTGGCTGAGTGATTTAATGTTGTATGAAAATCCTTTACGTACGTCGCGCTGAACCTGCCTTGGAATAGAGTCCCTACTGGTCTCTAATTACTAACGTAACAGGAACATTTCCGAGCATGTTTGAGAAAAATTACATTACTGCCACAGATAAGAAACTTATCAAGTTATCATAGTGAAATCGTTTGTTGTAATGCTGGTCATTGCCTACGGTTTTTGAGCGCATTTTAGAGGACTTACAATATGAGTGTAGATAAAAGATAATACATACTCATTATCTCACATCTTATCTTATAACTAAACGATTATCTATAATTTTCGATAAATAAAATTACTCACCATCTAAAGTAGGCAAGACCGTCATATAAGTCTTATACAGTAACGGCAAGGCATCGTTACTTATATGCATATTAGGCAAGTTGGGAATAAAGTCGTTCCCCACTAAAAACCCCATGAGCACCCAATCATCGACAATTTTCTCTATGTCGTAGGGGAATGGTAGTTTGTCTTTTATTTCTATAAACTCTTGTTCTAGATATTCTCTTAGTAACGATAGATGGAGAAGGTAGAAGTTGGTTTCTTCGGGGCTAGTTGCTCGTTGGGTGGTTTTTCCGAATTTCACCTGTGAAATTAAATAAAAATAAAAAACATAAATAGATAAACATGGAAATCATGCGCTTCTCAACTTGGCACAGTAGTAACAAACAATTACATAATAAATATTATAGGACAATCTTACACAAATCGACCTATGCCCACAGTAAGCTCAATAAGGCTTGTGTTATGTGTACTAGACGACTATATATGTAATAGATAAATATGGATAAATACTTAAATACATAGAAAACATCCATAACTCAGGAACAAATATCTGTGATATATAAAAGAAGAAACTGACTGACTGACTGACATATCAACGCACAGCCCAAACCGCTGATTCTAGAGATTCCAAATTTGGCATGTAGGTTCCTTATAAGGTCTAGGGATGCACTAAGAAATGATTTCTCAAAATTCACCCCCTAAGGTGGTAAAATGCGGGTCCAATATTTGTATGGGGAATCAAGATTTGTTAGACTATTTTATTCGAAACTTCACAGGAGTATTCCTAACGATAAATGAGTAAACAAGTGTTTCAGGTTTTTTGAAAATTCAATCACTAAAAGGGGCAAATATGATCACAAAGTCTGAAAATCAACATGGGTATCGTATTCTTTTTGAGTACTTATAGTACGCGGGCGAAGCCGCGGGAAAAGGCTAGTCTGTGATAAACACACAAACAAATGCCCTGACCAGGATTCGAACCCGGGACCTCCTTCGTAGGCAGGGTCACTACCGTCTGGGCTAGGAGGCCGTAACAATACAATTGCATTCATGTAACGATTTCTTCGTTGTGGGAATGATAATTCAGTTTGTCATCTCATCTGGAACAAAATATAATCCATATAATCATAACGCTGGGCCACTTCATTGCGCGGCAGCGGCAGCAACAGTGAAGGCCAGAGAGTCGCGATTGGTCCTCTCGCTTCCACTCATGACTCACAGCTCGCCGCCTATCGCTTGTTCTACGTAAAGTAACACTGAAGACAAAAGATCGCGCGGTCGTTCACCAACCAGATGGACCGATCGAGTGAAAGATTCTTCGTGAAATTGTCGGTCTGCGAGCGAGCATGTGCAATCATGTCTGATGTAACTGACCTCTTCTCTTAGCAGTGCGAAGTGTGGTTCATGGGTGCACATGCCCAACATGATGAGATCGGCATCCAAACCGTACAGGCAGTGACGCGTGTTCGGATCGTAGTCGGTCTGCGAGCGCTACTATGCAGTACATGTCCAAACATGTCTGATGTAACTGACCTCTTCTCTTAGCAGTGCGAAGTGTGGTTCATGGGTGCACATGCCCAACATGATGAGATCGGCAACTAATCCGTATAGGCAGTGTCGGGTATTTATGTCGTAGTCGGTCTGCGAGCGCTACTATGTATGTAGTACATGTCCAAACATGTCTGATGTAACTGACCTCTTCCTTAGCAGTGCGAAGTGTGGTTCATGGGTGCACATGCCCAACATGATGAGATCGGCATCCAAACCGTATAGGCAGTGACGGGCATTAGGATCGTAGTCGGTCTGCGAGCGCTACCTTGTACAACATATCCAAACATGTCTGATATAACTGACCTCTTCTCTCAGCAGTGCGAAGTGTGGTTCATGGGTCTGATCCGTACAGGCAGTGACTCGTGTTCGGATCGTAGTCGGTCTGCGAGCGCTACTATGTATGTAGTACATGTCCAAACATGTCTGATGTAACTGACCTCTTCTCTTAGCAGTGCGAAGTGTGGTTCATGGGTGCACATGCCCAACATGATGAGATCGGCAACTAATCCGTATAGGCAGTGTCGGGTATTTGGGTCGTAGTCGGTCTGCGAGCGCTACTATGTATGTAGTACATGTCCAAACATGTCTGATGTAACTGACCTCTTCTCTTAGCAGTGCGAAGTGTGGTTCATGGGTGCACATGCCCAACATGATGAGATCGGCATCCAAACCGTACAGGCAGTGACGCGTGTTCGGATCGTAGTCGGTCTGCGAGCGCTACTATGCAGTACATGTCCAAACATGTCTGATGTAACTGACCTCTTCTCTTAGCAGTGCGAAGTGTGGTTCATGGGTGCACATGCCCAACATGATGAGATCGGCATCCAAACCGTATAGGCAGTGACGGGCATTAGGATCGTAGTCGGTCTGCGAGCGCTACCTTGTACAACATATCCAAACATGTCTGATATAACTGACCTCTTCTCTCAGCAGTGCGAAGTGTGGTTCATGGGTGCACATGTCCAACATGATGAGATCGGCGTCTGATCCGTACAGGCAGTGACTCGTGTTCGGATCGTAGTCGGTCTGCGAGCGCTACTATGTATGTAGTACATGTCCATACATGTCTGATGTAACTGACCTCTTCTCTTAGCAGTGCGAAGTGTGGTTCATGGGTGCACATGCCCAACATGATGAGATCGGCATCCAAACCGTATAGGCAGTGACGGGCATTAGGATCGTAGTCGGTCTGCGAGCGCTACCTTGTACAACATATCCAAACATGTCTGATATAACTGACTTCTTCTCTCAGCAGTGCGAAGTGTGGTTCATGGGTGCACATGTCCAACATGATGAGATCGGCGTCTGATCCGTACAGGCAGTGACTCGTGTTCGGATCGTAGTCGGTCTGCGAGCGCTACTATGTATGTAGTACATGTCCAAACATGTCTGATGTAACTGACCTCTTCTCTTAGCAGTGCGAAGTGTGGTTCATGGGTGCACATGCCCAACATGATGAGATCGGCATCCAAACCGTATAGGCAGTGACGGGCATTAGGATCGTAGTCGGTCTGCGAGCGCTACCTTGTACAACATATCCAAACATGTCTGATATGACTGACCTCTTCTCTCAGCAGTGCGAAGTGTGGTTCATGGGTGCACATGTCCAACATGATGAGATCGGCGTCTGATCCGTACAGGCAGTGACTCGTGTTCGGATCGTAGTCGGTCTGCGAGCGCTACTATGTATGTAGTACATGTCCAAACATGTCTGATGTAACTGACCTCTTCTCTTAGCAGTGCGAAGTGTGGTTCATGGGTGCACATGCCCAACATGATGAGATCGGCAACTAATCCGTATAGGCAGTGTCGGGTATTTGGGTCGTAGTCGGTCTGCGAGCGCTACTATGTATGTAGTACATGTCCAAACATGTCTCATGTAACTGACCTCTTCTCTTAGCAGTGCGAAGTGTGGTTCATGGGTGCACATGCCCAACATGATGAGATCGGCATCCAAACCGTACAGGCAGTGACGCGTGTTCGGATCGTAGTCGGTCTGCGAGCGCTACTATGCAGTACATGTCCAAACATGTCTGATGTAACTGACCTCTTCTCTTAGCAGTGCGAAGTGTGGTTCATGGGTGCACATGCCCAACATGATGAGATCGGCAACTAATCCGTATAGGCAGTGTCGGGTATTTATGTCGTAGTCGGTCTGCGAGCGCTACTATGTATGTAGTGCATGTCCAAACATGTCTGATGTAACTGACCTCTTCCTTAGCAGTGCGAAGTGTGGTTCATGGGTGCACATGCCCAACATGATGAGATCGGCATCCAAACCGTATAGGCAGTGACGGGCATTAGGATCGTAGTCGGTCTGCGAGCGCTACCTTGTACAACATATCCAAACATGTCTGATATAACTGACCTCTTCTCTCAGCAGTGCGAAGTGTGGTTCATGGGTGCACATGTCCAACATGATGAGATCGGCGTCTGATCCGTACAGGCAGTGACTCGTGTTCGGATCGTAGTCGGTCTGCGAGCGCTACTATGTATGTAGTACATGTCCAAACATGTCTGATGTAACTGACCTCTTCTCTTAGCAGTGCGAAGTGTGGTTCATGGGTGCACATGCCCAACATGATGAGATCGGCATCCAAACCGTATAGGCAGTGACGGGCATTAGGATCGTAGTCGGTCTGTGAGCGCTACTACTATGTCCAAACATGTCTGATGTAACTGACCTCTTCTCTCAGCAGTGCGAAGTGTGGTTCATGGGTGCACATGCCCAACATGATGAGATCGGCGTCTAATCCGTACAGGCAGTGACGCGTGTTAGGATCGTAGTCGGGCTGCGAGCGAGACCATCTGATGTAGTCCATGATTTTGTGTTCGCCCTCGCCTGGGGTCTGAAAACCAGTGTATTATTAATTGATAATAAGTGATTCAGGCGAAAAGTAGTTAATACTAGGATTGAATATTTATCGCAAAAAGTCTAATAATAATAATAATTCATAATCGTCTGCAAATTCTAAAATATCGTTAACAAGAGTTTGTCCTATTCATCATGCTGATAGGGACAAAATTTAACAGAACTTTGCTAAGTTTTATAGGTAAATTGGGGGTTATTAACACACTCATTAACCTGTTTTTCGTTACATATTTTTGTGTTACAGAATACATTAGTTTTTTGATATTTCTATTCAGTCGTAAGAACGTTTATGATGTACACTTGTCTAGTTAACATGATTCTATTCATTTTCCCTCACCAGTACAGTCACCGGCAATAGTATCTTCCTACACGAGGGCCGCAAAAATATATGACACGCTCCTATGGCCCCGCAAATAAGAGCGTGTCACATATTTTTGCGGCCTTCAAGTAGGGAGATACTTTTGCCGGTGACTGTACAAAAAACCCACTACGACAAATTCTACCCTTACCTCGTGACCCGACAAGATAACTTTAACTTTGCTCCACAGTGGGTCGGTGGACATCTTGTGCTTGACGAAGTACTTGAGCTGCTCGTGCAGGCGCGCCATGAACACTGTCCCCGGGGTGATGCAGTTACTGTCAAACCGCTTCTCCGTGGGCAGTGTCTCACCTGTAAAAAAAAAACAAAGTTAGGCAATGTCGTTTGTGTACCATACCTTTGGTAGCAGTATGTGTTTTAATCACGCCGACGACAAAGTGGTAGAATAAAAACTGGAAAAATATTTTCTATTAGGGTACCTCCCGTGCACGTGAAATAGGGAGTGAATTTTTTCTTTGGGTATCATTGGATTGGATAGGTCTTTAAAAAAAATCTGGCCAAGTGCGAGTCGGACTCGCGCACCGAGGGTTCCGTATAAACCTGAAGGTAACTAAAAATTTATGGTTTTCGCAATTTTTCCTTTATCTGTGCTATAAGACGTTGCTTTGTACCAAATTTCAAGATTCTGAGTTCACGGGAAGTACCCTGTAGGTTTTGATTCCCTTGCGAGTTTCGAAAATTTGCGGCATAAACGGCTGTATCTCTTGATTGCGTTGGCTTAGAAGTTTGATTTTTGCAAAGGTGCAAGGGATAGTAGACCTGAGTATTTGATATAAATTTCTGCTTGATACTTCTACGCGTTTCTGAGAAAAAGGGTCTTGACAGACGGACGGACGGACAACAAAGTGATCCTATAAGGGTTCCGTTTTTTCCTTTCGTGGTACGGAACCCTAAAAATAGAGGTCTTTTAACACATTTTTTGGATAAAACTAATAGTTCCGTGAATAATAGCTCTGGAAGTTCAAAAAAGGGCGTCCGCCCCCCATCTAACTTTTGAACCGTGGGTCCAAAAAATTTGAAAAAAATTCATGGAAGTGAGACCTGATAAGTACTTTCAATAAAAACTATATTGAATAACACCGGTTCAGCCGTTTTTGACTTATCACTCCAAAACGCATAGTGAAAGGACGTCAGTGCCGGATACTAAAATGACGTAAGCGCCGCGAAATATCCCTTAATAAACGACCTTTTAAATGGATGTACAGGCCGGTAACTACGGAACCCTACACTCAGCATGGCCCGACATGCTCTTGGCCGGTTTCGAATGCATAAGCAAATATCGCCGGGTGACAACCAAAACTCACTAATCCTGAAGCCTGATTGCTGCTTCCACCCGTTGCATTCTGAACAACGATGGTCTCTTCTGTTTTAGATTACTGCTTCCCCATGTTGGCGTTGCTGCTCAGTAGTCTCGCGGATGTGTAGCACGAAGTCACGATATGACTGCACTGGACCCATGGTGACGCGCGATGGCGAACGAGTCATCGAACTTGTAATTTAGTCCCTACTATATATGGGTAGGCGGCCAAAAAGATGGCAGGATCGCCATGTATTGGGCGAGGTTGGGAGATGTAAATGACACAACGGTTGGATGATAACATTGATAACTAACTCATATATTTAGCTAAGCAAGGGTTTATATAGGTTACAATTAGTGTGTATACATGAATATAGAACTATAGCTTAATTATTCTATCTTACCACTACAGAACCAGTAATAAAACAAGGTTGATTGTCACTTTTAATTTATCAGTGAGTTTTGGTTGGCTCCCGACGTTATGTTAAGTGTAAGGATTAAAAGGTTTTTATTCTGTTTTAACTATTTGTTAGTCATCACATAAGTAATCTTTAAGAAATCGTCCCTGACTGATTCTTTCGTATTCAAAGGCTACTTAAGGAACTCTTTTAGGGTGGTAGTTTAAGATTATCAAAACGAATAGTAACTATGTAGGCAACTTACCCTTGGATTTGGCTTCTTCTTCTAGTTTTTCTGCTTCCCTGGCAGATCTGAATCTATAGAAGAAAAAATATTAATTTATAAATTGTTAGCTACTTAAAAAGGTAAGCACATTATCCTCCTCCAAATTATAAATCACAAAATTAATGTCATGCAGCAATTTAACAAAATCAAATGACTTCCTATAGTATAAAGTACCATCACAGTAAAGTTAGCAGCAGGTCGGTGTCAATAGAAAAGTAAAATAATGTAAACAAACACATTTACCTTCATTGCATCGCAATCAAGCACTTTTAAAGATAAATCATGGTTTCATTGTTAATTTATACACATAAACTTGTTATTTACAATCAGTTTTAGTAAAAATGTCCTTGAATTATTTATACAATACAATAATGTTTATTTCTGAATATAGATTCCATTTGGTTAGTAACACACAAAAACAAATAAATCAAATGTGAAAACGGATTTCTTAAACAGCATTTTGTCATGTGTCAAAATGGTCAAATGCTCTTTTTGCCTAGAAATTCAGCCATATTTGTTTACCTAATTTTACTTTTCTATTGACACTGACCTTACAAGTGGTTGAAAGTAGTATTTTTAATTCAAGACAGCAATCTGACATCTCTTGCCATACATATACAAAGTGGTTTACAATGTATCACAGGAGCTGTCAGATTACGGTCTTAAATTAAAAATACTACTTAAGGTGTTTAAAATTGGTGGGATAATTCGCAGTCAACGGGAAAGCTATTAAGCTTGTGTGAGTCTTACCAAAGACTAGATTTTTTCCTGTATTTCTAAACATTGATTTTTGGTGCATCTAAATGACACAATTTTATTATATTAGGCCTATAACTAGTTGTTACTTGATCTGACAATTGCAACATACCTCCTGCCTCGTTGCTGATTCATCTTAGCCCTCGGAGCGACACCGTCAATGGCCATAAAGAACAGCTTCTTAGGCTTGATAATTTGGAACAGTATGCCCAAGTAATGGAAGACGTCTTGAAAGATCTTCTCTTCCGTGATCCGGAAATGTGGATTTGAGTCATCCGGATGGGAGCAATTGTGGATGATACCGTTCATGTCTAGGTACATGTTGTCAAAGTCTGGTATCTGCAATATTACTTTAATAGTACTATAGAGAACAGAGAAAAGTTAGGTAATACATAACATTTGACATTTTATTGCAGTTGTTTTTTGTTTTTACAAGCTTTTGTTTAACTCAAAGTGTTGGTCAGTCAGTTTGTTGTTTAGTTAAAATCTTGTAAGCCAGATTTGAACCAGTTCCTGATTTGTGATTAGGGGGTCCACATCCGACGCACCGCCTCGTGAGGAATTTGACACGTAAACGCATGCGCGGCATCAATGCCTCGGGCGAAGCACTGCAATTTCCTCGCGAGGCGGTGCGTCAAGTGCTCAGGTGTGGACCTGCCTATTCAGTTGAAATTTATCTTGCCCGAGTAACTAGGATGAGAATACAATATTTTAGTACTGTCAAGCTGGTATGATGACTCTGTATGGAAACAAATCACAGGGACTGCAAAACCAAGTGGTCACAATCCTCATTAATGAGGGACCAACAAAGAAGAAGAGAAGAGACATAGTACATATGTATCATTTTCCTATATGAATAGTACTAAAAATAATTGAATAAGAATAGTAACCACAGTCATTTTCATTTGGTAGTAAAAGTAGTGATACAAGCCAAAAAATGAATGGCATGTAATTTGTGAGCACACATGTACATATTTGGCAGCTTATAGCATTCTGCCAGTTCCTTCATAGAGAAAACAACTCTATTTAAGATTTTTTTATATATATATACCCTACTGGTGGCAAAGAGTATACAGTCCGCCTGATAGTAAGCGATTACCGTAGCTTGCCACTCCACAGGTTTTACATGCATGTCTTTGTTTAAATTTGAACTTACAACTGTTTACATAAATGTACAATTTTAATTTACTATTTTATGAGGATTTAATAGTGCGTTAATTATTTAAAAAAATGTACAGGAACATTGTATGTAGTACATTCTACCAATGTGAATATCTAGATTCCAACATAAATGATTTGCATATTCATAACATAAGGACTATGTAATGTTATGACTTTTATCAGTTGAGAATTATCAAAAAATATCTAAAACTTACCTGATATTGTTTGACAAGCTCATTGAGGCAGGGATACCTCTCACTGGTATACCTGAAGAACTTAGGAACTCCCATTGTGATAAATTATCAGCAAAAAGTAGTTTTTGCTTATGGTGTAGTTTATGTTGATATAATGATCCAACTCTTATAACCTATTTATGTCCAATCACATATTTAAATTAGCACAGCTTCAGCAGTAGTTGGCTTCACGGCTCTGATTTAAAGACCTCGGAGATTCTGTAGAATAGATATTGAAGTGTTTCGACCAAAAAATCTATTCCACAGCAATCAATGTCGTTGACCTGAAACGCAAACAGTACTGTTATTTTGTAGAAGACATATAGTTAATATTTCAGCAAGGAATTATAAATTAATAAATAAACTATCGAACTCTGTGTATACAACACATTAATATAATTAAAAATCAAGTACATTGATTGTTTAGTGTAGAAAAACTTGGTTGGTTATTTAGGGATTTGGTTGATGATTTGATTGAATGGCATGAATGGTTTTTTGTTGGTTAAGGTTGGTTGAAAACTTTTTACTTATTTTTCAGCTTAAAGATTTTATGATTTTGATGTTGTCTTATATGGAACGCACTGTAAAATCATACCATAAGAAACTAAATTAAAACCATGAAACCACAGAAATTGTGACAGGTAAACCAGGCTAAGCGCCCGCCTACGTATCATAATCTGTGGCATGTATCCTAATGGTAGCTATACATGGCGTGATTTGGCATCAACACGATGCTGCGACATTTCAAGGTCAAGTAGTTTTAACTATATAGACATTTCATTTCACATACGTTTTAAACTGATAATAACACTTTACATACATTTTTGTATGCAAATTATATTGTATATAATTTTTTGAATAAAGAGAATTATCAAAAAAAAAATATTTTTGTTTATTTTACTTTATTTTCTTTTTTCGGTTCACCAACGACATAAATGTACTTGCTAAAAGCCCTGTTACACTTTACTTTTTTTTGTGTCCTAACTATCATCCTAATTAAGATCCTAACAGTCCTAACTACAGATGTGCAAGTTGCGGAAACTTTCCATATAATTGGAAATATTCTCGGAAATTTATAGAAACTTTCGTAAGAAATATAAGAAATTGGAAATTTAAGAAATTGAAAGTTTCAAATCCCATACAAAAATGTGAGAATATTCCGAAATTTTCATATGTGGAAATTTTCGCAATTTTGGAAACTTTCCGATGGCACATCAGTAGTCCTAACTTTTTTTCATAGTAAATTTATTTGCTAAATGCGGTTAGACTTGACTAAATTTGGAAACTAAATAATTTTGGAAGCTAACTAGGACAAGTGTAACAGGGCTTTTAGTGCTAAGACCGTGTAAGACCGGTATAAGACATTGCAATTTCTAGGGCCCTATCTGTCGTGTACCCTGCCTCTCCCTATCCCTCCTTCGGCTCCCTAAGTGCCCTAACGTTTATTACACCTCTGAATCTGACAGATTGGGCCCTAGAAATAGCAATTGCATGACTAATACCGGTTTAATTAGCCAGTATACCGGTTTATACCGGTATTAGACATTACTGGCCTTATAATTGGCAACAACAGATTGGGCCCTACAAATTGCAATTTCTAATACCGGTTTAAGCCCTGCTACACTTTACTTTTTTTAATCGTCGTAACTAGCATTTTAATTAGAATCCTAAGAGCCTTGTTACACTTTACTTTTTTTAGTGTCCTAACTTGTTTTTATAGTAAATTTACTTGTTAAATGCAGTTACACTTGACTAAATTTAGTGACTAAATCATTTAGGAAGCTAACTAGGACAAATGTAACAATGCTATGTTTTGGTATACTATTACAATCTTTTGATGCTTCTGCCACTGATAAGGCCAGGCACGGGGGCTTGCAGCACCGCATTATCGTGTAGCCTAGAGTTGGGCACACTTGATTGAAATCGGTGATTGATTACTAATCATCGCTGATTGAATAATCACTGATTAAATCATAACACAAAACAATAATGTAATTTCGCCATGAGTAAATCATTAACGACGGGCGCTGATTGAAACTAAAGTAACGTAATCAACTAAAAATTTGAGTGTTCTTAAACTGGTTTATATTATTACTAGAATAAGGCGTTTATTCTTAATTTCACTTATTGAACTAGATACGTGTGTAAAAATGAAATGAAAATGAAAAGAGAAAATGAAAACGAAAACGAAAATGAAAATGAAACCGCGGCTGTGTGATAGCTGCCTTAACTGCAGCCGAAAACCGCAATTAAACCGAACAGGCCGTTTCAAAGTTAAATATTCATTTGTACACTCATACCAAAAACTAACAAAAAAATGAGTCGAAATTTTGGTAAATGTAACATTTGCCGCTGGCATTTACGCTTTTATTACTCAATATTGAATCTGCACTATACAACTTATGACGTAAGCGCCAACCGCCAAATGATACCTTTAAAAATATTGTCACAAATAGCCATTTATCCTAAGTGTATATTATACTCAAACTTACCTAGTACCGCCTCTGTTTCGTCAGGGAAAAAGTGATGGAGCTAGTAGCTACGCAAAATCTTATCAAAATCTAATCATCTAATCAACTAAATCGTTAGTTTAAGCATCTGTCTTACTAATGTAATCACTTCGGCTATGAGTGAAACTAAAAATCGACATGATTTACTCATGTCGCTGCTCAATCAGATTAGAAAGCTCATGATTGAATTCGTAATCATGTTCATATGATTATCAGTAATCTTCTCATTTTTAGGGTTCCGTAGTCAACTGGGAACCCTTATAGTTTCTCCATGTCTGCCCGTCCGTCCGTCCGTCCGCGGATAATCTCAGTGACCGTTAGCACTAGAAAGCTGAAATTTGGTACCAATATGTATATCAATCACGCCAACAAAGTGGTAAAATAAAAAGTGGATAGAAATGTTTTATTAGGGTACCTACGTATAGGGGATACGTAAAATGGGGAGTGTTTTTTTTTTTTCATTTCAACCCTAACGTGTGATATATTGTTGGATAGGTATTTAAAAATGAATAGGGGTTTACTATAATAATTTTTTGATAATGTAAATATTTTCGGAAATAATCGCTCCAGAAGTAAAAAAAAATGTGCCCCCCCCCCCCTCTAACTTTTGAACCATATGTTTTAAAAATATGAAAAAAATCTCAAAAGTAGAACTTTATAAAAACTTTCTAGGAAAATTATTTTGAACTTGATAGGTTGAATAGTTTTTGAAAAAAAATTACAAATTAATTTCTGAACTAAGTTTGTAATTTAACCGTATAAGCAGGTGTTTATTTTACCTGTAGTTTCTACAAAATCACAATGAAATGACGTGCTTTCGAATAAAGTAAAAACGGTGAATATCGGTTCACGCAATAAAGAATTATCCGATACAAATCATCTTCCATACTTTAAGCTCGCGTGCAATAGTTTACTTAATTTGCCGATAGATGTCGCTGGACGTGGAACGCTCACATCATATCCTACATGGCGGTGTTATTTTAACTCTTTAGTGGGGACACTTACTGTGACGGACGGAAAACTACGGAACCTTACACTGAGCGTGGCCCGACACGCTCTTGGCCAGTTTTTTAACTTTAGTTTCAATCACGTTAATTTTTGCCCAACTCTGGCGTAGCCCTACCCCTCCTCTGCTTCGAGGAACAAAGGAAATCAAGGAGACTTCTCATACTAGAAAACATTTTTTTTTTAATTTAAAATATGCCGCCACTTTGTTTGCATTGCTGCATCGGCATTTCGTGTTTCCCCATTAAAAACGTGACTAATTCAGGTAGCATTCATAATTCAGCGGAGTGATTTGACAGCTCTTCACATACAAAGCGGTTGTCAAATGTATGTAAAGGGCTGTCAAATCACTCCGCTGAATTATAGATTCTACCTTATATATATCTCATCTAGGAGACTCATCGAACTAGGTTCAGTGTCGTGGGCTCTTGTACTATAACTGGCGTTATTTATTCACTACTTAAGGCCCTGTTACACTTTACTTTTTTTAGTGTCCTAACTAGCATCCTAATTAGGATCCTAAAAGCCCTGTTACACTTGTCCTAGTTAGCTTCCTAAATGATTTAGTCAAGTCTAACCGCATTTAGCAAGTAAATTTACTATTGAAAAAGTTAGGATCCTAATTAGGATGCTAGTTAGGATACTAAAAAAAGTAAAGTGTAAACGATTATATATACTTAGGGCATACTGTCCAGTTAGGTAGATCCAACTTCGAGAAAGAGGTCAATCGACGAATCCGACTTAACTCATTTTCATAGTAAATTTACTTGCCTTTACACTTGACTAAATTTAAAAACTAACTCATTTAGAAAGCTAACTAGGACAAATGTAACAGGGCTTTTACTATGATAAAAAATCATTAGCTATTTTGGAAAATCTTCCAGGATGTCTTATTATTATTAGTAAAATACATCTGAGCACTGTCAAATGTATACTGTCCAACATGTGTCAGCATTGTCAGCAAAGCAGAATTTCAGATAGAAGAGTCGATTGTTTAGTTTAGGTTGCGCTTGTACGTCGAGTCACTAATTTCGAGTGAATTCTTTTAAAATCGGTAATGTTTGGATTAGAGCCTTTGATTCAAGTCTTTAATCAGCCGTGGGATAATCTTTGGCTGCTAGCTTTCACGAATTTGCTCGATAACTTAGCACCAGTGTTGATGTTTTGGGCCTAACCTCCAAGTGCACTGCATAATTTTATCTGAACATGGAGGGTGACGAACTTGGTAATGAGCTCGTGCGATTAGACGGTGGCTTCCTAGTCGACGAGGAGACTTACGTTGTTAATTCAGACGATGTTCTCGGTAAGCATTGAAAATACTATCAGTCTGTTGACAGTATTGATACTATTGATAAACAATGCTTCCGTATAAATTAATGACTACAATTTATCAATGCTAATGAACTGCTTGCTGCTGAATTTGTTGTCTGTTATCCGACACTCAATATTGGAATGGGGTTAGGTATTGATTAATATTGAGTAAGTTAAATTGCATAGAGGCCATTGAGCAGAATAAGGGCTCTAAAGTTTTCTCAAGAGATTTGTCTATTGGGCAGAGCCAGCTCGCCAAATTAAAAACTGAGGATGGTGGAATTGTTTCATCCAGACCTGAGCTTCTGGGGGAGATCTTTTATGGACAGCTATACACATCAGCTACCAGACCTGAAGTTGATCTGGCGGAAGACCCTAGAGCTAGACTGACCCGACATTATACCGAAGACATCCCGGACATCAACCTGTACGAGATTAGAATGGCTCTTAAACAGCTCAAAAACAATAAAGCACCTGCTTAAGACGGAATTACAGCCGAACTTCTGAAGGCGGGTGGTAAACCGGTCCTTATGGCCCAGAAGTTGTTCGACTCTGTTTTACTAGAAGGGAGAACGCCGAAGGCATGGAACAGAGGTGTGGTGGTATTGTTCTTAAAAAAGGGTGATTACGCGTTACTGAAGAACTACCGACCCATTTCACTTCTGAGCCATGTCTATAAGCTGTTTTCAAGAGTCATTACGAACCGTCTCGCACGCAGGCTAGATGACTTCCAGCCTCCCGAACAAGCCGGTTTCCGAAGAGGCTTTAGTACTGTAGACCACATCCATACGCTCCGTCAGGTTATACAGAAGACTGAGGAGTATAACCTGCCCCTCTGCTTAGCGTTCGTGGACTACGAGAAAGCCTTCGACTCGATCGAAACCTGGGCTGTACTACAATCTCTCCAGAGGTGCCAAGTGGACTACCGCTATATCGAAGTGCTGAAGTGTTTGTACGAGAACGCCACTATGTCAGTCCGACTCCAGGACCAAAACTCGAAGCCTATTCCGTTGCAGCGGGGAGTCAGGCAAGGAGATGTTATTTCTCCTAAACTGTTTACCGCTGCACTGGAGGATGTTTTCAAGACTCTGGACTGGAGAAGGCTAGGCATCAACATAAACGGCGAGTACATCACTCACCTTCGGTTTGCTGACGAGATAGTAGTCTTGGCTGAGACCATGGAGGATTTGAGTATGATGCTCGATGACCTCAGTAAAGCCTCCGAGCGAGTTGGTCTAAAGATGAACATGGATAAGACGAAGATCATGTCAAATACCCATGTAGCACCAACTCCCATTACAATCGGAGACTTAACACTCGAAGTTGTGGACGATTATATATACTTAGGGCATACTGTCCAGTTAGGTAGATCCAACTTCGAGAAAGAGGTCAATCGACGAATCCGACTCGTTTGGGCAGCGTTCGGGAAGCTACAGCACATTTTTTTTGTCCAATATTCCGCAGTGTCTCAAGACGAAAGTCTTTGACCAGTGTGTGTTGCCAGTGATGACATATGGTACTGAAACATGGTCGCTTACAATGGGCCTCATAAGAAAGCTCAAAGTCACCCAAAGGGCAATGGAGAGGGCTATGGTTGGAGTCTCTCTGCGTGATCGCATCAGAAATGAGGCCATCCGCAGCAGAACCAAAGTAGCCGATATAGCCCTCCGAATCGCTAAACTAAAGTGGGCGGGGCACATTGCTCTTAGAACCGATGGCCGTTGGGGCGGAAAGGTTCTCGAGTGGCGACCACGAACCGGAAGGCGCAGCGTGGGTAGACCCCCCGCAAGGTGGACTGATGACCTGGTGAAGGTCGCGGGAGTCCGCTGGATGCGGGTGGCGCAGGCCGGTCATTGTGGCACTCTTTGGGGGAGGCCTATGTGCAGCAGTGGACGTCTTTCGGCTGATATGATGATGATGATGATGAAGTTAAATTGAATTATTTATGTTTTAGATCAAGAGGAGAATAATTCAGACTCATGCATGGGCAAACATGCACCTCTTCGAGAGCAGGACAGGTTTTTGCCCATAGCCAACATTGCTAAGATTATGAAAAGAGCCATTCCTGAGAATGGAAAGGTAATGTATATTGCTTTATTGGTCATAATCTTACCTATTGAAAATAAACACGGCCCAATTACACCTTTTCAACCGGCTTTAAGATTTCGAAGGAGGAGGTTTTCAAATCGTCCGGATCTTGGTTTTTGTTACTTTTTAGGGTTCCGTACCTCGAAAGGAAAAAACGGAACCCTTATAGGATCACTTTGTTGTCCGTCTGTCTGTCTGTCTGTCTGTCTGTCTGTCTGTCTGTCTGTCTGTCTGTCTGTCTGTCTGTCTGTCTGTCTGTCAAGACCATTTTTCTCAGGAACGCGTGGAGGTATCAAGCTGAAATTTATATCAAATACTCAGGTCTATTGTCCCTTGGACCTGTAAAAAAATCAAACTTAAAAGCCAACGCAATCAAAAGATACAGTCGTTTATGCTGCAAATTTTAGAGTTTCGGCACTCGCAAAACCTACGGGGTACTTCCCGTGAACTCAGAAACTTGAAATTTGGCACGAAGCAACGTCATATAGCATAGACAATGGAAAAATTACAAAAAGTAGACATTTTTAGTAAAATCATACAAAAAAATATTTTTTTTAATTTTAAACTTACTACCTTTTTCCTCGTAAACGCGTAGAGGTATTAAATTGAAATTCATGTCAAATACTCAGGGCTATAGGACCTTTCAGATGTAGCAAAATCAAACTTTTATGTCAAGCCAATCAAAAGAAATAGCTATTTAAGTCGCATAATTTGAAACTGAGTACTCGCAAGAAACTCAAAACCTAAAGGGTACTTCCAGTAAACTCAGAAACTTGAAACTTGGCACGAAGAAACTTCATATAGCACAGATAAAGGAAAAATTACGAAAACCGTAAATTTTTTGTTACATCATATAATAAAAATATTTTTAATAATTTAAAAGTTACTACCCCTATATACCTACAGGTTTGTACGGAACCCTCGGTGCGCGAGTCCGACTCGCACTTGGCCGGTTTTTTTTTTTGTGTGTTCACCTGTTTGAAGACGGCTGGATTAATTTGGAAAAAAGTGTTTTTTGTTTGAAAGAAGTATATTTCACAGTTGGTCCCATCGTAATCAGGTCAGGATCTGATGATGAGATCCTGTAGATCTCGAAGGAACTCTTCAACTATTATAGGCACACCTCTATTTTTCTTTCAATTATAAAAATCTCATTGAATGTTACCATAGACATGTTCTGTATTCATTCAGATAGCAAAAGATGCCCGTGAATGTGTTCAAGAATGCATCTCAGAATTTGTTTCATTTGTCACGAGTGAGGCTAGCGACCGGTGCCAGGTGGAGAAGAGAAAAACTATCAACGGAGAAGATGTCCTTTTTGCTATGAATACACTGGGTTTTGACAACTATGTGGAGCCTCTGAAACTCTATCTGAAGAAATATAGAGAGATTGTTCTTTCTCCTGTAAGTGTTATGTACAATGGTTTTAGCTCCAATGTTCCTAATATTTGTACAAATTAATTTTAAAGAAGTTCAACACACTTCTTTTGATTAATGTTAATCTTATATTGTTAGATTATACATTCAAATTTCTTTGCCATTTTATGCATTTTGGGGACCACTATTTAGTGGAGATATTATTTTAAAATTTGTGTATGCAAAGGCAAAACTTTTAAATGTTGGTGGTAGTATTTAATATCACTTGATTATTTCATTATGATAATTAAATTTTTACAGGTAACGATTCAGAAAATCAACAAAACTATTGTCTTGTATGAAGGTAAGAAAAATTGACCAATGTTCAAACTTTGCTTATTGTAGTTACTTGATAATCATTACTGATTTAATAATTTTTCTAGATGGAATACCTGAGCAGGCCGAGAATGAGAACGAGACACAGTCTGAGACCACAGTGATATACACGGCATATCCCAAAAGCATGGACGAGTTCACACTGGGATGAGAAATGAGAGCCCAACTTAAGCAGTTAGCTAAAAACCATGCGGACAATGTTAGCAAATATTAAGTGTACCTAGAAGTGGTAGTTTTAAGCATTGATAACTTAAGTATCAATGGATTCTGTGTCGGATTATCACACCTAATTACATTAACTAGTTACATATAACTATAAGCTTCATTTAACACATTCACTGCCAAGAACCCGCCTCGTGGGCGCTCGTAAACTTTGCTCAGATGCCGGACAACTCGCTGGGCGGGTTGTTATGTACGTAGCTATCAGCCGCGGATCCAGGATTTCGTTCAGGGGGGGCACTTTCCAGAATTTCGTTCAGGGGGGGGCACTTTCCAGAATTTCGTTCAGGGGGGGGCACTTTCCAGGATTTCGTTCAGGGGGGGGCACTTTCCTTTACAAAAAATCTCGCGGTCCGCACCTATGGGCCCTGTAGTGTACGAGGTTTGCGTTCCAGGGGGGGGGCAATTGCTCCTGTTGCCGCCCCCCCTGGTTTCCGCGCCTGGTAGCTATGGACGCCCGGTTTTTGAATTAGGACGTCATTTTTCGTCTGGCAGTTAATGTGTTAAGATCAGTTTCGATTTACTAAGTAAATGCTTGCCCTTGTCCCATTTACTTTGAGTTGGGGCAGTATATTTTTCCATAACTCTCCATCACCTATCATTTCATCATAATTGTCTCTCACAATCTATGTATTAATTAGTATGCCTTTCGTTTCCATTAATTTCTAATAACTTTGAATAATATTTATAATGGGTTTACGATGATCATTTATAGAGCCGCCCGTGGCAACAAAAATAATCATTGTAAATTCTGATACCATTCTTGTCACTACTCTAAATTTTTCCTGTTTCCAGATTAAGTGAAGAGTTGATGATGTAGTTAAGATATATGATGATAGGACCTATTTGGATAATTATTACGAATTTGGGTGAGTTCAGTTTTTATTCATTTTAGTTAATTATTCCGTATATGTCCCAACCCGATGGATTCGGAATAACAAAACATTACTATCTTCTAATCCTACATTTTTATTAGGTTGTTTGGGCCCGACTTATTAAGAGTAATATCTAAATTATGAAAATTGTACTTTTCTTGTCAGATAGTGTCTTCTCAACCTATGCAGTTGCAAATAGAGCTAACGGATCTGCTTTAGGTTTTGAAACTTTCATTAAATTGTGTTTAATTAATAATTAACTCAAAAGTTTTGAAGTAGCCATTACCGCTAATGACTAATCACTAGATAAATTAACTGCCTTCACAATCAACATTAGTTGTAAGTTTGAGTGAATGCGAAAAAACAGGCTACTTAATTTTATTCATAGACTTAATTTATAATTTGTAATTTAGGTTATTGTCATAGAAATAGAATTATATTATAGCTTTCACACGAGTTTTCTTTAATCTTTAGAATTAAGTTATAATCATTGCAAGCAACAAGTTGTTCATTTAATAAACAGGTATGTTGGATTTGTATCAACAAAGACTACAATAATTCATACAATTTATTAATCACAACAATATAATTAGACGGATAAAATTAACATACTCATTAACATTAAATTATTCATACATAAATATTCAAAATCATTCTCTAAACTTATCTTTTATATAGCTGGGCAAGGGCATCAAATACAAAAACTTATTTAACAGCATAATACCAACACTGAAAGCAAAACTGATTCCCAAATTGAATTCCAAGTTCATATCTCCCGCTTGATAGATGTCGCCAGTGAAACTTCTTGACGTGAACCTCTCTGCCAAGAATGCTTTGCCGCTGGCGTACCGACAGTTGGTGTTCGAGTTCAAACTGGAAGAGGTTTGGATGAGGTTGGTAATAGAGGTACAGTTTTCGGTGTCGCTGTAGGGGAGGATGTTGAAGTGCGGCTGTTTGAACACGTTCCGGTGGAGGAAGATGGACGCGTAGCGCGTGTGAGTTATGTAGGTTAAGTAGAAGAGCCAGTCTTCGAAGCCTTTGTAAGATCTGAGGAAAAAAATGTTTTCGTTGTCATTATGCTACAGAATAATGCGTAAAATAAGTATGTTGGTTTGGTTTATCAGCAATGGCATATCGGGGTTCGGAGTTTACACTGTCGGAGTAAGTACTTGACTTTTATTAATTAATTAGGAATATTAATTATTCATAAAACGACGAAGGATTGCCCCTCATACCTACCACACCACAGTCAAACAAAGTAGTAGATGGTGGCGTTGGTGGTACTCGTCCTTGTACAAGTTAAGGATTTGGATTCAATGCATTATCTACATCTAGTTGCTGTTATCCAATATGCTAACTTTTACTAATGTGAATTGGTGTTCGCCCAAATCTGCGGTCGCCATCGCACGAACGAAATGGCGTCGACCTTCTGAGGGCCTAGTATCTAGGGTTATCTATATCATGCAAATTTTACCTGAGCACACCGCTAGGTAGCATGACGTAGACGCACGTGATGTAAACGTTGACGATGCCAGCGATCAGACCGTTGCGCACGAACATCATCACGGCCATGGCTTGCTGCTCCGCGTACACGTAGCACGACCACAGCACGAGCGGGAAGTAGAGGCAGCGCAGGTCCTTTGTCAGGTCTGCTAAGATACTGAAGATATAAAAAAACCTCGTATTTACCTGAGCACTCCGCTAGCCAGCATGACGTAGACGCACGTGATGTAAACGCGCGTTGACGATGCCGGCGATCAGACCGTTGCGCACGAACATAATCACGGCCATGGCTTGCTGCTCCGCGTACACGTAGCACGACCACAGCACGAGCGGGAAGTAGAGGCAGCCAGGTCCTTTGTCAGGTCTGCTAAGATAAAAAAACCTTGTATTTACCTGAGCACTCCGCTAGCCAGCATGACGTAGACGCACGTGATGTAAATATTGACGATGCCGGCAATCAGACCGTTGCGCACGAACATCATCACGGCCATGGCTTGCTGCTCCGCGTACACGTAGCACGACCACAGCACGAGCGAGAAGTAGAGGTAGTCCAGGCCCTCCGTCAGGTCTGCTAAGATACTGAAGGAGACAATACGAGGATCGATTACAGGCGAAACAACAAGATCTAGTGGAAAAAAGAGCCTATTCTGCATGGTTTTTATTCGGTACTTATACACTAACTAAAACATAAATTCACGTTTATTTTTAGAACCATTTTTTTGTCACAATAAAAGAAACTAACAATTCCCAATAAATGTGTTGGTACGAAACAACGGTGACTTTCGTGGAATGCTTCTAATCTAAACTGAGTGGGTTGATCGGATTTTCTGCAGGCATATTTAATCCCAATGTAGTCCCAGCTTTTTCGTAATAAGGAAACCCTAAAACTCCAAACAGTTATATTATACACTTACGGATATATGATGGCAGCGGACGCAAAAGTGCTGATAAAAGAGAACGGCAAGGAGACCAGATTGCAAGATAAAAGCAAGCTGGCCCCACTGTACAGGCCTTCCTGAGACTCCTGATAGTACCGTGTTCTGTATGGACCGTCTGGAATCATATAATAAAATAGAAACTAACATGGGTAAGGTAAGAAATAAGAATAAAACTCTAGCTTGCGTGGAACAATTAATACACAACAACGAAAAGAAGAAATAATGTCGTCTTTTTAGCAGATAAAAGTGAAATCGGGGGGAAAGAACTTACATAAACAAATAGTGTTCATAATGCTGATGAAATAAGTTCCGACCATCGCGTTAAATATCAGACCGCTTTTAGTGGTGAAGGCCCTTTGATAATCCTGTAACAGTAACAAATTTAATAATTAGGTAAAAGCTTTTATTAGCTTTAAATATTTGGTCCTTCGAACCGGATTTTTGGGTTTAATTTACTTTCTTTTCAACTTTACCTTAGCTTCAAAGTAGAAAGCCCACAATATCAAGAAATATAAGGGCAAGGAGAATAGTCTCATAAACATTTGCTTCAATCCATTTTTCTTCAAATTAAATATTGAGGCCAGCATTCTCCTGCAAGTTAAAATTATTGTTAAGTACTACAGTCTGTTGGTTGTCATAGAACTTTGATGTTTGACGCCCAGCAAATTACGAGTATCATAGCACCATAAATACTTAATTAAATATGTTTCATAATTATTTTACATGATTTTTTTAAAGTGGGGCATTCCACTCATACAATAGTATGTTATTCAATCAAATACAAACACTGAAAACATTGAAAAAATAATCAACCCAGCCGGACTTGAACCTGGCATCGATACGCCTTACCGGGGCTCGATCGCTTTACCAATTAAGCTATGGGTTCAGTTACTGAGTTGACGAAATTCTCAATGCCTTCAATCATCTTTTTGCATTTATTTTTTACATCGACTTTATAGCAGCCGTAAGCGACATCTAGGTGCTAACTACTAGAGTTAGATACCCTTCCCGCCGACGCTTTTACAAGTGTCACAACGGAAATCATAGATGGCGCTGCTATCAACTCATAATTATTTTACATGATTTTTTTAAAGTGGGGCATTCCACTCATACAATAGTATGTTATTCAATCAAATACAAACACTGAAAACATTGAAAAAATAATCAACCCAGCCGGACTTGAACCTGGCATCGATACGCCTTACCGGGGCTCGATCGCTTTACCAATTAAGCTATGGGTTCAGTTACTGAGTTGACGAAATTCTCAATGCCTTCAATCATCTTTTTGCATTTATTTTTTACATCGACTTTATAGCAGCCGTAAGCGACATCTAGGTGCTAACTACTAGAGTTAGATACCCTTCCCGCCGACGCTTTTACAAGTGTCACAACGGAAATCATAGATGGCGCTGCTATCAACTCATAATTATTTTACATGATTTTTTTAAAGTGGGGCATTCCACTCATACAATAGTATGTTATTCAATCAAATACAAACACTGAAAACATTGAAAAAATAAAAAATAATCAACCCAGCCGGACTTGAACCTGGCATCGATACGCCTTACCGGGGCTCGATCGCTTTACCAATTAAGCTATGGGTTCAGTTACTGAGTTGACGAAATTCTCAATGCCTTCAATCATCTTTTTGCATTTATTTTTTACATCGACTTTATAGCAGCCGTAAGCGACATCTAGGTGCTAACTACTAGAGTTAGATACCCTTCCCGCCGACGCTTTTACAAGTGTCACAACGGAAATCATAGATGGCGCTGCTATCAACTCATAATTATTTTACATGATTTTTTTAAAGTGGGGCATTCCACTCATACAATAGTATGTTATTCAATCAAATACAAACACTGAAAACATTGAAAAAATAATCAACCCAGCCGGACTTGAACCTGGCATCGATACGCCTTACCGGGGCTCGATCGCTTTACCAATTAAGCTATGGGTTCAGTTACTGAGTTGACGAAATTCTCAATGCCTTCAATCATCTTTTTGCATTTATTTTTTACATCGACTTTATAGCAGCCGTAAGCGACATCTAGGTGCTAACTACTAGAGTTAGATACCCTTCCCGCCGACGCTTTTACAAGTGTCACAACGGAAATCATAGATGGCGCTGCTATCAACTCATAATTATTTTACATGATTTTTTTAAAGTGGGGCATTCCACTCATACAATAGTATGTTATTCAATCAAATACAAACACTGAAAACATTGAAAAAATAATCAACCCAGCCGGACTTGAACCTGGCATCGATACGCCTTACCGGGGCTCGATCGCTTTACCAATTAAGCTATGGGTTCAGTTACTGAGTTGACGAAATTCTCAATGCCTTCAATCATCTTTTTGCATTTATTTTTTACATCGACTTTATAGCAGCCGTAAGCGACATCTAGGTGCTAACTACTAGAGTTAGATACCCTTCCCGCCGACGCTTTTACAAGTGTCACAACGGAAATCATAGATGGCGCTGCTATCAACTCATAATTATTTTACATGATTTTTTTAAAGTGGGGCATTCCACTCATACAATAGTATGTTATTCAATCAAATACAAACACTGAAAACATTGAAAAAATAATCAACCCAGCCGGACTTGAACCTGGCATCGATACGCCTTACCGGGGCTCGATCGCTTTACCAATTAAGCTATGGGTTCAGTTAAAGCAGGTTGTAAAAGCGTCGGCGGGAAGGGTATCTAACTCTAGTAGTTAGCACCTAGATGTCGCTTACGGCTGCTATAAAGTCGATGTAAAAAATAAATGCAAAAAGATGATTGAAGGCATTGAGAATTTCGTCAACTCAGTAACTGAACCCATAGCTTAATTGGTAAAGCGATCGAGCCCCGGTAAGGCGTATCGATGCCAGGTTCAAGTCCGGCTGGGTTGATTATTTTTTCAATGTTTTCAGTGTTTGTATTTGATTGAATAAATATGTTTCATAATAAAAATCCATAATAAATTTTCATTTCTTAAGGTCAGTAAGTAGGTATAGATACTTACACATACAACATCCATATAACCTTAGTACCGCTAGGCTTCCCATATCCCAGCTGCATCTTATTAGGGTTGATGATCCGATGCTCGTTGACGTTGCCCTGCATGATGGCTTGGCCTTCCAGTTTGAACTTCTCGACTAGGGCTGCGATCTGGTGGTTGGACTCTATGAACCTTTCGCGAGATCGTCTGTCTACAGTTGACAGGCATACTGTAAAAGAAGATACGTTGAAGATAAAAGTCAGAGGGTTGTGTATGTCTTTTGGTCTATATTCGGTTTATATTTAAGAAGAAGGGATAGGAGAAGCCAGGAAATAATGCTCGCACTGCCATTCTGCGATCGAAGAGCTCAAGGGTAAGTATTATGCTTTCTGTATTTTTTTTGCTGATTCAGGGACCAGTTGCACGAGACGCTTTGCCGTTAGCTTACCCGGTGGCTATAAAGATAGTCCTTTTACAAAAAAAAATCCCCAGAACATATAGGACTTGAAACTTTTCAAACATAAGAATATCAGATAAGATGCATAGCAACTTACAATAATACATCAATGGATTCTCGAGCTGCGGGCAGGGAAAGCCAATGCTGCCAAAGTAGTCGAGCAGATTCCTCGTGGGTCCGGCATACACCACGTCGCCCAGACACAGGTATACCACGCGATCGAGGAATGGGAACACGTCTGCAACAAATCGGTGGTTTAACGTGAAGAAGTGCAATTAAGCACTTTCGCGGTGATATGTTGGTGTGGGGAGAAAGCCGCTTTTCTATTTAAATCGATGTTATTTAATTTAGAAAATATATGCAGCGTTGCTTTATGCCGAAGTGGAATGCTGGCTTAGCTGGGTTTAGGGTAAGTTGTTGCAATTAACGTTCGAATTTTCGTTAAGACAATAGATTACTTTCAATAACCTGCGTGTTACGTCTAGTATGTAGGTCTTATTCTTTACCAGGATTCGTAACTGTAAGTAGGTAGTATAAACAAGGTGTAATTATTATTTTTATTTATTATAAATAGTAAGGTTAGAGCCAATAATTCCTTTTTTTTTGTAAAAACATCTAAACGTCTGGAACGTAAAAAAGCGCTTTTATAAAAGGGATTCTTTGTCACATTAAGTACCTACATACTTATTTTGTACCATTTGTTTTCATTAAATCCAAAAATCGGGTTCTTACCGGATCTCGGTTTCTCCATAGTGAGTATGATGGCGGTGGAGTATTTTTTGGCTGCGTTAGATAATATGGAGATCACCAGGTATGTGTTCAGGGGATCCAGGTCCCACGTCGGTTCATCTAGCAGCAGTATTACTGAAATACACATTGAACGGGACAGTTGATACAGAACTTTGGTACACCTAACAAAACAAAGGATAATTCGAGGACAAAAGAATCAGGCGTGCGTCTGATTGGTACACCCATCCTATTTTACTATCGAGTTTTTTTGTAAAACTATATCTCAATCTACGACATATATGAATAACTTGTGGGCGTGTACTTGGTTCTCCGATTTTGTCACAATGTCTGTACCCAGGAACAGGACGGCTAAAGATAATTAATGATAAAACCCCAACTGTTGGCATCGAAAACAACCTGCTATTTGCATCAATTGTTATAGGAAGCTGTCTTAAAAAGAGATTTAAATTTGAAGGTGCCACCGATTGGTGAGAAGCCGGCGATAGTTGGTATATAGTTAACCCTGAATGGTAAACAACATACATGGATCCCGAATGAGTTGCACGCCGATAATCAGCCGCCTGTATTCACTTTTCGTGAGGGTGGTCACGCATTTGTGCGCCACCTGCGATAACGCCAGGTCCGCCATGACTTGCTTCACTTTGGAGGACTTTAGATAGCCAGATACCTGAAAAAAGAAACTCGATATAGGGCCAGCAACTGACCATCTAGAACGTAATCACTTTCACCTTCAAGTCTAAGTAGGAGTATCCCCCCGCGAAGGCTTCGGTTGTGGAATGAACTCCCTGCCCAGGCTTTCCAAAAGGACTAAACTATAAGGTTCTTCAAAGAAGGAGCTAGTGTTCTGGTTCTTAAAGAGTCGGGAACGCAAAACCGCCTATGACGAAATAAGTCAACAAAGGTTTGTTCGCGAAATTTAGGTCCTTCCAGGGACCACCGGTTAAGAACGATTGTTCTGGAGGCGCTTCTAGAAGGATGTGACCTTACCTTAGTAAGCGACAAAGCGAGAGTTTGCTACACGCGGAGCCGAGGCAGCAACCGTATACAGTGGCGGACGAGAGCGCAGCAGCTTTGAAACTAATCTTCTTCTAGAGGTATTCCTAAAACGATGTGACTTACCTTAGTCAGTAACAATGCGAGAGTTTGCTGCACGCTGAGCCCAGGCAGCAACCGTGTAGACTGCGGACGAGAGCGCAGCAGCTCTTGAACTGATCCTCTTCTAGAGGCACACCTTCTTAAACTAATCTTCTTCTAGAGGTACTCCTAAAAGGATGTGACCTTACCTTAGTCAGTGACAATGCGAGAGTTTGCTGCACGCTGAGCCCAGGCAGCAACCGTGTAGAGTGGCGGACGAGAGCGCAGCAGCTCTTGAACTGATCCTCTTCTAGAGGCACACCTTCTAGAAGAATGTGGCCTTTGGACGCCACTCGTCGGGCGATAACGTCGAGGAGGGCGCGTTTGCCGCTACCTAAAAAACAGTAACCGTTAGAAGCGTTTACGAGTATAGCATTTGGTTAAAATGCAAATAAGAAATATTATCGACTTTATAAAACCTCTAACAAGTTTAATAGAAGTTTTTTTTTTAACATTTGGCATGAAAGAATAGGCATTATATACATTATGAGGAGTCTCAAAAGGATAACAATAAAAAAATAAGCATAAAAAATTAGTACTATTAGGTTTATGTGGAAGTAAGATTAATATTCGTTACTTTAAACTACGAGTATGTTTCCACTTCACTAAGCGATTTTTGGTCCTTTTTGAGGCTTGCAATTATCCGGATAATACGAATAATTTCCATACTATTCGAAATAGTCGGATTGCAAGCCCTAGTCCTTTTACTTACTGTCATTTAGGACAGGCCAACACAGGACTACAGCATAGCAGTAAAAGTAGGTTAATACTTACTTATCTATGCTGTATAGTCCTGTGGGTTACCTTACTACTAGTAAGTTGTATTTGGATAAAATCGAATGTCAGAAAATTCACTTCTGTATGTCCATATTAATAAGAGCCCATTTTCGGTACCCCATTTTCCTTTTGAAATTACCCGCCCACGTTTTACCTGCATAATATAGATGCTTAGGTTATTTACCTTTTGAGCCGAGTATCGCCGTGACTTCCCCGCTGTGATTGGTGAAGGACACATCCTTCAGGATGATACCGGTCTTCACTCCGCCTGTCATGCGTTGGAATAAGCTACCCGGCTCCACCTTAAATATAAGGTATTTTTAATAGTAAACAAAAATAATGTAATCTACTTAAATAATCGAACGAGCAGAGCGTAAGCGAAGCGAAGTTCTTACAAACAACTTCTGATACAATTCACACCTGGCTACTGGCTACTAGGACGTCTCGGCATTTCGATGGCTTTTTGATTTCGAGCGTTATTCCGCGATAACTTTAGTATTTAAAGATTTTCTGATCTTTATGAAATTTGTTGGGGTTGTAACGAAGACACATATAATTCGAGAGTTCGTATATAAGCCGGATCGATCGAGGGGTTATGGAGCTAGAAGGCGAAAAACGATCTTCACAAGGGTCTTGTTATATTGGTCAATTCGTTTGCAAGTAAATCGTGAGTTCTCAGTTCGAGGCGGACTGCTACTAGTTAAATCAAACCGACATCGCCTGATTCCAAAAGCTATGATAACAACATTTTGAGCCAGAGGGCCTAACACGAACCACGAAAATCAAAATTTCGTTATCTGCGGTACACTGGAATTAGCAAGCGCGATAGAATGGGAGATAACGAAATATCGAGTTTCACGGTAGGCCCTCTGCATTGTTATTTTTTATTATAACCTGTGCTACATATTACGTCCTATGTATGACAATCAGAAAAGGCAAAAGAGCATTAAATTTAATATAAAAAATAAGTATTTATTATTTTTAATAAACTCTTTAAGATAATTCAAAAATCAAAACATAACTGTTACAAAAACAATAGAAACTAATTTAGAATAGAATACCCTTTTATCTTGCATCCCGTCCCGTTCCATGGAGTGACTAGAGCGCTCCCATACAAAAGATGTCAACGAGCGTATTCCTTGTAAGAAAACAATTAAATACGCCGAACAGTATGAACGTATGTTTATTAGTAAAAGCATGTAATTACAGATCTTTGTAACTGTAAAGATATCAACGTTTATAAAACTAGTATATTTAAAAAAAACACGAATAATATCAACAAAAAAATAAAATTTATTAATTTCACAACATATGGAAAAAATAAAGTAAGCTAACCGGGTTTATTTATAAAAAAAATTTAAATAAGTTATTAAACCGTGTTCAAATCAAATGATTCATTAAGTAACACATTGTAAAAGAAAGGCCACAAACACATTCAAAACTAAACAAGTTATTACAATAAACTTACTTGTCCTGAGTGAAACACATTATACAGCTGCAGCATATAGTTCCCTGCCATTTTATATTGCTTTAATAATAAATTAAAGCTTTAAATTATCGATAAACATCTACAAATGCACTTCAAAGCGACACACCCATCCCGTAGTTAAGAATCAGCAAACTAACCTTTTGCGATTAACTTCAGAGTTAACTTTTCGTTTAGCGACGTTGCCAGTTACACCTGTTGCTAACTTCTGTTCACTAACTGTATTTCATTTTTATAGTAATGCGAGAGTAAGCGATTTGAAACTGTATGGGGTTGAATCTGAGTTGTTTTTGTTATGGATTAGCTTGGCGATGTAGTTAAAGAGAAGTGAATGCTAAGTACGGGTTTAGTTTTAACATTCTTTGGCAGGCGTGGATACAGGGGGGGGGGGGGGCAATTTTGGTTTAAAACTATGTGTTTTCGTCGCAAGTGTAATTAAAAGCATTGTATAAATAAATGTATGTAGTCCGAATGGCTGGAATATTGCAATTTCGAGTTTTTTGAAATCCCTCGGCATTGCCCTCAGGCTTTTATTCAACTTTTAACAGTTCCTATGAGTTTCGGTATAAAAAAGGTAATATTTTCTTCCATGTGGTCCATGTACAACGTGTATTTGGTATGCAAATAAAAATCTCTTATCTCTCTTGAAAATTCATTTATTTATGACTCAGAAGTTAGATTTATCTTATCGTGATAAATAGTTTTAGTTTATTTTAACGACCTTCTAGCCCAGTTGGTAGTGACCCTGCCTACGAAGCAGGTCACGGGTTCAAATCCTGGTAAGGGCATTTATTTGTGTGTTTATCACAGATATTTGTAGCTGATTTATGGATGTTTTTTATGTATTTAAGTATTTATCTATATCTATCTATTATATATGTGGTCGTCTAGTACCCACAACACAAGCCTTATTGAGCTTACTGTGGGACTAGGTCGGTTTGTTTAATATTGTCCTATAATATTTATTTATAAGTAATTTCTTTGCGACTGCTTAGACAGGTAAACGTAGATGCTTCCCCTTAACGCCTCATTTTCCTCGCATTTCCAATGCGCCGTTGCCATCGGGCCTCTTAAAGCTTTCCGTCTCCTTCCCATGCACCACACAACTATCGGACGCCCACACAAACCCAACCAGCTTATTACTCATGAATTCCAATGATTAGTCTACTCCCTCACTCCTATCCACAAAGCCTCAGATAGAGAGGGAAGCCGCTATGCGCAGTGTCACTGACTGCTCAGTCAAACTCGGACGCAGCAAACGGCAGCATGGTAAAAGAATAACAATCTTTAAAAATCGAAACTAACGAATTTATGAACTGAAAGGTTATTTTCAAAGTTTTTAAAGAAATTCTGGACGTATTGGAATGCTTAGTAGTTTGGCCGGTCGGTGTGTATAGTGGGTTTTAGTGAAGTTTTTGTATTTCTGTGGAGTACCGTTCGGCGTATTATTGGGTAAGTTGACACTGTTATCTATCTATGGGTGTTTTGATGCTGAATATTAATATTTTTTTTTATTGATACCGGTTATGGGTGCAATTAGTTTTCGATCGATAAATGTAATTTTTTCTTGGTTACAAAAGTCTTTTTTATACGACTATCTCGTAAAATACGGGTTGTTTGTATTTAGGTACAACTGTATGTTGTATCTTAGTTATACACACAGTAAAACACAATATAAACTGAATTATTCATTAAATATTAAACACTTAAAACAGTGATAAAAAGTGGGTATGATTGATCCCACCACCTACCTGCCCATCACAGGTCTTGATTCATGGCTTTAACTCATGAGCTCGCGCTGCAAATCGTGACTTCTGCAGGAAATATAATTCAAAAGGTAAAAGCAGAATCCTAATAATAATTACACAGGATTAAGGATTAAGTTCGTTAAATATACCAGTAAAAGGTCGACCTCAGATTACGAATATTTGAAAGTAACCTGGGGGTCAATTATTCTTGGTTATATACAGTAAACAGCTGTAGTAGGTTATGGTCCTGTTTCCGATTTTGTATGACTGGAACCAGGAAACTCTCGGCTCTTTCATACAAAAGCAATACCGGGAGTACGACCAGGGCCGGATTAAGCACTTCGGGGCCCCTAGGCAATACAATTTTTGGGGCCCCTTTTTAGCAAAAGTTATATAACAAAAAAAATTGTGTCAATGTCAGTCAGTCACTAAGGTATATTTAATTCTATGAAGCATTTCCAATATGTTCTTTGCCTACGCAAGGCCCCTAGCTCATAAATAAAAAATCCATTCATATTTCACTTATGAAACATTTTCGTTTTCCTCTGTGCACACGCCCCCTAGCCGATATATACAAATTTTCCAATTTCATCTTCACTCTGATTTTTTTTTCTGTGCACATGGGGCCCCTGGCCGTTGCAGGGCTCCTAGGCAGTTGCCTACTCTGCCTAAAGGCTAATCCGGCTACGACCTAAGCATATTTAGATAAATCTACCTGAACATACCAAAAATATTTAATCCTATTTTATAAAAAAAACAATGGCCTTATAAGGCCCACCCCAACAATACTTTATTCGTAACAATCAACAATATTCGTCGTAAATGTATTTTTTCTTTAAACCAAATTTGATAAAAATGTATTTCACCAACGTCTTTGTGTCGAGATATAGGTTCTTATGGGTTCGTTTAGTTATCAGTTTTATTGGGTTTTATGAAGGTTGCTAACCATTTATTAATGGTACCTTTCAAAATTAAGCTATTTATGCGCATATAAACAAAAACATAAAAAAACCAATTCATAATCATTTAGCGGCGAGCTCAAACGAGACAAAATGGCAATAAAATGGTTGATTAAAAATTACCTACAACATGAACAGTTAACAATATTTTGCAACACTTATTATTACGTACGAATATAATGTTAATGCATACCTACAGAAAGGTCACTATAGCAATAAATAACATTAAACGTAGGTAGACATTTTACAAAACGTGAAATATTGTAACAAAACAGGAAGTACCTACACTATTAGTTATTCTGTGGTACCTATAAGCAGAAAGGAACTTGGTTAACACTTATAGGTAGTCACGCTGTAGTAATTACACTTCTTTATTAACTTGCGATCTTGCGAAGTACCTACCTAATACCCACTTCCATTGTGCTTCTGCAGCTTAGTTTGCGGTATTTGTATTTATGTTTTAGGACTTTGAATTGAATATTTTTCACAGTGTCAAGGGACGGCAGGGGGCCGATTTTTGACAATCGAGCGCTCGAATTCAAAGAATTTAACCTCGAATATAATCGCACACAAAAGTTTGTCGCCATTATTTACGCATGAAAGTAATAGTATAAATAATCATGATTTTAAATTACTAATATTTATTTATTCAGAGTTTTAAAATGTCATATTCGAGCGCTCGAATCTCAAAAATCGACCCCCTGACCTGAATAGATATTTGGTAAGTCAACTGCGTTTGCTTTGAAGGTCTTGAAAACTAGACAAAAAATTCATTAAATAAGGGTACTTTTTTGCCGTTGAAGTAAGGCACCCTAGGAATAGGCGAGGTTAGTAACTTTACCCTCAACTGATTAAGTTTATAAATCCTATAAGAACTTTGCACAAGCAAGCTAAGTTAATACGATGAATTGTCAAAAAAACAATACGAGTTAACGAACTCCTTCAGGATGTGAGTCAGAGAGCCCGGAGTCAGTGGAGCGAAATAAAAATTTGCCATGTAGGCACGTAATTTACTTGCGAAGTATAAAAACCTGCCGCTGCCAGTACATTCCTCTATGTTTAATACTTAATCTTCTTCTTTTTCATTCCCTGTTCCCTTTGTTTGGGGTCGGGTCTCCTCACTCTTCGGCGCTAAGTTACTCTGTCTTGGGTTGTCTCTTTTGACATCTGAGATCGTTTGAGGTCCCTTTCTATGTTTCACCACCAAGTCAATGGTCGACGGCCTGGGCCTCTCTTCATTTCTGGTATACCTAAAGCGTATGTTTAATAGTTTTTTATGCAACGATGGTGGCAAACAAGCATATGGCCCGCCTGATGGTAAGCAGTTACCATGAAACAGTTCAGGTTCAGTAAATACTGAAGTTAATTTTGCATTAAGCAGAACGCCTGCTAACGATACCACAATGTGAAGAAATAAAGGAAAAGTAGAAAAATCCACTGCCTCAGACGAGACTCGAACTTGCGACTCTGGGATTCATGCCCATCGCTCTAACCAACTAAGCTATTGAGACTTACCTGATGGCGTCCCCCTAAGACACATAAAATATATAGTGGAGAAATTCGCCACCATCAATTAAGTCTAAGTGTAGGTAAAGTAATTTTCATTTATTTCTAAATACTAAAGTTAATTTAAAATATAAAATATATGTAAAAGCCGAATATTAAGGGCCAGTTACATTAACATTCACGCCATCCTACGCAAGAAAGCTGCATCCTTGTTGGGCAGACTGCGCGGCAGTAGCAACAACATTCTGAGGATGATTGCCGGTAGATTTGATTGCCCGATAGTCCTCGGGTTGATCAAACTGGTAAAGTCCAATTTAGAATATAAGTTTTAAATGTTTTAAGTTTTATTTTAAGGACGTTAATATGATTACTTACTAACAACTTAGAATGTATACTAACAAAATGGACCATGTTGTCTGAAATAAATATTTTTCAATTTGAATTAATAACAATTGACGGACAGATCATAGTTACTTAACAGAGTAGGTAACAGTTGGCAGACGGTTTAGTGCAACACTCTAATTATTTTACAATAAGGACAATTCAATACCAATTTCATTTAAATTTAGTATGATATCAGTGAGAGCGCAGACGAAGCAATTAATTAGTTTTCAAAATCAAATACTTATATAAGGAAGCTAATGCAGGACTACACTCAAGATATATTTCTTATATATCTCAAGAGATAATTTTTTAGGTTACATGTATGGAGCGCCCCCCGAAAAATACTTTTTTTCTGAAATTTAACTACATAACTAAATAGCGGCATGCAAAATACACCCTACGTCTAAAATTTATTCAGATACGTCTTATGGTTTCCGAGTAAAATTGCTGTGACATACGGACAGACGGACAGACGGACATGACGAAATTATAAGAGTTCCGTTTTTGCCATTTTGGCTACGGAACCCTAAATATAATACTAAATTTTATAGTAGAAAGGAAATTCAGGATTCATTAAACCGTCTTGATAAAGCTGTTGCTAATTGTACGAGTAATTGTGTAGTCGAGAACTTCGGTCCTTTGACCTTTTCACAGATCATAGAACCAGTGAACCATTTCATGACTAGACTCACCGCGGAGTGTGCAACTCTATCAGTTTTTTTATTGTAGGAAAAAGAATAGGTATCTAAGTTCTAATTATCGTCATTACGAATACTTATGCAGATGACATTATTTATTAAATGTCACAATGGACAACCAACTTAGATACTAGTAACCAAGGACAATATACCGGGCACAATGTCTCTATACAAAATCGCATTCCAAAATTCAGGCTATTCTTCTGTTTTCGTTTCGTTTTTGTTTCTTTATATCCAACGGAAGTATTTTGAAAGCGTCAAATAGCCGAACAAAATGTACGGAACTGAATGCGTTTGCTGTTCTATAGTTCTGAAAAATGTTTGCTATCCGGACATTTAAAAGGCACTTAATTTACCTAATTTGGTTGAAATCTTCCCGCAGTCGAGTTTGCCCCCCTGTTACAGAAATTGTACCTATTTATGGTTCTTGCTACAGAGCTAACTTATTCAAAGCAAAAGGCTTATATTTTCGTTGACTGACTAAACAGTTACAGTACTATAAGTAGTCACTTAAATATAAGTAATTACTATAAATATTTTCTAATTGTGAATATAAATAACAAGTTTATTTCTATGAGCTGATAATGAAACCAAGGTTGTTCTTTAAAAGTATGTGATTGCGAAGCAATGAAGGTAAATGCGCTTGTTTACATTATTTTACTTTTCTATTAGTGACTCCGTAGTTCGAACCGAATATAAGTAGGTAGGTGTTGAGTAGGTAGCTTTATCTTTCCTCATTATAGGTATATAATTGGCTTGACGGCGTTTAGCACCTGACCCCGCCGAGACCATGGTTCCGATGAACCGTGACGTTTGAAATAAGGTTGTAGAAACGTTGCTCAATACCATAGAGTTGATACCAATATGATTTGAGTTTTATATATGTAGCAGTAAATTAGTTAAAAAAGTCCCTCATTTTCCAATTAGAACTTTTTTTTAATTGGAGTCACTTTCGTGTCCGACCATTTTAAGTTTTCATCGACTTGGCAGAGTGCCGGCATGACACTTTCACGTAAAACTTGGCAGGCGATTTGGCGTGGTCGGAATTTAATAAGAATGTGGTCAAATAACTACCTAAATATTTCATTCAACCACTTTTCGGTTGACTTTATTTTACACCCTTTTTTAACACCAAAAGACGCGTAATAGACTGTAACCAAAAACAATAATACCAATGTTGCAAAATTTTACAATTACTACTTATTCAATGGCACTGACATGGAAATAAGAGAAAAGTTCAAACATTTTCATCTAACTTTAAAAAAAAAATAGTTTTTTGCCGACGCGGAATTTTCTAATTAAACCGTTTTGGTGCTCATGTGCAGCGTGTTCTCGGTCTGTTTGTTGCTGTGGCGCCCAATTAAATATGTTTGACCCACCCGCAGACCGTGAATTTGTAGAAAAATCATATTCATTGTTATATTTTAAATGTATTTTGGTTTACATACGTTATTTATTGTCTTCGTTTTATCTTTTCTAATTAACTGTACGGACTCTAAGGTTATCGTAGGTATAAGTAGGTAGTAGGTAGGTAGGTAGGTAGGTAGGTGTAGGTAGGATATGCATTAACCCTTTTCGTCTGGGTATTTTTAATAACCACACATTTGAATGACTTAAAATTAGGTTAAGTATCGGTAATCGTGTTTTTTATTGTTTTCCCTTTTATTAACCATAAGTAAAAAAAAATTGTATATTACACTGAACAAAATCTTATGCCAAAAAGGGTTAATACATATACCTAAGTTGATAAAAAATTCAGTTTTCCAAAGGCATGACCTGATTATCAAACTTCTATAAAAATCTGTAAAAATACTAGTTTCTTTGAGACTCGCCGATGTTTACTCGTAATGTTTAATGAGTAACAATTAGGTATTTTAATAAGTTATTGAAATATGAGTAAGTAGCCTGAGTAGGCAATCCTAAAACCAGATCTTTTCAATATACCGGAACAACCGTTCTATTGCAGAATATCCAACAAAGGTCTAAAACTTTAAAAAATTGACATCCTCTTTGAGAGTCGAGATTAGACCAAGACTACGTCAGTCATATCGCTCACACGTTATGGACACATTCGAGTTACGGTACTCTACGTTCTCTGGAGCATTGAACTTACGCTGTGGTCATCCGCTTCTTTTTGGTTATGTTATGAATGCTGCCATAAAAATGTTCTCGATAACTGTAGATTTGAACGTAGGGTCTTGGTCGCGTATTGTTAGTATTAAGTTTGGTTAAGTTTCATAATTTTTATTTAAGCTACTGTAGTGTGTGTGGACACTTTAGGTATGTGTTGCTATCAACAAAAAAAATACTTATGCCAAAAGTTGATTTCTACCTAAATACCTATGTAAATCAGCGATAAAAATACTGTTACGTAATTACGACAGCGAACCTATGGTACGTAATTCATTATTACCTGTTTTATTAATTCCTATTTTTCTAAACTTTCTTAAGATGAAACAATAACAGTAAAACTAAGTAAGAAAAAACTTAAACAAAAGAATCTCTTTAATTTCAGCTTCAAACCTAACTATTTTCTAGTTTCATATTTGATCTCCGCTTCTTATCACTTTAGAAATATAATTTCTTAACCTAACACGAAAGACCTAGATTACTAAGATTACGCGTGTAACTCCGCCGGTAACTACTTAAATAAATATTACATCAAACTGTTTGGCTTACCATAGCAATTCCAATTCGCAAATATTGACCTTGCTCAACATTTGTAGGCTATTCATAAAACTAGATTAAGTGGTGACTGTGGTGAGCTTACAATGGTGTTAGCTCAGGTAGTGTTTGCGAAACTTTGTGCCGTCTAATAATTGGGTACGCAGTGATTAGTGAGGTGTATATGGTTAAATTATAACATGTCCATAATTACTCGTGTTATCTTTCCCACTTGAAGGTCTTAAAGAGCTGTCTGAGGTAGGTAGGTATGTGTCTGATTTAAGATTTTCCTATTAAAATTACGACACAGGATTATAAATGTATATTACTCATGTTTAAATTTTATAGGTCTGACTTAGCATTTTCATATATAAGTAAGCTAGACTTTCTGTTTAATCAATTAATTTAACCTGAATAGAATCATCAAGAAAAATATCATTAAATGGTTACATGTTTTTCATAAATTTTTATTTATATGACGTAATTATTTACAATCCGATTACTATGTTGCAATAAGGAAACATATATTACTACAATATCCATACTTTTTTACATTTTTCATGTAGGTCATGTACTCATGTATTACCGATAGGTGAATCGCAGATGAAATCTCGTAGGTACCTACATTACAAAATATTGCGAATGTGTATTCATATATGGCTTACAATTGTAATTTAGAAATAAGAATAATTCTCAGAATGTAATCTTCCTACGTGCAATCGTTGCGCTATCAAATTATCAATTATAAATAAATTTAATTATATCTGACGTAAGCGAAACGAATGGAAGAAAAATATTGCAATGCTTACTTATTTACTACTCGTACTCAACTAAAATCGCAACTTACAAGTTTGTGTAATTTGCTAACTTGTAGGTACATAATAATTATTGCTCACACGAGTAAATTATGACATGACAGCGCTAGTACCAGTGGCGGCACGTCAAAAATATTCAGAGTTAATTTGTCTTTCCATTTCTTATAACCTCCAGAAAATAAAGTAATTTTCAGAAAATTAGGCACGCTGGTGGGGACTATGTTCTAAGGTTGCTCAGGCACTGTTTAGTGCCAAGTTTGTGTTTATTACTTGTCTTTATATAGTAAGAGTGTCGATTTTTTTTAAATAAAATACATTCTGTGCTGGAAGTTTTTCTACCCAGTTCCATCCTACTCGCATTTACTTGTAATCATATATTTAATTAGGTGGTTTTATATAAGAATTGGCAGAAAACTAATAGGAGATTTTGCGTGACCAAAAACCTTAATCTTGTATTAGCTTCATTAGAAAGCCTAAAACTGTAAAGCTCCGCTTTGTCGTGACTTTGGGATTTTACTCCTTTGCCTTCCAAGATTCGTGGTTGTCGACTTGTGGGCTAAAAGTGGGTCCCAATGATTAATTACTTAGCTAGTCATTGACCTGCTTAAGCATAATGAACAATTACTACAGAAATACATTATTTATGATTGATCGCTTGACAAAATAGCTTGTTTTGGTGGCAGTGGGTTACGTATGCCAAAGTCATTGTTTACAATGTTAACTATCATGGTTACAAACAAGACGTGTTTGATGTCATACTGTGTTAGGTAATGTTAAATAAACTGACGACATAAATAGGCGGCATTAGCAATAGGTTATGATTATGACTCTTCTCACGGGTTTTAAATTTAAATCCGAATTAGTGTGAATATTTAGAAAGGTTTTTGTATGCCTTAGAGAATTAAGCCTACCTAATACACTCTTACCTAGTCTGGCCAACCATTTCTGTACTTAAATAAAAACAAAGAGTCTGCGGAAAATAAATGTCGTAGAATTAATTTGCTCCTATATACTCTCATACCATGACACATATTTATTTATTAATATTTATTGCACAATACAAGATGGTACAAATGGCTAGGGGCTAATTTGTCTCATTTTTTCTTTTCCACCTGTACGATACGGTCTAACTGGTTTAATATTTTAGGCAAGCCGGTGCATGGGAGTGGAGCCCAGGTAGCATTTATACGTCATTATGTCGTCCGTTTACGGTACTGCTCGACGTAAGAGACGTCATTTCTCGACGTCGGGGGGTCCCAGCAGATGACGTCAATTTGTCACAGCCTCAAGACGTCTGTTTACAGACGTTACAGAGACGTCATATACTGAATGCATAGGGACGTTACTGGGCCGTACATATTAGGGCAGCCACTGACGCTAGAGAGACGTCATATACTGAATTCATAGGGACGTGACTGGGCCGTACATATTAGGGCAGCCACTGACGTTGGAGTGACGTCATATACTGAATCCATAGGGACGTTACTGGGCCGTACATATTAGGGCAGCCACTGACGTTGGAGAGACGTCATATGCTGAATTCATACGGACGTTTCTGGGCCGTACATATTAGGGCAGCCAGTATGTTCGAATAACGTCACACACAGGATTGATTGTGGCGTTACTAGGACATAGTAACGCCACAATCACTCCTGCATAGGCACAGGTCAGGACCTACGAGGGCTGCATTATGCTGCCGTGTTCACGATATCAGCAGTAGAAGTTAGCGATTTTTAATTTTATTAAGGCGGGTATTATATAAATTTAAATAACATCTCTCAAAACACACTGCTGATATCGTAAGCACGGCAATATGCTCCTCGTAGCTAGGATGGGTGGGTAGTCTGTTCAAAAATAGAACCGACCTGGCTGTTGAGTGAACTAACAACGTGCTAGATTTAAGTTCTAAGACGGTTATAACTTATTGGCCAGGCGCCCTAGACAAGACGCCTACGCTATAATGCGTTCTAATCTATACCTGTTCCCTCTCCCCGCGCAAATTCTTACGCGTAAGAGTAGAAAAGAGTTTAGCGCTTAGCATAGCAGGCATTTTGTCTACGTACCCTGAACAAACTCTAGGACTTATGGATGAAACTAAAAAACGCTATGTAAGTAGTATAATCTATATTTAAAGAGGCATTAAAGGACAGTGGGAACCAATAGCCCCATAACAATAATCCCATCAAAAACATAAATGTGAAATGAGAGCCAAGTTCAATATACATATTATATATGCCTTCGTTGTTGACTTTGACGACAAAAGAAGTGAGATCTAAATGGGTGGCAATCTTCTATCATCCCTAATACCCAATGTCCCTCAATGTGCCTACCCCTGTTATATTTTCTTTTCCCGAATTTCGACTCATCTATTTGGACAACTTTGTTAGGGCCCCCTATCTTCCCTTGGGCCCTTTGACACTCTAATTCAAAAATTGCAATAGTTTCCCTGCAATAACTATACCAGTCGGCCACCGTTCGACTTGACACTACGTGACCATTGTTTAATTGTTTTTTTGTGTAATCATACGAATGACCCTCACAGAAGGCGTACATTATTTGAAAAATATGTACAAGTGACAATCGAGCATTTTCAAACCAGGTCCCGAGGGCTCTTGAATATGATTTGTTTCGGCAGTTTCCTTTCCGGCATCTAAATTTGTCGAATTGCCCCGCTTCCGATGTCAGGGTCATCGGCTTCTTGTGATATGTGCAAATTTTTTGGCGTGGAACAAGGCCCCTCTCTTCAGAAAACTGCACGCACTGTCCGTGCGTTCCCAGTAATGTGAAAAGCTTAAACCAGGTCCACATGCCTCTGCAACAACAACAAAACACATGAATAATCAAGGATTTTCGGGGGGGGGGCGGGGAGGATAAACATAATTAGCTATTTTTCAAGCTATAAGATGACCCTAAAATGTATCAAAATTGCATTTTACAGTCATTAAGTTTTTTTGGTCACTTGTTGAACTATAAGTATTCATTTCACCACTGCAGACTATAAGTACCAATCTTTCTCTACATTGAAAAAAAAAACCTAATCAATATAATACTCTTAACTTTGACCGACTAATTCATTGCAAAAATTGCATAGAAAATCAATACCAACTAAATGTTAAAACTTGGATACTTACATAAACTCCTCCGAGTAAAGGTTTTTACGCCTGCCGGATGACCCACAAGGTCTGGTCATCATCGTACCATTAGTATACAGGTCGTCATCGTCCTCCGAAGAACTAGTAGCAGCTGGAGGGCTGCTACTACGGCCAGCGGCTACTCCACTGGGACCAGCTATCCCGCTAGGGACAGCCAACCCACTGGGACCAGCAACTGGTTCCTCGAGGTCGAACACAGACACAGTAGGCACAAGCGGCTCTATTGAGTCCAAAACTCGCGCACTACAAGACGGCACAGAAGAGGAGGCCGTGACAAGCGGCTCAACTGAGTCCAACACTTGCACATCACTCGACTGTTCAGACACAGAAGCTAAGGGCTTCGGGGACGCCATGGTATTCACACGTTGTATTTTCACTAACAGGAGTACGTAAAACGACCTCGACTGTAGGAGCGGCGACAAACGGTGAATGACACTAGCAGACAAAAACGCTATGAAACAAAATGGCGTCACACCGCGTTTTGTTCCACACAAAGGAAACACGAATTTATTCATTATAAGTGTAAAAAGTGAATTTAAATTGTTAAAACAGCGCCAAATATATTATTGACAACAAAATACTGCATGATGATTAGAATTCTAAATCAATATATATATTTGTTTTAAATATTTTATTAAAAAACATGACAAAATAAATCAAAATACACCGTTGACGGTAAACGAAACGTGAAATGTCAACTTTGACGCCTGGCATGACAAAATACCCAACCTAAAAATATGCATAATCGTGTTCTTTTCAGATTTGTATAGAAACTTAAAAAAAAAATATCTCGTGAACCGTGAATTTCCGAAAGCTGAAAATTCAGATAACGCTTAATAATTAAGAGTACTATTCATAAAAAAAATATGAACTTCTAAAGCGTGGGTCCATAATGGAAAGTCTATCCCGTCTTACTGTACATCGTACATAGTACAGGTGATGACCTTAAACTGACGTTATTGAGACGTTCATTTTGCGGTAAATATGGTACGTCCAGATGCTGACCCTCAATTGACGTTATTAAGACGCCCACGTTGCGACGAATACGGTACGTCCAGGTGCTGACCTAAAATTGACGTTATTAAGACGTCCACTTTGCGATAAATACGGCACGTCCAGATGCTGACCTAAAATGGACGTTATTAAGACGTCCACTTTGCGACGAATACGGTACGTCCAGATGCTGACCTAAAATGGACGTTATTAAGACGTCCACTTTGCGATGAATACGGCACGTCCAGATGCTGACCTAAAATGGACGTTATTAAGACGTCCACTTTGCGACGAATACGGTACGTCCAGATGCTGACCTAAAATGGACGTTATTAAGACGTCCACTTTGCGACGAATACGGCACGTCCAGATGCTGACCTAAAATGGACGTTATTAAGACGTCCACTTTGCGATGAATACGGTACGTCCAGATGCTGACCCAAAATGGACGTTATTAAGACGTCAACTTTGCGACGAATACGGTACGTCCAGATGCTGACCTAAAATTGACGTTATTAAGACGTCCACTTTGCGGTGAATATGGTACGTCCAGATGATGACCCTTAATTGACGTTAGTACGACGTCCACTTTTTAACCTGACCTTAAATTGACGTCACTATAACGTACGTTTTCAGCGAATAAATGACAGACCTTAATATGACATAAAAATGACGTCGCTTGTGCGTCGCTGACGTCAGTTTGCTACCTGGGAGTTCTAGTGACCCGTACCGCCACTGGTAGGTACAGTCACGGACTTTAATTGTTAACCTATTCAAGGTTCACTTTACATTTGACATTTCATATAGTAAGTACTAAACAAAATAAAACAGCTTGAACCCTACGCGTACGGTTTAAGCTATTTTCTTTTGTTTAGTACTTACTATATGAAATCTGCAATGTCAAGTGAACCCTGAATAGGTTAACAATCAAAGTCCGTAACCGTACATAGAAGTCATATTAGCAAGAATAGCAAGCTGAGCTTTTGGTGCGAAGTTTGCGACTACGTAGATAGAAATCACGTCTAGAATCCGTGAAAATATGGTCCAAAGTAGTCGTAGAACTATTTCTATGGTGATTTACGCACTAGATCCGATCTCCGTCATCCGATTTCGCAAAGAAATCGGACGGATCTAGTGCGTAAATTACCATAGAAATAGTTCTACGGCTACTTCGGACCATTCGGATCGGAACGGATTCGGATCGGACCGGATTCGGATCGGACCGGATTCGGATCGGACGTAGTGCGAAAACGCTCTTAAGGTAGCTTTTGTCCGGGAGAGGTGGTACTTCCTGCCGTCATACAGTTTTTACTAGTACGGGGGAATCCTTGCCTACTCCTATAGATCTATGCTGTTTTCTATATAACTGTATTACTTGTCAAGGAGAATAAAAATTAATTGAAATTGAAATTTTGTCAATTAATGACATCTTTCAATACTAACTCACTGTTAACTTATCAGTTTTTTTTTTTCAAGACTGAATCTACCTTCAAGGTAGTTGGGTAGGTAGTCTACTAAGCTAGTATTCTGTTTATGCTTCGTTCGTATTTTAAACCAGAGAACACCTTTCCTCTAACTGACCTCCCTGTCGCGAACACGTCGCGTCAAACAATGCAACTATTAATGCGTACGCGCATCATTGGCTGCATTGCCTTCATGCTACTTAGTATTGCCTGTTCGGATCATTTTCAGGGCCTCATCCTACATTGATTCTATCTACAGGAATTTGTGTGGGATTGGGCTAATATGTATGTCTGAACAGATTGATTAATTAATAAGCCGATAACTTTTAATTTGGTGGAACTATCGTGACTCTCGATAGGTAGGTAACTACATTTGGAGTCACGCTTTTCAGAATTCCGCCGGAATAGGTCGTAAACTGGGTAGCAAGAAACAATCAACCGGAAAAACTTAGATAGTTATTAGAAAAGTGATGAAGGTATGAATTGTAAATAAACGTTGTGTCATGCATGATATTATTGATATTGAAACAGTGGTTCACGACTCTAGTTAATATGCAGTCAAGTTCATTGGTGATCGTGACATTCGTGACTGCACATACGCTCGTCTCATCTGGTTAATTATGATTATTGATTAAGCATACAATTGCGTATGTTTTAGTAGTAGATCAGCTGAAATCGTGTGAAAGAGATTATCAAATCATGAAGTGATTGTGAAACTGATTGTTTTGCTTTTAGTTAGAGGTAGCTAAGTACTTATTTGTAATTTCACATTTGGTTAGGCATTCTAATATGTTACCCTTATCGTCCCTTAATATATCATAAGTATTTCTATCATATATTTTTATCATAAGTATTTCACTAAGGTAAGTCGGTGTATATTAGGTACTTGTGCGTGCTGAAGTTTGGGTAATTATTACCATACCATTGTAACAGAAAATGTTCGACCGTTGTCCCAAAAATAAATATTTAACATATCGGTATTTTCGGTTTTCCATGAAATCTTTACATTAACACTCAAGAAACGGGATTACGGATTAACCGGTCAGGCCAAAATGATGTCAGTGTGTACGTACATTACTGTCTAATGATGTCATCTGATCACATCATCTAACCACATTAATAAATAGGAAGGTACCCGAAATCTAAGGTCATTATGTATGCACTACTTTTACGCGAAAAGAAGCAGATTGAACATAGATTACTACTTGCAAAACTGTTTTAGTGTGAAGTAATAGCGAGGTTTCGCTTGAGGATTCAGGCTGTTTGTTTGAGCAATACAAACTAATTAAATAATAATGCATATTTTATTTGCATGAAAGCGCTAATGCCGGCTATACATCTTAGGGATTTATCGTTAAGTAGTTTGACTTATCTTACAATTGAATGTGTGTCACCCATGTATGGTAAATCCTTGTGCTCAATCGGTGTGATTTGCTATACAAAAGCTCCATATAAAACTACGGTATCTCCCCTGGCCTCTTATAAAACGATAAATAAATTAACACTTGACTGACCCCTTTGCAGACATGCAAAAATTAGTTTTTTTAGTTTTATTGACCACAAAAATCTGTTATTTTTTACGTGACTTTGTACAAGTTTATACTTAACCTTTTTTTTCCAATTTGAAGATTAACAACTGTCATTCATTACTCAACGTCTACTCTATGGATGGTACAAGAAGGATATAAATCTATATGTTACAAAAGTGTCCGTCAAAAGGCGATAAACTGATGGCGCCACAATAAGTAAGTAAGTAAGTTTATTAGATCAGAAAGAATTACAACTATGTATACATAATTTCTTAACTATACGTAATACATATTTAGGATGCGTTGTCCGAATATTTTTCGCTGATACTTAAAATAGGATAAACCTGTGCTATAGTACCAGCTAAGGCATTTCACTAAGCTTTAGACATGAATATTTATACAAAAAGTATTACTTATACATACTGAGCAAGTTTTGACATTTTGAACTATTGAACTAAGATAAAAGTTAGGGAAGAATAATGTGTGTGTGTGTGTGAGTGTGTGCGATTGTGTGTAAGCGTGAGTGTGCATGTGCGTGTATGTATTAAAGTACACTATTATTATAAATGATAAGGGTTAAGATATAGGGAGCAAAAGATTTTCAGTTTCAATATAATTTTTCCTTAGTAACCATTTTGTCAATGTTTGTTTGCATGAATATTTACCAAGGTGAAAAATGTTTAATAAAGGATTTAACTTATTATACAAGAAACTACCAAGAAAGCAATAAAATCTCTTAAGTACTGAAAGCAGTCTTACAAGTAGCATCTCGTGGAACCATTATTTTTCGTCTGCCCCGATGAGTTCGATGGATGTTTGTCAGTGTAAAGAAAAAACACTCAGAATGTTTCTTTAGTACTATATGTAGTATAGATAATTGTCGGACAGTAAGAACTTCACACGTTTTATAAAGGTCTTCGGTGGGGTGGCGAAATGGTTTACAGTATGCTACCTTTAACAGGGCTCTTTGGGCACGCTCCAATTTGATAAGATGGCTCTTAGCAGCACCTCCCCACGAGAGTAAGTATACAGTATCCCATCAATGATTGTGCTAAAGAAAAATAAACCATTTTTATTATTTTTACGCTAGCAACATGTCTAAGGTGCTTAAAGATGAATATTAGTTTACGTACTCTACCAGACAGCACATCTATGTGGGGTCGAAAATTAAGCCTATCGTCTAAAGTTATGCCTAGGTACTTCACGGTTTCAGTTCGGCTTAGCGTAGGACAGTTGCAGTTCTGATCAATGTATGTTTGGTGATTATGGGCGATAATAGAATAATCATTAAGAAATTGGGCACCACTAGCCGTGATAGAAAAGGCCAGGTATTTTGTTTTGTCTACGTTCAAGGATAACAAATTACTTACAAGCCATGAGTTTATTTTATCGAAGCCTAACTGAGCTTGAGTTGTTTTAATGAAGACAATAGTATACTTAAGCAAATATAAAAAAAAATTACGTGCCGCAACCCAACCACCTCGTACAACAAATTGCCTCTTAACTTAGAATCACCCGCATTTTTTATTATTGTCAGATTCTTGCTAAAGCCAATATGTCCTGCTAACCATTCAGCGATCGTCATCGGAAACCAAAACGGAAACAGGGAATCCCATAATGTTCGAGCTTCCGGTCTATGGCTATTGATTGTCTATGATTTGATAACTTGTAATGAGAACGTTTTTATTTAATTTGAATGAATTTACCGGTCCATTGACTGGACGCATATTGAATAGGTTACCAAATAAATTTTAGAATGGGTTTGAAGTCAGTTTTTTTAAATGTATCTACCTACTTGCCTATTGTTGGGCATGCATTTTTCATCACGGGATTATAAGTTTGATCAGTGTTTACTCAATTTTTTTGTCAGTTACCAATAGAATTGCATCGCTACCTAAATGAAATTGTAAGTTTTTACCATTTGTCGGTGTGAATCTTGATGACATGATGACTAATATGTAAATTCTGGAGCACTTTTTGAGTTACGAGCACTCGACTGTTATGTTGGTATTACCAATATTTTGCGAAAATAATAGTGCCAACTTTTGTGAGCGATTATTTTATGCTTCAATTTCTTTGCATTCGAGCGCTCGATACGATAGTCAAAATCGCCCTCCTGGGCTCCAGCCCAGTAAATGTGGAATAGGAACAACACAGTAACTTAGATTGACATTTAAAACTAAAAAATCTAAATACTTGACATACCAGCATCGTCAACGCATCAGGTTAATCTCGCCTAAACCGTTAAATGGCCGAACGGGAAATATAAGAACAATTCTCAAAATTCACAATTTTCCCGGGGTCCGAATGGACCGGACCCTTGTTTATCTTCATTTGTTTTGTCAAACAAACTCGCACGATTTGCAACTGTACCCACAACAATGGACGATAAAGGTGATTAAGTAACGATGTAATTTATACACGCTAATTTTATGGCCAATGCGCTACGATATAAATAACTTGTTAATTATGTGGAGAAGTAAAATTATTTTTAATGGTTACGCGATTTATATTACAAAATTGTAAAAATTACACTTTTATAGGACAAATCCGTTCGTCCTTTCTTAAAGATGCATGATTTTGATTAGGTACGGAGTTAGTAAATTAAAGATTAATTTGTAATTGGATAACTCCATTTTTCACACACATTCAAAGAAACATAAGTTTTACGAGTATAGTTAGATTGAACATTATTCCCGATGAGCTAGCCAATATTACATGTAAATCAGTAGCCAGTAGATAAAAATGAAAATAGCATTAAGCAAGATTATTACTTCATTAGTATGTAGTACATATTAGAAACTTCAATAGGAGAAAAGTTGTAAAACACAGGTAATTCTCAACCGTTTTATTTTCTAACTTTTCCATAAAACTTCCTTCGTGTAATTACAGACTACTTTTAAATGAAAGTCGCGGTTAGTAGTGCAGATAGATGAAATAGTTACTACCCCTAGCATTCCTTTTCAATTACTTACTATAATTCGCTGATGCAATAGGGTTTCCTAGGCACGCGCGTAATGTTGGTGCGTCATTCTCGTGCCTATGCTTAGACAAGATAAGACGCCTCAGACAGGATAGTTAAGTATGATCCTCGTCTACGTACAGTTGTTAAGGGTTTTAAGGTCATATTTTAACTGGTACTGAGGCGATGCACAACGTGGTGGGAATATAGATGCTGCGCAAGAGTCGCCAGCGGAACGAGCTCTATTGTTTCACATCACTATTGTCACTCAGGACTGGAAGAACGTATGTCTATGTGAAGTTTAAAGATGCTTACGACACTTTAGTTTTGAGAATGGTGTTATCTGTGGATCGTACAGATTAGTGTCGATGGTGAGCCGATGCCCGGCTTTCGCTTTTCAACGTGTTTAGCCAATTAGGATGTTTTGTGTTGGATATACGGAATTCAACAACCGATGAGATTTCATAACCGGTTATGCAATAGCATAACCGGTTATGGCCGATAACCAATAGGTTATGGCCGAAAAATAAGCGATAATTGGTTATAATCGGTTTCGGTTATTTTTGTTAAAATTTGATAAAATAACCGTCGAAACGTCAACAATAATAATCAATAAGATAATTGTATAATGTAAGGAGTGCTAGAAATGGTCTTTATCTTTAATTCGAAAAAAGTGGATAATTTGTGGTTCAAGGTCAGCCGTAAGAATTACTTGCTGCAAATCGCCCGCCAAAATAAAGGAATAGGAGCGAAACATGAAATTATTATAAAATAGAGAATAAAAATCAGAGTTCAGGACGAAAATTTATGAATTCACATTACAACCTTTTATGATACAATTTTAGGTGAAAATTGCACTGAATAAATAACCGAACCTAGTAATTCGAATTTACAATAACCGGTTATTTAATTTCGATAAGATAAGCGGCTATAACTGATTATTTAGGTTTCGGTTATAACAGGTTTGCATTCCCTAGTTGCATGAGAGCGACGGGCATTTCGTCGTCCTTGATAACGGTTTCGTTCACATAGCGTTGGCAGCTGGTCAGATAAATATAATAAAGTTAACTATTACTTTCTAACAATCGTGTGACGTATATATCCCGTAATCCAGCCCAGTGTATAAAGGAAAACGGCATGTTTAAGGAAATTTCCATTTCCTGCAGACAAATTTCAAATTATTTATTTGTTAAACATAGGTAATATTAGGTCTTACAATTAATGGGGATGTCTATGTTTTGCCTCTCGGCATACAAATAGCCACAAAATAGCATGCAGCATGCATTATTTACAAAATATTGTATAAGATTATTTAACTAAATATGTCAAAATTTAATTATTGAATAAATTTACATAATTCCAAACTATATTGCACTAAATAATAAATAATAATAAGGTTAATTTAAAAGTCAATTTTAGCTTACTGCTCAAGTCCTACTTAAAATTATACAATAATAATAAAATGTCAACAGTCTGATAGAAATTCATGATTTTCATGAACAAAATAATATTGAGACTAGAAAATTGTACAACTTTGTTTTGAACTGACAAACTGTGGAGACAGTTTTGCAGGGCACTGTATAAATTAATGTATACTTTTCGAATAATAAATCAATATAGATATCAGAAGAACTCAAGTTTCAGTAACAGGGATAAATAAACATTGATAGATAGATATCTATCTATCAATGTTTATTTATCCGTTACTGAAACTTGAGTTCTTTTGAATACAAATGATTGGAGTATATTTATTAGTACCTAGCACAGAAGGAGATTCCTCATCACAGAGTAAACTATTAGGTACAGTACATAATTACGATTATTACAGTTACGTCAGCGGTGGAATTCAATTAGGAAATCTTGCAATTCCGATAGTTTTTGCCCAAATACGGTGAACCGGGAAATAGCGTCACTTGACGTAGAATCGCTTTTTCTACAATTATACCGGGGATCAATGTTACTCTGCGTCCGCAGGAAATACCTTAGACAATCCTACACGTGATCCCTGGGTGGTGCTAAAAGAGTAACAAACTTGGCAGCTGCACTGTCCCATCTGGACCTCGCAGCACTCACTGGATTTTTTTCATCATCTGCTTTCCCACTACTACTACCTGAGTGAAGAAATGCCTATCTATATCCAGTGACATGGCGCCGTACGATAAATAAATAAAATTATACCTAGGAAGACGGTAAATGAATTAGTTTTATACTTAAAGCAATCACAATGATCAGTCGCCAATGAGGTGACCTAATTGCACCCTCGGTAAAATTGCGTCTAATCCTATCCAATTGTAATTCAACAAAAAGCGCATATAGGGCACATGCCCCGGTTGTGGCCGGTTTACTAAAGTATAAGCAAATTTCGAAGTCTATGGTTTAGAGTTGGCCCGGAAAGAGAAGTGTCTTGATTTATGGGGCAATCTTACAGAAATCAACCTAGTCCCACAGTAAGCTCTACTAGCTACTAGGCAACGATATATATCATATATATGATATATATCGATACTATATATAGATAAATACTTAAATACATAGAAAACTCTGGAACAAAAATGCGTGATGAACACACAAATAAATGCTCTGACCAGGATTTGAACCCGGGACCTCCTGCTTCATAGGCAGGGTCACTACCGATTAGGCTAGGAGGCCGTTTATATTTATATGGTGGCTCATTCATTCTACGACACTTCTCTTTCCGGACAGACTTTATAATTGCTATGAGTAAATTATGGCAGCACGGATGACACTGTCATCTGTCATTCAGTTGTCAGGAACCATGGAAAAAGTGGCTCGTTTCTGACATCTCATTAAAGAAAAGATCTAATGTCAGAATATTAACAGAAGAAATTCATATAAACATAGTAATCTATTTTCAACGACTATTTACATAAAGAGTGTCATATTTCCTTATGGACACAACACAAACTGACAGACGTCTCAATAGACAAACTGTCCAAAGTGGCCAAAACCGGGGCATCTGCCCTACCTCAACAGACATTTCCCAGCTGTCAATTCAGTAACGTTATGTCGTTTAGATAGGGCTTATGTACCTACGTGACGCGGTACGGTATATATTACGGTAATTTTAGTCCGGAACATTGTGGTAAAAATGCGATTTACATAATTCGATACCGCTTTCCGATACCATTAAATTCATTAATAACTACGCAATTGAACCACAGATAATTCATAATTTACCGCATTATTTCGAAAGATGTTATAACGCTTTAGATGAACGGATTAAAAGTAGTTCCATTTTTAAACGATAACTTTTTTAAACGATCTTTGCCTTAAAATTTTCGACATCTAAACTTATCAAGTGCATTTGAAGTCATGAAGATTAAGGAAACTATGGTCTTCGACTATTAATATGTATCAAAATAAATAGTGGAGTCGTGAAAACCGAACACGACTGCACTGCTGCACGATCGTGTCAAGTGTCGCACCCACGTGTCCAACGGGATCGAGTGTCCAATGTCAGTGTCAGCGATCTGTGTCAGACATTAACTTGGGTTTCAGCTTTCCTGCAATTTCACACCTGCTATCTAGATCGAGATCGTGAGACTGCTATTTCTTTGAAAAAATAAATGGGTTTTTTATTACCTATGTAGTGTTTGTCTAGATTATATACCTGCTTTATCTATTTGCAACAAATTCAGACGTAGATAATGGGTAGAAAAATCATCGTAATTTTTTTGTACTACTTGAAAATTCTCTTCACTCTTTCTTCCCGGAGGATTTTGGAGATTCGAGCGCTCGAAGCTGACATTTAAAACTATGAATAAAACGAAGAAATTATATTTAAAAAATAACAGCGACAGGAATTTATAATCATGATTTAAATATTTATACTACTTATTAATTTCATCCAAAATTAATGGCAACCATCTTTTGTGTGCGATTATTTTCGAGCTTAATTTCTTTGGTATCAAGGTATCGCCAAGTTATTTTTTTTAAGTATTAGAGACACTAAGCAAACTTACGCGTGATAATATATAATTATGATAATAATTAGGCATGTATTTAGCTTAGCTACTCAAGATGTAACTTAACTTTCATCGTTTTGTCCCTTAAAGGAAACTTGTAAAAAATGTCTTTGACCCGTTTACTGATTATAGACAAATCACCCCCCTCTCTGTCAAGATCCACAAAATCCTCTAAACGCTCAGGTGACAATACATTATTATTAGAACACATAAGCATGACCTAAGTCAATGCCGCGGCCGCCAATCGTGCTAATAAATATTCCAACAACGTGCGCATCATATTTTATTATAGAACGTTACAGCGAGGACGTAGATCGTCATTATTATCTAATTCTAAGTTGTATTATGTTCGCTTCACGCTCAATACAAATCGTCGTCGTGAGAATATGCCAACTTAATGTATCGAGGAGATTGTTTTATATCCACCTAGTTCCAGATACTAGTGCAAATGCAAAAACTATGCACCGGTAAAAAGCACTGAGTAAAGAAACCTTAATAAGGTTACTTTATTAAAAGGGATTTTATCAGAACAGTTTGGTTGGAAAAGTTATATGTGTAGCAAAGGCTGAGTCTAGAACTGACCCTTGAGGGAAAAGCATCAGCTTTGTCAACAAAAATACTAGTTCAGTTACGATATAAACGATGATAAACATTTCTTTTTTCGATTCAAAACATAAATCTTTTCTAAGCAACTTAGTAGCGTAAAAGGCTGACGAAACTCACCACAATCTGTTGAATATTATCCATAAAACATAATACGGCCATAAAAAATGTAACATCCTACAGCCTCCGATAAAAACCATAATCAAGAAGGAAACACGCTCGATAGATTAACCATGCATTGTGCGGAGATAAAGATATGCCCCTTATCTGATGTCCGAGGCCCAGACATATATCAAAAGTGCAAAGTAGTAGTAGATCGAACATCTAACGTCAACGATCACGCTCTTCAAAACAAATAATACGACTTAAATAAAGAAAAAGGTGTCGGAAAGACTATATTCCCATCACTCAATTGAAATACTCTTGTATTCATTACTTTCTTATAGCTAAATTCACTTGCTTTGTAGCAGTCACGCAAATCTGCAATTTATGCAAATTTGTTTATTTATTTATATTTAGGCTACGGTAGATGCGTGTTCTTGTTTGCCACCGTCGTGGTATTTTTTTTGTGAAAATGCAATGGAAAAACTATATTAAATTTTTTTTCGAACTGAAAATAGATGTCATATACTTCAGAAAAAGTGACCAAACCCTCCGGTGTCCGAGGCCAGATATGAACTGGCGTCTTCAGCTTTCGCGGCTGACGTCCTGACCACTAGACCCGGTCACGGCGGAACTTGACAAATTTTCTCATGTATATGCAATCTCTGAATTTGAAACGGCTAGGCGCCGTTGACCATACTCTAAGGGCATGCGCAGTACGTGCTTGCACCTCCTATCCGAATCACTTACGTGATTCTGGTATAGCGAGAGAGATGGTGCTGCCATCTATGAATCTTGAAGCAAATCAAATTATTTTGTTCAATATTTTTATTAAGACCAGATCCTCTGACACCGGAGAGTTTGGTAACTTTTTCTGAAGTATATGACATCTATTTTTAGTTTATGTATAGTAGTGTAACTACATACTTAAAAAAATTGCAAATCAAAAAATGTTGAACAAAATAATTTGATTTGCTTTTTCGATTTATAATCGGTATAAAGATAAAAGGAAGTGCAATAATCAAAAATATCATGAGTTTGTGTTAATTTAGGACTCCAATAGTAACTCCATTAGTAGTAACAACGCTTTACCCTTTAAAAAAGCTCGTTAGGAAAGTACCCAGTTTTAGCATAAATAAATTGACTTAGATAAATTATCTTAGTTATCCATTCAATTCAATTCAATTCAATTCAATTTATTTAATTCAGACATGTCCATAGAGGGTTAGTAGATAACAAAGCATAAGTCTTACATCCTAGGTTAGATACTTAAAACTAATTTTCTACTAACTACACAGGTACTTAGAACAACCCATAAACATTGCCTCTGGATTCCATATGGATCGAGTTCCAATGCTTCCATATTGGACCAGCCGGGTACTCCGCCACCAGGTTCAGGAGACTGTTAGTACTCTCTTGCACGCGGCGCATCAGGGAGGCTGTTCTCTTGCGTATTATTGATATGAAGCTATCGACGCGTGCCTCTGCGAACATACCTGACGCGCTACAAAAGCGTGGGAGTCCTAACAGTAGCCTGAACCCGTTGTTGTATTGAACGCGCAGAGCATTGAATGTCCTCTTTGTATAGTTAGTCCACAGGCTGCACGTGTAAAAGGTTTGGCAAAATGACTTAAATAACGTTACTTTGACATCCCCATCACACCGTGCAAACCTACGGGCCAACATATTGCAGCGAACAGTCAATGCTCTGCGCTCCCTTTCAATGTCCTGGTCATCCTGGAGGTTCTCAGTGACCCAGTGACCAAGGTACTTGAATCGATCCGTCCGTTTGAGTGGAGCCCCGCATAGGTAAACTTCAGGTAGTGTCTCGTAAGACTTATCACCAGCCTTAAAAACCAGAAGCTCACTCTTGCTGGTATTGTACCTTAGCCCATGGGTCCCAGCATACTCCTCGCACATCCTCAGTAATTTGACAAGCGCACTGATTGATGGGCACAGCAGCACCATATCGTCAGCATAACTGATATTGTTGACCATAGTACCGCCAATCGAGCATCCAACACCAGTGCTACTGAGTCCACCAATCAGCTCGTCCATGTACAGGTTGAACAGCCTGGGTGAGCTGAGACCCCCCTGCCGCACACCACACTTCAACCTGTACACATCCGAGTGTGCACCTGCCCATCTTACAAAGTTGGTTTGATGGCCGTACCAAAATCGGAGTAGATCGATCACATCCCTCGGTGTATCTGTGCGTGTTTCCAGCTTACCCCAAAGAACCTCGTAGGAAACGGTATCGAATGCCTTCGACAAATCCAAAAAGCAAGCAAATACAGGCGTTTTACTATCGGTATAGTACCTGACGGTATGCTTAAAGCACAGAATCGCGCTTTCAGTTGATAAACCAGGCTTAAAGCCAAACTGAGCATCATGCGTTTGTGTGTGCTTCGAGAGCACGCCGTCAAGCAACCCGTCAAGTACCTTAGCCGCTACTGTTGCCAAAGAAATAGGCCTGTAGTTGGACTTGTCGGAGGCATTTCCTGTCTTATTCTTACAAATGGGTACCACTATCGTCTTCATTAGGTCTGCCGGAAGATAGCAGTGACTAATGCACAGATTAAAAAACATCTTCAGCACGCGAGGCAAGTGAACTCCCGCATGTACCAGGTGCTCTATACTGAGGCCATCGTGCCCCGGCGACTTTCCTCTAGTCATACCTTTAACCACTTTATCCACGTCCTTGTAGGAAAAGTATACTCCTCGCCTGACCTGCCGGTCCTCAGTAGAAAGCACCCGATGACACATGTCCGAAGGCTGCCAGTCCACCTGAAAATGCTTACTAAACATGTTAGCAATTTCAGAAGGTTTATCTAAACCTTCAACCGTGGCTGGTACTCCAGGTTTAGGATTTAGTTTGCTAGTGCTCTTCCAAAATTTACTAAAGTCTTTAGCTCTATGGTGAGTAGCTAGAATGTCCATTTTGATTTGTCTTTGATTGTCCTGACACCATTTGAGCTTATCTTTAAATGTCTTACGGGAAGAGCACATATCTGCATAAATTTGTCCTGCCCTTGGTTTACCAAACATATGCCACTGCTGAAAATACATTCTTGCCCTAGCGTGGGCCTCTCTGACATGTTTGTTCCAACCTACTACCCTCTTAAGTTTACGTTTTTTAGAGACCCGGCTTAGTCTTGACGCTGTTTGTAAAACATTAGTAATATCATTGTACAATTTATCTAATACTAACTTATGGGAAATGTCATTACAATAATTATCACAGCATGTCAGTAACTCATTAGGAAAATCAATAATTTTTAAGTTATCATTACAAATACTACTATATAAATTAATTTCGTCAGAGTCTCTCTCCCCCCAAATAAATATACTTTCATTGTCCTTAACACTATTACTTATGTTAGATCGACTCGACTCAATTTGGCTTTTAATAATAACTGGAAAGTGATCAGACCAATACATGTCATACTCAATTTGCACATCGCTAACAGTGAGCCACGCCGCCTCGGAGACCAAGCAGTGATCCAGCCAACGCCTACATCCATGAGCCTCACTCAAAAACGTATACGACTCCGAACCACCGCCAAGCCATTCGATATCAGCGCAGCGCCACTTTTGCTCTAAACAAAAATCACACAGTTCTCTGTAAAAAAGTTGCCCTGGGTGCGCATTAAAGTCTCCTAGAACAAATACACAATCAGCATTATGTGATTCAATAATCGCAGCCACTTCACCACAACAATCCGTGAATTCAGGTAGGTTTGACGTATCGTCAGTAGGCATGTAGATCGAGAATAATACGAGTAACACCGAACGGTTGCCGATACTGCCACAAATAGCCGCAACACGCACACTATTACACTCTATTGTTTTAACAGATGTAAACAATCCCTTCCTCCACATTAAAGCAACACCGCCATATGGCCTTCCTCTCAGGATTTCCCGTGACGTATCAACTGCTGATCTGCTCGTGTAATCAAAATTGTTATCAATGCTTCCTATTATCTATGCGTTGACGTAAAAATTTAACAACGTCGGTATCTATGTAGATATATATCTGTGGCTCGAGCTTTCGAAATATCGAATATCTTAGGCATCGCAGTAACAGTAGTTTGTGCATCTAACGCAGGGGTCGGCAAACTTTTTTGACAAAGAGCCTGATAGCGGAAAATATTGAATTTTTGGAAGCTCATAGAGCCGCAGTTTTCTGTTTATTACTGTAATACTTGATTTTTCAAAACTTTTGCGGAACTTGAAGAGCTACAACTGAAGGGTCAGTCTTTGAAGGGTCAAAGAGCCACATGCGGCTCGCGAGCCGCGGTTTGCCGATCCCTGATCTAACGGATTCGTTGGATGACGATGACGTAACGAAACCAGTGCACTTTTGAGCAGCATGTTTATTTATTAATGAAAAGGGCAGGTCAATAATGCTAACAGTAATACGACAAGTAAGCAGCTTTACAACCCTCAGCTATACACTAATACAGTACCTACAGTAAATCCGATAAATGGACAAAGTATCAAAATATATTGAACATCTTTAATTCTCACTTCCTATCATCTAATGTTGCTAAATCTAATATATGTCTTATTGTATTTAATAGACTAGTTTGGACGTGGTTTGCAAAAACGTAACTGAATTACCATTAGATATACGGTTTCTAAACGAGGTGAAACCCTTTAACAATTTAAGGCATACAAATAAAGCCATTGAGCTTATATTCTATCTGATCTATGTATCAAGAGTCTTTTTGAATTAATATTTTTTTGATACTATATGATAGCAAACAAGAGTAGGTAAGTAGGCCTCATGTGATAAAAACGGACACGTACTCGTATGTGGACGATTTCATCACTAAGCATGTATCTCATGAGCGATGCCAACTCTTTAATATGCTTTTAATCTAATTTCATATCGGGATTGGCTCGTGCATTTCAGTAAGTATATTAATATATATATTATTGCTACAAAGATTTATTCACAAAAAAACACGCGTCTCTTTAGTTGTTAAATGACAAATGACAGCAAAAACAAAACGCTATGTACCGTGAAAACGATCACGGCCGTCGTTACTGGAGCAGATGTAGCGTAATTTTTAGGGTTCCGTACTTCAATGATGCGAGGGGGATCCTACTGAGTCTTCGGCTATCTGATTTCTGAAAAGCATTATATTTTAGCTTGTAAAAAATTAAAAATATTTACCGAATATCCTTCTTATATTGCTTTGTCCAAATCGCAGTAAATGTGGCCGTACATTTACTGCTAAAATAGGCTACGTCAGTCACCTGAGAGCCCACGAACGTCGCTCTCACTAGCCAGCGCGAACCAGTCGCCATGGTCGAAATCGGCCTGGATAGGATGATGATTCGATGATTTCCAAATCGCATCCAAGTATGAACTACCGTAACGTGTAATATTATCAGCTAGTCTTTCTAGCATAAGGGGCACCACACATTAGAGCGGAATTCAGCTATTCATAGATAACAGCGGAAATTTGTCTTTGGTAGCGGTTATTTATCTATGGCCATCCATACAAAAATTCAGACACCATAGACAAATTTCCGCTTTTGTCTATGAATACCTGAATTTTGCTCTAAAGTGTCGTGCCCCTTAGGTATACCTATTATTTAAAAATTCATTGTTAATTTTAAAAGCAACAACAAGATATAACAGAACCGTCGACGCGAGTTCGATTCGCACTTACCGAATTATTAATTAATGAAGTCGCTATTAATTATTAAATATGTGTCTTGCGTGTTATACTGCTCAGGAAACGGAGTCTGTATGGTAGCACCATTTAGCTCCGTAATGTGAAAATTAATTGGTTTGTCACTTGCACGAACATTGATCTAATACCAGCCGTTACTGGAGCATTTGCTCATTCATGACTCTGTACCTAGAGTAGACGTGTCGATCATATGGTAACTATCCTAGAAGTGAGTGGCTGAACGAGTTTCGCAATCATCCGAGATAGTAAAAAAATATAATGATAGGTATATTTCTGGTCAGTCTTTAACAGTGGAGAGGTATCCAAACAACTGATGTTGACGCCTTCCATTCCCTTAGTACTTAGTAGGTAGGTTGCTCTTTCAATGTGGTGATTCCTGAATAAAATATCTGTTTAAAAGACGATATTTTAGCAGTGCGATTAGCGGCTTTCTAAAATATTTATTGTCGTCTAGAATAAGTTATCCCAATAAATTCAATTTCTACCGGCTGGCCTCGTCTTTAACAAGGAAATAACGGAAGCCCATTTAGCTACATAACCAACATTTTTGATATATTGCCACTATCAAGTTGGATTAAATGCCTAATTATTATATCACCAACTCAAAGCCTAAAAGGATGTTACACGATAGGAAATGTCAAGGATACTGTATGCATGATTGCTGGCCAATGAGTTATAACTATGATACACTGGTATAAAAACGTTAAGCACGCTTCATATTATACTTAAGTGCAATGAAAGCAGGTCAGGTTTCTAATAAATTCCATACAAAATTACCCATTTTCATTGCTCTTGAGTGTAGATTGTATGTAATCGGTGATTTAGGAGATATGTAATGTTGCGGCACGAGTTCCGAGTTAGAAGAAGAATGCTGATTAAGAAATCCAAACATAGGCTAGCCTTAGTTGCCTTGCGTGTCATGAATTCGAGCTGTGCACTTACATAATTCCTACAAATTAACTAATAACTACCTAGGTACTACTCTAAAGTATAGCAAGCATAAAGGCGTAAGCTCAAATTCCAACTTAATAACTAAGAGTACTACTATAAATAATATAGCTGGAACGTGTACTTAATGCGGCTGGATTTATTAAAATAACCGGGTATAGTAAATCGGTTACAAAAATTATGTTAAAAGAACATACACTAGTCATGTGTAAACTTCCTAGTTTGTGAGTCAGAAAACTTCGGAGTTTTATGGAAGTTTTATTTTTCTTACGTTTAATTAAATAATTCGTTGTGGAACTTTTAATTGTCAACGAAACAATCAATACGTTTACTTATACGTTTATATCAATAAGTACAATTAAATAGATAATCCTTATGTACTTAGTTAAACAGAATTAAAATCCGACGCGAATACGGAAGTTGTTCATTTCAAACAATTTAATAACAATCATCTAAATAATACGATAAACAAATGCCAACCGTGACTAACCCACAATCCTTTTACTTTTCGGATTCCGAACGTTTTCTTGTCTGTGATTTAGATTCAAACGAGTCGTTTTCTACAACCCATGTATACCTAACTACCTACTGTTTGTTAAAATGGCACTTTCTTTGAATCGCATCAAGGTTATGTGACTCTCACCCGTGCCATAGATTAAATAAGTAATAATACTACGTGTGTACAATCTGCTTGATGAGTCTTCGACTTTCCAATGACTTCCTGACCTTATTGTTTGCTCTCTTGCATTTTGAAGTTATTTGCATTAGTTGGAAAGGTGTTCTTTGCTTTTAAGGTGCAACACACTTGAGCGGAATGCAGCGCTGAATTCAGCTATCATAGACAAAAAAGCCGAGAAATCCAACTTCCTGCTGAACTTCTACCTATAAGCTCCATTCATCCAGCCACCAAATTTCCGCTTTCCGGATTTTTGTCTATGATAGATGAATTCAGCTTAGAATTCCGCTCAAGTGTATTGTGCGCCTAAAGCGCTAATGCGTCCGTCAGGCAATTGCTCTGAGATCTTTTTAGGATTCCGTACCCAAAGGGTAAAAACGCGACCCTATTACTAACCAGGTCACCAGGATGTATCTTATGAACCGTGATAGTTAGATGGTTGAAATTTTCACAGATGATGTATTTCTGTTGCCGCTATAACAACAAATACTAGAAAACAGAATAAAATAAATATTTAAGGGGGCTCTCATACAACAGACATGATTTTTTGCCGTTTTTATCATTCACCAGGCTGTATCTCATAAACCGTGATAGTTAGACACTTAAAATGTTCACAGATGATGTATTTCTGTTGTCGCTATAATAACAAATACAAAAAAAAAACAGAATAAAATAAATGTTTAAGGGGGCTCCCATACAACAGACATGATATGTGATCCTTTGTGCGCGAGTCCGACTCGCACTTGGCCGGTTTTTTTACAGAATGCAATTAACTGAACTTACAATAGCCAGAACACGCTAATTCTATCTATCCAGACTTTTCAAGCGACAAATTGTGCAAAACCAGCATTAACATCAAATATGTGCAAAGATTACATTTATGCAGAGTTAACGTGGTCGAACTTTACCTTTGCATCAAATCTGTCTCATATTATACTTGTCTCCTAACATAAACAAACTTTCCGAATACATTGACCTTTTTGCATAATAACAACTTCATACAAGCACGCGGTTACCTCAACTGTACCATACACAAAAATAGTAATCTAAATCGCTCTCCCGTTACCAATGAGCGGTCCGGTTACCGTAACCGTTTCACCGCTGTCGCACTCCACATGGCAAGGATTGCATGTTGCCAACCCACAGATTATGGGATGGTTGTCGCAAATTGATGGTTGTGGTTCGTGAGTGCTTCGGGGCGTTGAACTGCGAATTACGAATAAGCGGTTCATTGCATGATAATTGATAAGTAATTTATTTAAACGCGGGGAGTTAAATGATCGATCCTGTTAAATGATCGATCGTCGCTTAGTTACCGTACCGTTCAGGATGATGTCATTTTCATCAGTGTCACTTAGTAAAAAAATATATTTAAGTCATTTTTTCTTGCCGCTGTTTATATTACTCAAAGCCACTTGGTGTAAATTATCATCATATCGTTTTTTTATAAACCAAAGTTTCAAATTTCTAGTGTTTGAGTTTATTAAAAGTTTTAAAAAAGGATTGCAATTTTGCTCCAGATTTTTTTATCGTATTGCTACATGTCACTGGATAAATATAGATAGGCTTTTCTTCCCTGGGGTAGTAAATAGTAGTGGGAAAGCAGATGATAAAGAAAATCCAGTGAGTGCTGCGAGGTCCAGATGGAGCAGGATGGGACAGTGCAGCTGCCAACTTTGTTCCGGATTATGGAGCAAAAGACATCAACGAGCTTAATTTTTAAGATGGAACGAACCCGAACGTCCGGAACTAGGAAAAAATCTTTGTTTGCACATACGAGTATTTACTACAGTGTTAAATAAATTAGAATTAACAATTCTTGTTTATTTACTTTACAGGTTTGAGATGCACTTATTGTGGCTAGAACTCACGGTAGTTATGGCAATAATAATTATTATAATTACATACAAGGTGTAAAAAAAATAGTCGTGATCCGTTTAAGAGCATTATTTTGGACGATTTTACGAAACCAATTTTTTTTGCGTATTTTTTTTCCATGGTTTTTCATAATTAGAATACAATACCAATTATGCCCTTAAACGGATCACCACTATATTTTTACATCATGTATAAACATACCATAAAACATTAACTGATTATTTTATTGTAGCCAGCCGTTTAATAATAATTTAGCGTCAAAAACATTACTTTCTGACACAAAATTTATAATAACAGGACTCCGCAAAACGTGTAACACAGACGTGTGTATACCATCATTAAGACACTATCGCATATTTTCTCACACGTTATATGGCGCCTGCTCTTCATCGTCAGCCGACTGGCATAGTTTGCTTACATAATAGTCTGCTATTAAAACCCAAAACTGAGCAGTATTTAAGAAGCAGTTACCGTAATATAACGGGTGGTTAACCTTTTAATTTTTTGGTTGCGTGACGAATTAACTGGCGATCGTGGTGTTGTGATCAATGAGACTTGTTTGACATGCATTTTTTCGGCTTTTTCCCGTCTTTCTCTGCTAAACGACCGATTGCTGTAGGTACCCTTGGTAGGTTTCCTTGTATACTTCACATTTATATATTTTTCGATTATTGCCAATTGTTAATACGGATTTATTTGTTATTTTGTATTTTATGTTTCACATTGTACCTGCCTATATTGTTATATTTTTATTGACTTGTCAAAAGTGCTTACAATAAGCCTACTTGAAATAAATGATTTGATTGATTGATTGTACTTGAAGTATTTATTTACAATTCGCTACTAATGCTGTGTTTTTTTTACCACGGTGTCTCTCTTATAAAAAAATATACCTATTTCATTTATTATTTAAAAAATATATTAAGATATATATATATATATAAATATAAATATATATGTACTTGTAGTAAAAATATATTTATACATTCTTCGTTCCGTTCGGCGTCGAGACCTTTGGCTTTGGGTCGTAGTGCCCACGCTCTCTTCAAGGAACTTTCGAAGAGGCTAGTGGATGCCACCGGTGACCGTAGAGCTAGCAGCTTCCTCGCCCAACGTATTGGTATTGTCATACACAGGGGAAATGCTGCCAGCATCTACGGTACCATGCCGCGGGGAGATTTTTTGTTCTAGTGTGTATTTATCCAACGAGCGGAGCGCAAGCGAAGTGAAGTTCTTACAGACAACTTCGGACACAACGAAACTGTCAGCTGGCTACCTAGACGTCTGTGCATTTCGATGGCTTTTTGATTTTGAATAGTTGTTGCGCGAAAACTTTAGGAACGTTTTTCTGATGTATTTGAAATTTGTTCGGGTTGTAGTAGAGCTCGATACAATTTGAGTTCGTTCATGAGCATGATCGATCAAGGGGTTATGGAGCTAGAAGGTTCGAAAAAAGCATCATTAGGGTTTTGTTATATTGGTCAACTGGTTTGCAAAAAAATCGCGAGTTCTCAGTTCGAGGCGAACTACTAGTTATTGGTATAGTCACGTCTGAAAATATGGATACATTTAATGTGACACACATATGTCGCCACGACTCTACTCTATTACCAAGGCGTAAAGTCTTGGATACATGTTTTTGTACCATTCAATGTGTCCACATTTTCAGACGTGACCGTTCTCAGTTCGAGGCGGACTACTATTTAAGTTAGTCTTTAATTAATATTTATTTTATCTACTAGTAGTCCGCCTCGAACTCAGAACTCGCGATTTACTTGCAAACAAGCTGACCAATATAACAAGACCCATGTGATGATTTTTTCGGGCCTTATAGCTCCATAACCCATTGAACGATCCTGCTCATATACGAACTCTCAAATTATATTGATCTCTGCTACAACCCTAACAAATTTCATAAAGACCAGAAAAACGTTACTAAAGTTATCGCGGAACAAACTCTCAAAATCAAAAAGCCATCGAAATGCCGAGACGTCCCAGTAGCCGAAGTTGTTTGTAAGAACTCACTTCGCTTACGCTCCGCTCGTTCGAATATATTTAATATATAAGTGTAGTATTTATGCTGATATTCAAGTGAATTAAATCTCCATTCACGCTACTCTATTATCACTAGATGCAACTCTCCCACGGCAACTGTGTCACTTCTTGCGCTCGGCTCTCAACCTTTCGCTCAATGCCAACCGGATGTGCCGCCAATGTGATAATAATCACGTCTTTTATCATTATATTTAGCATTTCCCCTTGATTTGGCATCTAATTCCAACATTTGTTGTGCCTACCCCTTGCTACGTACGAAGTACGACTAAATAAGTACATATGTTCCCCTTTGGGCTAAATTTAACTCTGTCTTGTACGCCAGTAGTCCTGTCTCAAGGATTCTTACACCCACGTCTAACGCGTATTATAATCTGACGGCTTCCTTTAACTTTGCTTCGGATGGCTAAGCTGTTTTTTATCAATAAAACCAATTTTCAGCTGACGTTTACTTTAAGCGTTACTTTTCCAAAGAAAACATCGCTAAAGCCATTTTTGCACCTTGCCAACCGGACGTGCAGCAAACGTGATAAGATAAGAATGTTGGCGACAAAACGAACGATAAGTTTGTTTGGAAACGTTGGCGGTAAACATAAGTGGCTGTTTTACGTTTTTAGGGTTCCGTAGTCAACTAGGAACCCTTATAGTTTCGCCATGTCTGCCCGTCCGTCCGTCCGTCCGCGGATAATCTCTAATTTAATTGGCCGCGGCCGGCTTTTATGCGCCCGCCAGAAAGGGACGGACGTGATGTACGTGTGAACGAGAGGGCAATAAAAATGTCCCCCTCCTTCTTACCTCACCCCTCTCGATACCACAACACAACAACAATAAATATTAATATTTCATTTTATATATTTAGGTACCAACTTAATTAGTCCGAATATGCAATTATTGATGGGTATATTAATTTTCTTCAGCTTCTTATTCTTCAGAAAAAAAAAATCGAGCCCTTCACCTGAACTAAACTAACCTAACCTAACTTTTTCTAACCTAACTCTACGAAAAATAACTAAACTAACCTAACCTAACCTAACCTAACCTAACTTTTTCTAACCTAACTCTACGAAACCTAACTCCACGGAACCTAAATACAGCGCAGTGCACCCATATAATTCACTCAGGAACGGAGTGTATATATATATACACACACGCGGCGATAAATTCAAATTAGTTCATGATTAATAAATAAGGATTAACCGGCGATAAGTGATCTCGCCTAACAATGATATTTTGTCTTTTAATATTATTACCATTTATGTATTATATATAATAATAATAATATATCTGACTGATCGATACCGCGTGCACGGCTAGAAACGTTTTTAATACGTATATCAATCACGCCAACAAAGTGCTAAAATAAAAAGTGCAAAAAAAATGTTTTATTAGGGTACCTCCCCTATACGTAAAGTGGGGAGTGATTTTTTTTTCATTTCAACCCTAACGTGTGATATATTGTAGGATAGGTATTTAAAAATGAATAGGGGTTTACTAAAATAATTTTTTGATAATGTAAATATTTTCGGAAATAATCGCTCCAGAAGTAAAAAAAAATGTGTCCCCCCCTCTAACTTTTGAACCATAAGTTTTAAAAATATGAAAAAAATCTCAAAAGTAGAACTTTATAAAAACTTTCTAGGAAAATTATTTTGAACTTGATAGGTTGAATAGTTTTTGAAAAAAAAATTCATAATAATTTCTGAACTAAGTTTGTAATTTAACCGTATAAGCAGGTGTTTATTGTACCCGTAATTTCTACAAAATCACAATGAAATAACGTGCTTTTAAATAAAGTAAAAACAGTGAAAATCAGTTCACGCAATAAAGAATTATTCCATAAAAATCATCTTCCATACTTTAAGCTCGCGTGTAATAGTTTACTTAATTTGCCAATAGATGTCGCTGTACGTGGAACGCTCATATCATATCCTACATGGCGGTGTTATTTTAACTCTTAAGTGGGGACACTTACTGTGACGGACGGAAAACTACGGAACCCTACACTGAGCGTGGCCCGACACGCTCTTGGCCGGTTTTTTTGCTATTATTAAGGCACACACGGTGCAAGTCTCTTGTACGGTTTTGGGTGATTAAAATTTATCGACGCCGAGAAATACTTAAAATACTTATCATGAATGCTGACATTATCACGCTGTAGATACTTGGTAGGTTATCTGTTATTTATACTAAGATTTAACGTTAAGTTTTTGCTTTGAATATGATGGTTAGGCATTCAACTATTTGCTGCTGAATTTTAGTAAAATAGACAACAATATTATTTTCCCAAAAATAATGCTATAAATCCTCATTTTTAGAACTCTGATAAATTTTACGTCTATTCTGACAACAAACAGTTACTTAATAAAATAAACTAATTTGCCAAGAACACCGGTGAGAAAGATGATTATCAATTGTATGCAGGCGGGTCACACGCGGTCACGGTAATTGTGTCATCAAGTCATCGGAGACAAGACGGAGAATTATTTCAAGCCATAATAATATAATAGTGTGTCATCGAATATAATATAGATTTGAGAGATGATTTACATATATGTAGATATTTCATTATGTCTTACGTCAGTAAATACCTGTTTATTTTAGATTATCTTAAAGATGATCTTTGTTATAAATATGTATTTATTTTTAGTTACATAAGTATATCTTCGTTTGTCTAAAGTAAAGGAGTCGGTTTTTATTGTTTGGTCTTATATCTGGATAGCTCTACAATTGTTCATTTTATTTACTTAGTTGTTTTGTTCCTAATATTTTAGTGTCGGTACCTAGTCTTACTCAAGCTTATTCACTATTATTGTAATTCTAGTATTATACGTTTTGTAAGAGCGTTTCTGGTATTAAATTCACAGAGAAATTAACTCTTTGCTGAATTGGGTGGCGCCTTGGCAATCATCTTTCGATCTCTGTGTTAATGTATTAGAAACAAAGCCATTTGTAAAAATCAGAACCTTACTTTTCTAAAGTTGGCAGGTAATTTACTAGTATCAGGCAGTAAAACCCTGTTAAGTTATTAAATCTGTCTCATAAATTCCATAATCCAACCGCAACAAAAGTAATGTACGGACGTGAACGTTATCGGACGCTGTAAAACACGTTGGCCTCTTTACTTCGCTCCCACAGCTTACGAACAGCTAATCAAATAGCTGTACCAGGTAGGTCAGTAACGTTTATCTTAGACTGTGCAAACAGAAGCCTGATTAGAATGTGTTACAAAACCTGCTAAACGGATACTTAACGAAGTAAGTACTTATATAAGTTGTAAGAAACTTTTCGGCGTCCGTTTAAATAATGCAAACGAAAATAATATTCTTTATTGTTTGCCAATAATAGAAAATACAAATAACAAGAGTAACTTAGACTTATAATAAGAGTGGTAGGCAAAAGGCGGTCTTATCGCTAAAAAGCGATCTCTTTGGGTGCTGGATACAATGCAAAATAATAAACAGCATGAAATAAATTGGTGAAGCTAGATTGATCGTTATCATGTGGATAGACATAAGCTGGTATAAAACGACGTTTGGCGCCATTTTCATCCTTCATATGACAATTCCATTCATCTTGTCACGTCCACGGATAATAATGTCATTAGTGATAACGGCTAATTATTCATCATAGGCCTACATGTCCAGTTTTTTTCAGGTATTTTATGTCTACTATTAGTTCGCTTCAGTTTTCGTTAATCTCATCTATATCGCTAATCACTATCAGTTCACGTTAAGAAGTTAAGGCAATAGAGGAAAATATATAATTAACTCTTTAAAACTTATTTATTCATTAGGCAGGTAGAGTTATTAAAAACCTCTGAAGTTTTCCACTACTTTTTCTGTGATAAGTAATTATTAATGTACGCGTGTGAAATTTATAACAAAAAAGTAGCGGTGTGAGTAATAGTTTAACTATGACTATGACTAAGTTCTCCCGCAAAAACAACGAGCAAAAGATAAGATGCTATTTATATACAAGTATACAACCCGTAAATGTTATGCAAACCATGCGTTTATACCTAATCATTTCTACGCTTCACCGTCTGAACGATAACTATCGCTTTTATGTAGATATCTTGTACGAAATCGGTCCGTTCTTTAGAAAGAAGTAGGCGGTTCGTTTATTTAGTTAGATCTCAATGGTTAGATCATTACTGCCATTCATTCATGAGCATCGCGTTATGTTATGAAACAATCGGCAAAAAGTTTCAATCAATTTTTTTGTGTTCTAAAAAAAGAGTTGCGGAACACTTTTGTTGTTTAATTAATTGCGATTAACTACTACTTGTAACTGGCGAGTCAACATTTTTCTGACATGCCAGCAGGTATAGAGCACGTCGCAAGAAACTTTCAGAAATGAATTGCTAATTATTTGCTAAATGATCAAAATTATTTTGTATGGAATCGCAATGTTCTGAAATAAAGATATTTTATTTTCATTTTTATTTTTTTATAAAATCTCGCATCACTGTGCTTGTTTAATAAATACAAATTTATGCATAAGTGTATTTATCTCTGAGCGTATCTAACACTGTTAATGTATTATCGCAAAACCGAAATCAGGTCCGTCCATAAAATTATAAGACAAAGCATTGCAATGCATTGCTCAAAACGAGTATATAATCTTGACCCACATTCACAGCTGGAAAAAAGCCAATTTTAATTGTACATAATTATAATATTTATAATTAATGGCATTGATCGAACATGTGGTTTTATTACGGCTGCGGTGAAATCAAAAGAAACGGTTTATTATTTACATATATGTAAATAGATACATACATTATTGTGTTTGCTAGGTAAACCTCAGAATCGTATTTAAAGATTATTTTCGTGTTAAATATTTTGGATAGAAACGATCATATTCGTAAATAGTTGGATTATACAGGTATAGGAGTTTAGGTAATTTTATTTTAGGTTCACTAAAATTGAACTCTGTTTTTACTTATCCAAATACTTACCCATGTACTTACTCGTTTTTAGGGTTCCGTAGTCAACTAGGAACCCTTATAGTTTCGCCATGTCTGCCCGTCCGTCCGTCCGTCCGTCCGCGGATAATCTCAGTGACCGTTAGCACTAGAAAGCTGAAATTTGGTACTAATATGCATATCAATCACGCCGACAAAGTGGTAAAATAAAAAGTGGAATTTTTTTTTATTAGGGTACCTCCCTTATACGTAAAGTGGGGAGTGATTTTTTTTTTCATTTCAACCCTAACGTGTGATATATTGTTGGATAGGTATTTAAAAATGAATAGGGGTTTACTAAAATCATTTTTTGATAATGTAAATATTTTCGGAAATAATCGCTTCGAAAGTCGGAAAAATAGCGTCCCCCCCCTGTAACTTTTGCACCGTAAGTCCAAAAAATATGAAAAAAAATGAGAAGATGCGCGTTATGATAAAATTTTTAGGAAATTTATTTTGAACATTATAGGTCTAGCCATTTTTGAGTTATTTCCAAAAAACTTTTCCATAGGCATCAGATACGATCTTTTGGCATTAGTCTTTAACTCTTAAGTGGGTACACTTACTGTGACGGACGGAAAACTACGGAACCCTACACTGAGCGTGGCCCGACACGCTCTTGGCCGGTTTTTTAACATTAATAATACTAAAGTAAATATTTTTATAATGCATTATAACTACCTACTTTAGTTACCTAGTAGGTAACTAACCAATTAATTGCAAATGGGCTCTAGATAATACTATGTTTGTGTTAGTGCGTGTCGGTAATACTAGGTTACGTACGTGCATACTTTGCAATCTTTCCATTACGATATTAACCAGATTTACGCCAAATTGTATGAGGGCTGGAAAGCGGAGATAATTCAATATGTGTGAAAACTAAAGCAAATTTACATTGTCTGCATACGAATAATTAAGGCTAAATAAATGTGTTAAATAGGAGTGTACTGCGTAATTTATACTTCCTTATTTGGTATACACTTTTTAAAGTATTTAAAGTAAAGTAGGTAGTTTGAAATCTTGAGTGATGTCTTCTATGTCGGATAAAACTATAGCTGAAGAGTAGAGGTAACATGTCACTGCATGGGTCCGTGTGGGGTGTTATATTTGTTGATTTACCTATAATATTAAATTTTGTTGACAAGATTTGGTGAATTTAAATGAAAAGTTTCCAATTGAGTTTACAATTGAGGGTAGATAACAAATAACTATTTCTCCGCGTGCGGAAAAGACTCTCTTATTATTCCTGTGTCCAATGATATTCACTATGGATGGGTCATACTCTAACAAAATGAGGAGAAAAAATACTTCCTGAGTTATTTCATAACCTAGCAACGATTCTGTTATGTTTATCTATTTTGACAATCATTACATCTTTGTCACTCTCATTGTTAGAAAATTACAGTTTGTCTCTTTCTCACGCGGGTGACTCGAGCTCATTCGGACGTCCGCATCGCACGCTGGCCGGTGCGTGACTAGCGACAGTTGTTTGAATTCACTCATATTAAGTGCTTCACTTTTGGAGCGTGCATAACCCATCTGTCATTATTATATATTATAGCCTGTGTCATAAAATATCATACCAACATCACCTATAACTACATATGCTTTATCTTTTTGTAATTGGTGTGAGTGTAGGGATCCCCTACCGGAAACAGGTAGGCTGTCGATGTCGATCGCTGGTTGCGCTCATTTAGCCCAATTCCCTATATTTGGAGCCGCAGATTAAGTAATATCCCGGCGGCATTTCTGCAGAACAGATGAAATCTTTAGTTCGCTCTCCTCTAGTTCATCTCTGCCTAATGCATTCTGCTGGTACAGTCAGCTGCAGAGAAAAAGACCAGCCCCCCCGAAAAAAGTTTGTATGCAGCGTGGGCCTATTTCTCTGCAGCTGACCGTACATACTTGGTGCAAATAAGGCTTGGTGTTTAAATATGCTCGACACTAGTAACGTTAATTTTGATAAATTAGATAAGTGCTACTAGATAACTAATGAGGTTTCCAGACTATTGCTTGTGCCTACATTTCATAACCACATACGTAGGTATCCGTTCAGAATCCGACACCATAAATCACAGGGCAGCAATGACAACTAAGAGTCGTTTGCGAAACCAAATTACTTGGCCATCTGGTATGTAGGCTACTACGCAAGAAACAATGCGTTATCGTGGGATTAGTTAGTCAATAAGATGATTAACTGCATCGGTGAAAACTTGTTACGTGATTTGTCATTTAACTCGTTTGCAATTGTTTTATTATTGATCGTGCTAGGGTGAACTTCTTTTTGTGATCGGAATCTGTACCAAAAGTAACAAAGCTTGAACAAAATGCGATTTAAAAAAATATGTATATATGTATTGTTGCTTAAAAGCATTTATATTGCAAATATTCTTATTCATCCTATGTTGTTCGTATAGTCCTTATCATAATTCAACCTATGGGAGTGGGATACAAAAGCTCATTAAATGTTCGAGTATCGGACTATTTAACAATATGCTTTTGAAAACCACGTCTTAGTTATATGTAAACAAGGAAAGGACCTACTATTGTACCTTACGTTTGGGCCCTAAAATTTGACCAAAACTCTTTTGTAAATTTGCTATGACTTGCTGGTAAATACAGGAGTGTGTTCAGTTGTATCAATACTATTCATGCTTAGAATAGTTTTAATGTGTGGTGGCGGTACTAATATCACAATTCACTATATCATAATATCGGAATGTTATACTTTACATTCCCAGTACTGCGCACGCGCCATATTGAGAAATTTAACGTTTTTATTATGAATGCACGACAAAGCTAATAGTAGCACACGGGCCATTTAAGGTCCAACCTCACCTAGAAACAAATGTCACGGATATCAAGGCTGTGAAACGATATTATATCCAGTCAATTGTAAATATAATTTATCCTATGGATGCAGCGTATCCTGTATATAATTGAAGAAGATGGTTGAAATTGCCTTCACTTATTTTTTAGGGTTATGCACTTGAAAGAATCACAATAATTGGTGCTTTAAATTGCATACAAGTTACAGCTACTTTGTATATTCTTGCTACCTTTCTTTATATTTATAAATTGATTAGATAGTCAGGAAAGAAGGGTATCGGCAAATATTTCGTGATTAAATAGAAGAAATTGGAATTAAAACTCAGTTCAACTTTAATACACCTACTCTGAGATCATACGTAGCCATTTAAGAATGTTGTGTTAGTCCAAGACATCTGTAATCAGACATATGAACTATCTAGAATAAATTTATAATTTGTACATACAGTCAGCAACAAAATCAGCTTTGCGGGCGTGGTGTACAAAATTAAATTTACACGACTTTATGGTTTATAAAATATGAGCCCGTCATTTTGAACACCTTTACCGCATTACTACTGCTGCTGACTGTACAAGTAGGTAACTATCCAAGATGGTCACGTTGAGCACAAAACAAAACACAAGCAGCTAACACGGTCATCTCGATTCCGATTGTCCGTTATATTTCTCAACTACTACCGCTACCAGACCAGACATGCCAGATTATCCGTGATATGATGAAGTTCTTACGACAACGACATAAAGACTAATATTCCTTGTTCTGGTTCATCGTTGGCCAAGATTTGTCCTGCTTTGCGCTAATCATCTGGGTATAATTTTGCCTCGTTCACGATTACTTCTATTTGATAAACGTGACCGTAGATTGCTCAATCTGATACTAAAGTGATGCTAATCTGAAGGCTTTTTTGAGACTGGAAAAGTAACAAGGAAAAGTTAGGTACGTCGGTTCACGTAAAATCTGGAAAGGATTGTTGGAAAGGTTCCTATTTATACTTCAGACCTCTGAACACCTGTATGTGTATGTTAGATAGTTCGGTCATTCATTAGTTAGGTTAAATAGACAGTGACAATTACCGCAACACATTTTAGTCCTGTTGTAAGAAAGATGTGTTGCAGTATATTTTACAACTATTGCCTAGTTTACTGAATCATTTTTGTATTCCATCAAGTTTACTTCAAGATATTTCTCAGAGAATCAGACTGCATCAAAAGTAGAACGTGTAATTTGGGCGGTTGAACAAAAATTGTAAATTCAGGTATTATTCCGATTCCAAAAAAAAGGTTAGTCTTCGAATTGTAAGTAGAACTTATTCTACTATAGCACAAAAAGTGTCCCAATTGATACCTAGTATTTTTCCCTGGAAAGGCAATATGGAAGTAGCGCAGTGGATAGTCAAAAATACTAGGTATAAATTGGGACACTTTTGTACCCTGGTAGAATAAATTCAACTTACGGGTAGCTTAAGTCTATTCGAATATATTGGGACACTTTTTGTCCCAGTGTAGATCAATATAACTCACGATTTTGAGAAGGAATAACCAAAAATTTCTCGGCAACCGAATAACTCTTGAACTTACAATTATTTATGAAAACGCTCATTTACTAAATGTTCCTCAGATATAGGAAAGAGATTATAAGTTAGGTACTTCGGAAATCTGCTCAAAAATGTCTATCATGCACGTCTGCATTTTCGCCTGTTAACCCATCAGATGTCACGTAATGCTTTCATCACTGCGACAATACTACATTCAGCCCAACGTAACAGCTTTCTTCTTATGTATTCCACGTTAATCCCATTCAATTTGTAACCTTATGGTTTTCCGATTAGGTTCCAATCTTGTTTGATGGTGGAGGGTAATTTGTGGCAGCATGCGTGGAATTGGCTCGTACGTAGATAATCGAGAAGACGCGGGTTCAAGAGCGTTGCGAATGTTAAGTGTTATTAGGTAGCTTTCACAAAAACAAAAGACGGTTTTAGAACATTGCTAGGAAATATGGCATTTGTCACATAAAAGACCGATCACACCGAAAATTATATTGCGCCGGCAAAAGCACCAATGAGGCCCTCTTCTTAGGCTTAGATTTTAACAAAATTGGAAGCAATAATAGCAACAGCAATCCACTAAAATAATTACAGGGGCTAATAAACGGCATTTTTAGTACCTACCCCATATCATTAACACCACACTAAGTACATATGATGTTTTGTCATTCGCACAATAATGTCATGACAAAATTTATGGGATGTAATTGTAAAAGTGTTTGTGACTTTGCATTTATCCTAATTTATCTACCCCCTCTGTGTGTGACCAATATAATTTTCTAGGCAGAGTCACTACCGCTTACATATACAAGCATTTTCTCATATCTTTCTATATCTCTTCCATTTATATCGTTGTTTATACTCTTTTGCTAACCTAACTTTAATTGTTGTTACAGGAAACTCACGATCTTCAACGACCGGCTTCAGGTAATTTGATTAACATTTCGTGACCGTGGCATTCTAGTGTTGCATTGCACCTGTCTCGTGAGATAGAGTGCAGCGATATGCGAGTGCACGGTACGGTACTGTTAATATACATAATGTTCATTTAATTTACGTAAAATTTCTGGCCGAAAAGAGAAGTATCGTGGCTTATATGGGAGCTCATACATTCTACGACACTACTTCTCTTCCCGAATAGACTGTACTTTATAGACTAACATTCCCGATTTTCTACCCATGATTCCCAAGAATGAACATGTTGTTCTCACCATCTCAATTTAGTACAATATTTGAAATTGAACAAGACGATCGCTATCAGATGCCGAGATTGCCGAGACACGAACCGGGGTTGCTTACGGCATAAATTGAGTATTTAAATCAGAATATGCAAAGCGGCTAGAAACGTTGGAGAGTGATTCTGAAAGCATATCTAACGAACTCTCTCGCATCTATTGATTTGTTAAACTTGTTCTCAGTAAAGTATAGATATATATGTATCGGAGTAGATATGTAGGCATATATATACGGATGGAGTTAAATGAAGCATAATAAGAGCAAAGAAGGCCCAGTGTGTTGACGATGAGGGACCTTCTTATACCTTTAGCCATCACCACAGTGAATTCTCCTTTTCGTAAAGGGTCGGCAACGCGCATGTGACTCCATTGGAGTAGCTGCTTACCATCAGGCGGGCCGTATGCTTGTTTGCCACCGTCGTGGTATTTAAAAAAAAATTTTATTTTTCGTTATCATTTTGGTTAGGTTCGTATGGTGAGCTTAAGTAAGTAAGGAGATAATGAATTTCCCGGGCACGGAAAAATAGTGTTCCGGATATTTGAAAAGCGTACACGAAGCCGAAGCCAACACTCAGGGGCCTTTAGACAATTTAAGGAAATGTAAGGGGTAGATATCCCAGCATCAGGCGGCGTTACATCGCTGACAAAATGCACTGCGCGAGGAAAAAGCTAGCTCTACAGTCACCGGTGCAGCGAATGTGCATTCAATATGACAACTTTTAAAAAAGCTTTAGGGCTTTCTGCCTCTACGGCCAACACCAAAAATACGTATTTGTGAGATGTTGCAGACGTATACTTATATATACTTACATTTGCAATGTTTATGTAAATGTTTTTATACTCCAAGTAGGTGTATAGGTACTTTTAATTAGTTGATTGGTAATCTCCTTAGGCACACCTATGAGAATCACGGTTATGTTTTAAACATACGTATTACGACGTTGCAAATTAAGACACGACTGCTAGTTTAACCCATCATTAAACGCGTCAGCGTGCTATAGATCCGCTCGAGACCAAAGCAAGCAACAATAATGAATTAATGATACTATCATTATCATTATTTAATTCAATCTCTTTATTTATTAGCGTTCGTGTCGACGCACCGATAGATGGTCTGCGCACATGCATTTACTAGAATTGCAATTGTTAAATTAACTGTTATTTACCTACTGCAAGAAAGGAAACCAAAGGCGGTAAGGCAAAATTATGTAACATATAATGTTATTGCGATAGCTTTCTTTTAAGAAATGTACTACTTGCAATTTTACATATAATCACGAAGGTGATAAGCTTATTTAGCCATGTGTGTTTCGTAAACTTGTGATAAAATGGGTTAGTAAAAAACGAGCTTTCTTAAATCGACGAAAACAGTCATAAAACCCATCTAAAAATCTAGATTAAAGATAAAATTCCGAAAAAGCCGGCATTATTCGCGACTTTAAAATGTTTTCTCCTTTTTAGGCACCGCTTATCAATAAAGCGAAAGTGGGACCGATTTTAGGGTTCTGTACCGAAATGGTAAAAAAGGAACCCCTTTTATGCGACTCGGTAAAAAATTACACAATATCAATTTGCTCAGAAACTACTGGACCGCTTGAGCTGAAATTATATACACATATCCAAATCGGCGACTCAAAGAAGGCAAATTAATGAATTTTAAATTTAACGTTATTTTTAAGGGGTAAACTAGAAAAAAAAACTATACCGTATATCAAATGAAAGGCCTTGTTGTAAGAAATTCAAATATAAACTGCTTGTTCAAGAAAAAAGGCAAATATTGACCATTCCCCTCCTTATGTCAGAAACTGACATAAACTGCTTGTTCAAGAAAAAAGGCAAATATTGACCATTGGGTCCTTATGTCGGAAACTACTAAGCTCAAATTTTATCAAAAAAATATTTCTTTAACACAATTACAACAAAGAATACAATACAATTTAGCAATTACAGGAAAAATAATAGGAACTCTACGATGAATCGTAAATCGGACTTAAGAAAAAAACACTGTTAAAATTGTGTTATGTACGGAACCTTCGGAGCGCGACTCCGATTCGCACTGGGCCGGTTTTTATGAATAAAAATCACCTTATGTCCGAAACTCCACATTTGGTGATAAAAACCCGTTGGCCCACTGCGGCTGTTTTGTACCGAAAAAGGAAGCTGGACACTTGCAAGGACGTTAAATTATATACTTACAGGGAGGGAGAAGTGAACGCGAATATTTTTGCCAGAAATACCGAAGTGAATTAGTTTTTATGCGCGATTAAACTTCTTATATATATCTTCTTGAATAAATATATTTTTTTTCTTTCTTTCTTATTATTAATTGATAATCCCTTAACAATAATTAGCGATCTGTACCTTTTTTTATGGCGCCTCCAGATTGCAGTTGCCTGCGGGCGATAAGAGACGTTAATCCCTTACTGACCAACTATAAACCTAGAAACTATACCTTATTCCCTTCCCTAATAGACATAAAGTTACATATGCAAGGAATATGCGTCATTTTAAAAAAGGCATTAATTTTAGTCGATTTGTATGCAGGTAGGTATTGTCATATAATAATGTCAGTGTACCGAATTCCAGTAGGTAAATGACATTAGTTTAAATGGTTTTAGAACCACTTGGAGTCAGAGATCGTATTCGAAAGTAAGCGAAATCAGTAATCGTTTCTTCCATTAAACTTATGAATCAATCCATATGTCATCGCTTAATCACAAAATAATATATTCATTATTTTTTACTTAAATTAAATGATTATTAAGAGACATTCGACGACAATTAACCTGTGGATAGTATTTTAGGTAGGTACTACCAACATGGTTGAATATTAAGTACTCTCGTGCAGGTATAAGACCTTAGTCCTCAACGTAAAGGATTAATTTCGTAATGTACCTAGGATGTCTATGAAAGTTCGTGGTGACTCATGCTCCTGCGATAATATGCATCAGAGGCAAGTAATGGTCATCTGTGGCGAAACTTGGTAGGTAATTCGGATCAGACTGATGTTAGTACCTTGTTTGGACCAGTTGAGGCAATAGTTAGAAACCTTTGCCTAATCTATACGCAGTAGTGGACTTGATACCTACTTACTTCTTATCTCATTTATTCTCTTTTGCATTGATCTTAAATCTTAAGTGTCTATTATTAAGGTCTCGATCAATCACTGAATATGCTGCATATAAACAAGTTTGCATAGTTAGTTACATATTATTTTACTTAAATATTAATAAATGTTAGGTATACAATTTGTGAAAGTGTTCTTATTTGAATAATTTTATGTCGGATGACTCTATTGTGGAAATTATTAATTTGATTATAAGTTAACAAACTACTTTGTAACTGAAGACCAAATACTATCCTAATTATTAGGCGGCTTGTAGACACAGAGGCCTACATTACAAGATTCGAATACAATTCTAATATATGTACCTTCTCGTAGGTAAATTACCGTTTCGCGGACCATAATTTTCCAGTAAATTGGAATTTAAAGATACGACTCTAACTCTACACGTCCGGTTGTGGTTTTAGGCTGCATTCCGATATCGTGAACAATATTTTGCGAAACCCACTCGGTAATCTCGGTATAGGTACCTATTTTCATTCACTGACTAACGACAAACTAACTACAATTGTCATACGTAGATTTCTTAGGTAGTTACATTATGAAATATTCCGTCTATATTTCCGGCATTTTATGTGGGTTTATGAAATCAATAAGTGACTGACTCTGAATTAAAATTGAAAAAAATATATGTACCCAGGAGGCCGATCTTTGACTTTCGAGTGCTCGAATTCAAAGAACCTCGAATATAATCGCACACAAAAGTTTTTCGCCATTATTTACGCATGAAATTAATGGTATAAATAATCATGATTTTAAAATTACTATCGCTGTTATTTTTAAAACATCATTTATTTGTTTTATCAGAGTTTTAAATGTCAGATTCGAGCGCTCGAATCTCAAAAATCGCCCCACAGGTATTATAATCCAATAATCGGGGAATCATCTCCATAAAAAATATTTTAATAGGTATTGGTAGGCTACAGGTTGGTTATTTAAAAAAATAATAACGTTTTATTAAACATCCTGTAGCCTACCCATACCCATTAAAACATTTTCGGCATCACCTTTTGTAAGGTAAAATGCTCCAATGATTGATCTATTATTAGTATACACATTTACGCATCTAGGGGATTGTTTGACTCATGACAGGTCGTGACATGATCTGTACACATCTATTTCTATTTTTAGTTACGTAATTGCTCTGGTCTAGCTGGGACTGTCGTTCTACCCAATTCCTCACGCGTTGCTCGTCTTTTTCGACAAGAGGTTCGGACTTACCGCTAACAGATTGCGCGATAACTTAAACTATTACATGATTGTAGGAGGGTGTAAATTTATATTATTAGGGGACATTTCTACATAGATTAGTACAAAATTCTTATTATCTAGACATTTTGGGTATTACGACATAATATCAATAAAATTAAGACATAAATCAGTACTTAAGAACTAAACATAAGAACACAGTTTTATCACTTTAATAAAAGACAGATTTGTATAATTTGAGAAAATGATTATCTTACATCTATTACATTTTTTACAACAGTTTCTTAAGCTATCGGCGACAGTAGGCATATATATTCAGATGGAGTTAAATGAAGCATAATAAGAGCAAAGAGGACCCAGTGTATTGACGACGAGGGACCTTCTTGTACCTTTAGCCATCAACACAGTGAATCCTCCTTTTCGTAAAGGGTCGGCAACGCGCATGTGACTCCTTTGGAGTTGCAGGCGTCCATAGGTTACGTTAGCTGCTTACCATCAGGCGGGCCTTATGCTTGTTTGCCACCGTCGTGGTATTTAAAAAAAATGTTTATTTTTCGTTATTATTTTGGTTTGGTTCGCATAGTGAGCTTAACTAAGTAAGGAGATAATGAATTTCCCGTGCACGGAAAAATAGTGTTCCGGATATTTGAAAAGCGTACACGAAGCCGAAGCCAACACTCAGGGGCCTTTAGACAATTTAAAGAAATATAAGGGGTATATATGTATCCCAGTATCAGGCGGCGTTACATCGCTGACAAAATGCACTGCGCGAGGAAAAAGCTAGCTCTACAGTCACCGGTGCAGCGAATGAGCATTCAATATGACAACTTTTAAAAAAGCTTTAGGGCTTTCGGCCCCCAGGGACCCAGTCTCTAAGGCCAACACCAAAATTACGTATTTGTGAGATGTTGCAGACATATATATACTTACATTTGCAATGTTTATGTAAATGTTTTTATATTAGTTATGTAAATGTTTTTAAAATCGAAGTAGGTGTATAGGTACTTTTAATTAGTTGATTTGTAATTTCCTTAGGCATACCTATGATAATCATTGTTATGTTTTAAACATACGTGTTACGATGTTGCAAATTAAGACCACGACTGCTAGTTTAACCCATCATTAAACGCGTCAGCGTGCTAAAGATCCGCTCGAGACCAAATCAAGCAACAATAATGAATTAATGATATTATCATTATCATTATTTAATTCAATCTCTTTATTTATTAGCGTTCGTGTCGACGCACCGATAGATGGTCTGCGCACATGCATTTACTAGAATTGCAATTGTTAAATTAACTGTTACCTACTGCAAGGAAGGAAACCAAAGGCGGTAAGGCAAAATTATGTAACAGATAATGTTATTGCGATAGCTTTCTTTTAAGAAATTTGTTACTTGCGATTTTACATATAATCACGAAGGTGATAAGCTTATTTAGCCATGTGTGTTTCGTAAACTTGTGATAAAATGGGTTAGTAAAAAACGAGCTTTCTTAAATCGACGAAAACAGTCATAAAACCCATCTAAAAATCTAGATTAAAGATAAAATTCCGAAAAAGCCGGCATTATTCGCGACTTTAAAATGTTTTCTCCTTTTTAGGCACCGCTTATCAATAAAGCGAAAGTGGGACCGATTTTAGGGTTCTGTACCGAAATGGTAAAAAAGGAACCCTTTAGGTGCGACTCTGTCAAAAATTACACAATATCAATTTGCTTAGAAACTATTGGGGGCAATTTTTGTGATTCGAGCGTTCGAATCTGACATTTTAAACTCGGAATAAAATTACTACTAAACTATATTTAGTAATTAAAACTATAATTTTGATGCAAAAATAATGGCGACAAACTTTTCAGTGCGATTATTTTCGTGCTTAATTTCTTTGAATTCGAGCGCTTGAAAGTCAAAAATCGGCCCCCTGGACCGCTTGAGCTGAAATTTTATTCACATATCCGAATCGGCGACTCAAAGGCAAATTAATGAATTTTAACTATGGGGGTACTTTTAAGGGGTAAACTAGAAAATTAAAAAAAATCCATACAGAAATTCAAATAATAACTGCTTGTTCAAGAAAAAAGGCAAATATTGACCATTCCCCTCCATATCTCGGAAACTGCTAAGCACAAATTTTATAAAAAAAATATTTCTTTAACTATAGATTACAGGAAAAATAATAGGGACTCTACGATGAATCGTAAATCGGACTTATGAATAAAACATTCTTAAAATTGTGCTATGTACGGAACCTTCGAAGCGCGACTCCGATTCTCACTTCTTATGAATGAAAATCACCTAATGTCCGAAACTCCACATTTGGTGATAAAAACCCGTTGGCCTACTGCGGCTGTTTTGTACCGAAAAAGGAAGCTGGACACTTGCAAGGACGTTAAAATTATATACTTACAGGGAGGGAGAAGTGAACGCGAATATTTTTCTTGGTGCCAGAAATACCGAAGTGAATTTGTTTTTATGCGCGATTAATAGTTAATTGTGTAACAAGGGAGCAAATTGAAATATTTACGGCGAAGGCGTGTATTGAATCCCAAACGAAGCGACGGAGTCTATAATAGAATCCCAAGCATAGCGAGGGATTCTAAAGTAGACTCCTGAGCGTAGTGAGGGATTCAAGTGTTTACGCCCAAGGTAAAAATAATTTTGCTCCTATGTGATACTGCTTTTCACACCACCTCAGGGGAAAATATATTTTTTTATTGTTGAATCATATTTATTTTAACTTTATATGTGCTAAGTGTGCTTCCTGATTATATTGAATCGATTAGTTCAATATCAATCAATCAATATCTTTTATAGAGCCCGAATAAGCGTCGCCATTATACGCGCCACAAGCATGTGTATTCGTGGCACACGCCACAAATTTAAACCAACGGTTTTGACGACGGTGCCGCCCTGCCCCACATAGACTGATATTTCTTATGTGTATTTATGTCTTTATTTGTACTCGCTTTTATATTTATTTGTTTGTTCGTTTGTTTGTCTGGTAAATAAATTTTAGAACCGTTATCATTACAATGCTCGAACATAACAAAAAAAAAAAATCAATATCTTTTATTGCTCACTTTTATGGACACGTTATAGTTACATAATAACAAATAACAATGCTATACAAAACAAAGAGCTTGAAACAATGGTTGTAAAAGGATATAGCGAAAGCAAGCATCCTTCCGTACTAGTTTACACTGTATTACGGCAAGGTACCCCCTCCACTCCTCTCCCAGTGGTCCATCCTACCAATGAGATGGAGTTCAATAAGAAATTTGTTTTAATGACGGACTGGCTGAAAAAAAAAGCTAATATCCTAGAACAGAAAAGTGCCACTCTCTTCCCTCTTAGCAAGGAAGAAAAACCCCGTATACGAATAGGTGGTGTAAAAACTACTTATTATTAGTTGATAATCCTTTAACAATAATTAACGATCTGAATCTTTTTTATGGCGCCTCCAGATTGTAGTTGCCTACGGGCGATAAGACGTTAATCCCTTACTGACCAACTATAAACCTAGAAACTATACCTTCTTCCCTTCCCTAATAGACATAAAGTTACATATGCAAGGAATATGCGTCATTTAAAAAAGGCATATAGTTTTAGTCATAGACATAAACAAAGAAGTGAGTGACGTTCATAGTAAATAAAACTGAAATGTGTTCCAGCACCTACACACTTGTAAAATGCTACACACCGCTATAATGTATGTGGATCATGGGCAAATAGTAGGGGAGCCCATGACACTGAACCTAGTTCGATAAGTCTCCTAGATGAGATATATATAATTAGACGCGTCTTTAATGGGGGAACACGAAAAGCCGATGCTGCAATGCAAAAAACGTGGTGGCATATTTTAATTTTTTTTTGAAAAATTAAAAATTCCGGTTTTTAGTACGATAAGTCTCCTAGATTTCCTTAGTTCCTTGAAGCAGGGGAGGGGTAGGGCTACACGATATTGCGGTGCTGCAAGCCCCCGTGCGTGGCCTTGTCAGTGGCAGGCAGCAGCATCAAAAGATTGTAGATGTATGCAAAAACAATATCTCATCTAGGAGACTTATCGAACTAGGTTCAGTGTCATGGGCTCCCCTACTAAAAAGAGATAAACCTATTATAAGTAGTTAACACGGGTATGCAAGGGTGACCTCCATATTTTGCGCATTGCTCAAAGAGTGACTGAGAGACTCTGCCACACGACTAATTCAATATAGGTCCCGGAACCTATATCTGATGGCACACAATCGAGCGCCTGGTACCATATCCCCCTTTTTGTATAAATCAATGGTTTTAGTCGATTTGTATGCAGGTAGGTATTGTCATATAATATTGTCAGTGTACCTAATTCCAGTAGGTAAATAACATTTGTTTAAATGGTTCTAGAACCACTTGGAGTCAGAGATTACTTACCTACATAAGTGCTTTTAAAATCGTATTTGAAAGTAAGCGAAATCAATAATCGTTTCTTCCATTAAACTTATGAATCTATCCATATGTCATCGCTTAATCACAAAATAATATATTCATTATTTTTTACTTAAATTAAATGATTATTAAAAGACATTCGACGAAAATGGACCTGGGATAGTATTTTAGGTACTACTAACAAGGTTGAATACTCTCGTGCAAGATCTCAACAGAAAGGATTAATTTCGTAATGTACCTAGGAAGTCTATGAAAGTTCGTGGTGACTCATGCTCCTGCGATAATATGCATCAGAGGCAAGTAATGGTCATCTGTGGCGAAACTTGGTAGGTAATTCGGATCAGACTGATGTTAGTACCTTGTTTGGACCAGTTGAGGCAATAGTTAGAAGCCTTTGCCTAATCTATACGCAGTAGTGGACTTCATACCTACCTTCTTCTTGTCGTTTATTCTGTGATGCATTGATCTTAAATCTTAAGGGTCTCGATCAATCACTGAATATGCTGCATATAAACTAGTTTGCATAGTTAGTTACATATTATTTTACTTGAATATTAATAAATGTTAGGTATACAATTCATAAAAGTGTTCTTCTTTAATCAATTTTAGGTCGGATGACTCCAGTGTGGAAAATATTAATTTGATTATTAGTTAACACACTTAATAAAACTTTGTAACTAAAGACCAAATAGGTACTATACTAATTATTAGGCGGCTTTTAGATGGAGGCCTACATTACAAGATTCGAATACAATTCAAATATATGTACTCGTAGGCAAATTACTGTTTCTCGAACCATAATTTTCCAGTAAATTGGAATTTAAAGACACGACTCTACACGTCCGGTTGTGGCTTTAGGTTAGGCTGCATTCCGATATCGTGAACAATATTTTGCGAAACCCACTAGATATACCTGTACCTATTTTCATTCACTGACATACGACAAAGTAACTACAACTGTTGTAAGTAGATTTCTTAGGTAATTACATTATGAAATATTCCGTCTATATTTCCGGTATTTTATGTGGGTTTATGAAATGAATAAGTGACTGACTCTGAATTAAAATAGAAAAAAAAATTTACCCAGGGGTCTATTTTTGACTTTCGAGCGCTCGAATTCAAAGATCCTCGAATATAATCGCACACAAAAGTTTTCCGCCATTATTTACGCATGAAATTAATGGTATAAATAATCATGATTTTAAATTATTATCGCTGTTATTTTTCAAACATCATTTCTTTGTTTTATTCAGAGTTTTAAATGTCAGATTCGAGCGCTCGAATCTCAAAAATCGCCCCACAGGTATTATAATCCAATAATCGGGGGGTCATCTCCATAGATAATATTTTAATAGGTATTGGTAGGCTACAGGATGGTTATTAAAACGCTCTTAATAACGATACTCGTACACAATTACGCATCCAGGGTTTGACTCATAACAGATCGTAACATGATCTGTACCTCTACCACGAGTCATGCAAATAAGCCCAATTCGAGATTCGTTCACGAATTCGTAAATTATTTGTATGGAGAATTTGTGCAGAGCCTCTAGCGGTCACTTATAGAACTAAAAATTACTGCCATACGATAAGTTAAATTATCGTTTATGCAATTCGCTCACGAAAGTTCGATTGCTTGTTTCGTTTGTGTAGATTTCAATACTTTACAGTGACGTGACGTGACACACGTCACATCCTTCACACCAACCGAAACCAGTAAGCGCCATTTTATATCTATGACCGAAACAGATTGTAGGTAAACCAAAAAGGTTTTACTTCGTAAGTACATTTTATCTGAAGGTTTAGAACTGTTGACAATTATATGAGCAGTGAACAATAATAAGCATAGAAATCGTACTAGCTCTGAAAAATTACCCTACTTTTTGTGGGTATTTAATACGCTTGCTAGGCCGTTAACTAGGAATAATTTCCGTTTGTCATCGTGTCCCAAGCGGTAAATTTTAAGTCGTTAAGGGCGGTCAATAATCAAGCTTCGTGATGATCAGCTGCCGTTCCTTGAGTGGGTTGAGGAACGGCAGCCATTTTCTCACATAAAATACATATAAAATAAAATGACCATCGCGTCCCAGTTGAAACAGGTGATAGTTTATATGCTATTACAAATAAAATAAAAATCATCAGCCGTCTGTATACCACTGAAAGGACCGTAAACTAGTCACATGAATATATGGTACTTAGGGTATCAGCAGACGGTCTTTCTACCTCAATACAGCCGGCTGACGATTTTCCTGATAATAAGAGCATCAAATACTGACAGCTGACCTACGCGAGTCATCATTATACTTCGTCCTTAACCACTTCAAAAATTATCATCGCCTGGGACGCCTTGCGATTGGTCATGAAATTTGTTCATGGCTTACGGTTCATGCCATCGGAGCCGGGAAATACAAGCTATGACAGTAAGCCTTTCATCATTATCATCTCAGCCATAAGACGTCCACTGCTGAACATAGGCCTCCCCCTAAAGCCTTAAGTGTGGTAAGCCTTTACCTTCTTTAAACGCGCGTGACTTTGAACGCATAAAATGTTATCAACCGACTTCAAGAGTTCGAAGGAGGAGGTTCTCAATTCATCAGGATCTTTATTTTCACTATTATTTCATAATGTTCACCGATTGCAACTTTTTTTTAAACAGGGAAATTACGTATTTCGTCATACATATTCAAAGCTAGGAAAAGGGGTGAAAACTGTCAGTACTTCATCCATCCATCCATATACTTATTTCGTCGTAGGATATAGGATTACCTAAGAAAACCAAATTGATGAAATTTCAAATGTACAAATAACACTACTAGTTTAAAACGTCCTAGAACTACGTCCATATGTAATAGGTGATTCTTAATTTATTTGGTTATTTTGTCAACATGACAGTTCGACTTCGACTTTTAGTGATCATAGTGGATCATAGGTTTATTTCTTATTATTTAGGTCTATTGTATAATCACAAAAGGATAAGTACCCTTTCAGGATGTTGTTGATTCTCTAAAGTATTAGGCAGTGCGCTACTGTTACACATCCCACCTGCGTCGACGCCGACACGTTGGCCAAGTCCTTTAATTTATTTACCAGCGAACAAGCCGGAGCGGCACCCGACATCCGAAATCACTACAAGACTATTAAATATAGTTGTCGTTCGTCTAACTATTGTTGGTGTCGAGGCAATCGATCCGTGGAGCAAGGAGCACGGAGCCTCACGACCTAACAAACGCACAAGGGAAGCTAAATATGCTCCAGCAAGCCGCCGGTTTTCATACATAACACAACGCAGGATTGCGGCTTTGCCGCTTCTTACATAATGATGGTTTTATTTCTATTTATAAGTTACACGTACGAGTAATTGTTAGTAGTACTTATAAGTTTCTAGTTTGTGACAATGTTACTTTAAAAGGCTATTTCGCAATAAATAAATCTTTAATATAATTATGTACATTTTAATTTCAAAGTGCCCTGTATAAATCTGGATGTATTTTAAGTAAGCACTATTTTATAGTACTTGGATGCAATAATTCGAAGATCCCGGCCTGTAACGCAGTTGTTACTTCTTGAATATAAAATAATACACCTTCCTGGGATAAATAGTTTGCCTTGCTGGTAATAAGTTAGCTGCTACAGCAATCAATCAGAAATGAATGATGCACAAGAACCTGTAAAAGAAGTTTCAATATTATTTGATATTTTTCACAGTTTCATTGTAATTATTATGATTGAAAATGAAAGTGTTTATAACTACGAGTATCATATCAAATTTCCACTACTTACCATTCATTTTAGGTTAGAGTTGGTATTTTTGTGTCGATTTAAAATCAGATTAATTGGCTATTATATACATAAATCTCACAAATATTCAGCAGTTCTTGGGTCTAGATTTCTTTTTTTTAAATATTCTTATTGAAGTGTTGATGTGGATATTTCTATTTCTCATATCGGCTTGAAAACCATTTCGTTTTCCAGTTCCAGTTATCATACTATGCAGTCTTATTAACAAATTATACTTAATATAAGGCTTTCTCGATATTATTTCGTCAACTAATAATATATAAATATAGCACAATAAATACGAATGGTTTTCACTTTCACCATGTTTTGACATCTCACCTTATAATTTGATAGTGAAAGAGTTTTCTACAGTCTATACGGTATTTTTCGGTGACGTAAGTCAAATTAGTGTCTTATGGTAACGTTTTAATAAAACCTATCGATAGCAAACTGTACTGACCTTCAGTGCGTTAACATGACAGATCACATTCGACGTGCCGCATACATCCGTCTCGTTCTACCTATGAGACGGATGTATGCAGCGCACTAAACGTAATCCGACATGAAATGTCAGCATAGATCGTTTGTATGTGTTGCTGTCGAAACTGAAGGAAAACGATTCGAAGCCCGATTATTCGTTAACGCCTATACAAAAATATTCAGAATTTTCTACATGACTCGTGGTAGAGGTACTGTACCTCTACCACGAGTCATGCAAATAAGCCCAATTCGAGATTCGTTCACGAATTCGTAAATTATTTGTATGGTGAATTTGTGCAGAGCCTCTAGCGGTCACTTATAGAACTAAAAATTACTGCCATACCATAAGTTAAATTATCGTTTATGCAATTCGCTCACGAAAGTTCGATTGCTTGTTTCGTTTGTGTAGATTTCAATACTTTACAAAGTGACGTGACGTGACAAACGTCACATCCTTCACACCAACCGAAACCAGTAAGCGCCATTTTATATCTATGACCGAAACAGATTGTAGGTAAATCAAAAAGGTTTTACTTCGTAAGTACATTTTATCTGAAGGTTTAGAACTGTAGACAATTATATGAGCAGTGAACAATAATAAGCATAGAAATCGTACTAGCTCTGAAAAATTACCCTACTTTTTGTGGGTATTTAATACGCTTGCTAGGCCGTTAACTAGGAATAATTTCCGTTTGTCATCGTGTCCCAAACGGTAAATTTTAAGTCGTTAAGGGCGGTCAATAATCAAGCTTCGTGATGGTCAGCTGCCGTTCCTTGAGTGGGTTGAGGAACGGCAGCCATTTTCTCACATAAAATACATATAAAATAAAATGACCATCGCGTCCCAGTTGAAACAGGTGATAGTTTATATGCTATTACAAATAAAATAAAAATCATCAGCCGTCTGTATACCACTGAAAGGACCGTAAACTAGTCACATGAATATATGGTACTTAGGGTATCAGCAGACGGTCTTTCTACCTCAATACAGCCGGCTGACGATTTCCCTGATAATAAGAGCATCAAATACTGACAGCTGACCTACGCGAGTCATCATTATACTTCGTCCTTAACCACTTCAAAAATTATCATCGCCTGGGACGCCTTGCGATTGGTCATGAAATTTGTTCATGGCTTACGGTTCATGCCATCGGAGCCGGGAAATACAAACTATGACAGTAAGCCTTTCATCATCATCATCTCAGCCATAAGACGTCCACTGCTGAACATATGCCTCCCCCTTAAGCCTTAAGTGTGGTAAGCCTTTACCTTCTTTAAACGCGCGTGACTTTGAACGCATAAAATGTTATCACCCGACTTCAAGAGTTCGAAGGAGGAGGTTCTCAATTCGTCAGGATCTTTATTTTCACTATTATTTCATAATGTTCACCGATTGCAACTTTTTTTAAACAGGGAAATTACGTATTTCGTCATACATATTCAAAGCTAGGAAAAGGGGTGAAAACTGTCAGTACTTCATCCATCCATCCATATACTTATTTCGTCGTAGGATATAGGATTACCTAAGAAAACCAAATTGATGAAATTTCAAATGTACAAATAACACTACTAGTTTAAAACGTCCTCGAACTACGTCCATATATGTAACAGGTGATTCTTAATTTATTTGGTTATTTTGTCAACATGACAGTTCGACTTCGATTTTTAGTGATCATAGTGGATCATAGGTTTATTTCTTATTATTTAGGTCTATTGTATAATCACAAAAGGATAAGTACCCTTTCAGGATGTTGTTGATTCTCTAAAGTATTAGGCAGTGCGCTACTGTTACACATCCCACCTGCGTCGACGCCGACACGTTGGCCAAGTCCTTTAATTTATTTACCAGCGAACAAGCCGGAGCGGCACCCGACATCCGAAATCACTACAAGACTATTAAATATAGTTGTCGTTCGTCTAACTATTGTTGGTGTCGAGGCAATCGATCCGTGGAGCAAGGGGCATGGAGCCTCACGACCTAACAAACGCACGAGGGAAGCTAAAGATGCTCCAGCAAGCCGCCGGTTTTCATACATAACACAACGCAGGATTGCGGCTTTGCCGCTTCTTACATAATGATGGTTTTATTTCTATTTATAAGTTACACGTACGAGTAATTGTTCTTATTGAAGTGTTGATGTGGATATTTCTATTTCTCATACCGGCTTGAAATTTACCGTTTCGTTTTCCAGTTCCAGTTATCATACTATGCAGTCTTATTAACAAATTATGCTTAATATAAGGCTTTGTCGATATTATTTCGTCAACTAATAATATATAAATATAACACAATAAATACGAATGGTTTTCACTTTCACCATGTTTTTGACATCTCACATTATAATTTGATAGTGAAAGAGTTTTCTACAGTCGATACGGTATTTTTCGGTGACGTAAGTCAAATTAGTGTCTTATGGTAACGTTTTAATAAAACCTATCGATAACAAACTGTACTGACCTTCAGTGCGTTAACATGACAGATCACATTCGACGTGCCGCATACATGCGTCTCGTTCTACCTATGAGACGGATGTATGCAGCGCACTAAACGTAATCCGACATGAAATGTCAGCATAGATCGTTTGTATGTGTTGCTGTCGAAACTGAAGGAAAACGATTCGAAGCCCGATTATTCGTTAACGCCTATAGAAAAATATTCAGAATTTTCTACATGACTCGTGGTAGAGGTACTGTATACATCTGTTTCAATTTTATTCCAAATATGTTTAAGACAGATGAAGCAACTGGGAGGAGGGACTAGCGAAAGCTTTTTGTTTCATCTGTCATTTCTAAGAACTGATCATGTACAGATGATAATGACTTTGCAAACTCAAGTTGCATGCAGCGAATAGTAGATTTATGAGCGTAATAATTCCGAAAATTGTATTTGTCATTCTTGTTTCATACCTGTTATGTATGTGCAAGTAAATGTCAAGTGAAACGTCTCGCAGGCTAAATGACCATTATGGTGAATGCGCAAATGCATTTTTGTGAATGGGGAATTTGTTATATTCATCTCGCTTTTCCTTTTCGCGGAGAAATAACAGGTTTCGTTGCTTTCGACGGTGAGATTCACCGGCCGGTTACATGAGCTATAGATCTTATATATTGACGAGTTTTGAAACCACTAAAGTATAGATTATTATCATTTGTATAAGTAGGTACTTATCAATATTTAGGAAGGTTTCACCTACGACGCATAAAACATCGTTAGGTCGTTACCTAGTTAGTTATGTTGTCACCTGTATAATTATGTTACAATGACATCTTGTTGGTTGGTCTATTGTAGTGTGTGAAATGATAACATATAACAATGATAAACAGTGGCAGTCGGAAGCATTTAAATGACTTCATCGAATAGTGCTTTTTGTTCAAGAAGAGGTCGCAGTAGAGCCACAGTATCTACCCGTAGAATAAAAAGTAAACAATTAGATTTTTTAAATGATTTTCTTATCGTAGGAAGAGGAAGAGGTTTTTAGTTTGACATTCGGATCTTTAAGATTGTGACTATACCTCCTCATGGATATAGCTGTTTCATTGTTTATTTATTAGGACTAGCAACAGGAGATACAACACACATTTACTTAAATATAAAGATTGAAAACATATACAATTGATCCCCCACTTACAGGCAATCAAAGCATGACATTAAACACGAGTAGGGGGGAAAATATACATTGAATTGGGATACGTATTAAAAATGGGTCGATTTTATATTCTTTGCTTACATCAGTGAACTGCTAATGTTAAATTGCACGGATCAAGTATTTTGGACAAAAATCTCGACGAACTGTGATTTTAATCATAATATGCCTCTGTTGGAAATAATGGATCTCGGATAACGGCAACAATTCGTTACGGCCTTCTTTGACTGGCCGCTTCATTATTTTTGCAATGTTAGTGTTGTCGTTTCCGGCATGCGGATATATGACAACATCGTTTTAGACCTCACTTAGAACAAGGAATTTGTATAGTTAATGCTACGTATTCGCAATAATATGAATGTCTACGTATTCATAAAGAAGCCGTGCAGAGGCTCCAATTGATATTTTTTTTTTTATTAGCTTTGATTATCTATAAACCGACTCCACAAGTACCAAAAAATCAAAAAATGGCGTCCCGTTAGAACACGTCGCAATACAATTTTATCTTCGACAGTGGTTCAATGGTTATGTTATTTTGAAAGCCAGATAACTATACTGGCATATTCATATTTTTCATCATAAAGACAACAAAGAAATTGAAACGTAAATATAAACTTTTGAAAAATTCCCATACATTCGCCATATCAGTCAAATTGTCATTGTGACTCAGATGCACAGACTACTTAGTAGATACTACGTATCAGACGACCGACTGTCTAATATAATTTTTAACACGTTGTTTAATCTGTGGCAGGCATGTGACAGGGGCAAAATAGAAGTTTTTTAGCCTAGTCGGTAGTGAGCTTGCCTGCTAAACCGGGGGCTCGGGTTCAAATCCTGGTGTGAACATTTAGTGTATTTCAGAAAATCAACGTCCCTTTTTTCATTTTTTACGTACCTATATTTATTTATTTTTGTCATTGTAAGATTTTACAAAAGTATTCTGTGTAATTTGAGGCCAATTAAAAGTATACTAATTCTGCAGTTGAAATTATCATTCTGTTCTTTTTTACGATTTTTCGATTCTCCCAAGTTTAACATTAGCATTTTAAAACAGGATATTAAAAATAAAAAGTACATTGCCGAGGGACGGAAAGTCATAGATTCCTGAAGAAATAGCTGGGGAAGTTGCCGGGGAGAGACTTGTCGGTTTCCGTTGAAGTAATCCTTTGTAATGCATGGAAATACAATCAAAAACATTACAAACAACATGCTGTTTGTTTGTAATGTTTTCCAAAATTAGATATTAACTGCAATAACATTTTCTCAATTAAGAATGAGTTCTATTAGTGTCATTGAGAGGAACACAATATGTATCTATATTTTGAATCTAATGGATTACATTGAAACAAATGTAGTAATTGAAATAATAATTCGAATTACAAGAAAATGCGGCCATCAAGTGATTCGATGTAAGGGATGATAATTAATGTCATGAAAATAAAATAACGATTATTTTACACGATTTATTAATTGACATTGTATAGGTACCTGAGAGAAATAATTTAACAATAAAATATATTCTAATGAAGTTTTGATTTACATTAATCTGATCTTTATTATAATCAGCCACTATGAGCATATTAAGTAACTTTTAACTTTTGCAGTTGGATCGCATTTACAGTAGTTGTGATCGAAATGCCTCTCCATGTGTTGATATTGAATTGCTGAAATGACAATAATAGGGATTATTAACTACTAATATAACTAGCGGTACCCGCGGCTTCGCCCGTGTGTGTTTCAGTAGGCTCTATCATTTTCTAAAACTTAATACGCTTTCTACAAGTCAAATTTCATAACATCAAATCGTTAAGACCTGCGAATCTGGGACCGGAACCTTTTACCAATAAAGGGATATTATATCTGGTAGGGTAGTTACACACCTACCAAACTATTGTAAAAAATGTTTTTTTATAAAAAAAGCCCGCAGCAAGTAGTATTTATTACCGTGTAGATAATATTTACCTATAGTAGACAATTAAAACTGTATAATTAAATAGTTCAAGATATTATTTTTGTATCACAAAGCAGCCAAAATCGACATAAGTGGTAAATATTGAAATTTCAACAGGGAAACTACATTAAATTAATATGGTTAACCAAATGAAGCGGTTTTCTGGTCGCTGCTTATGATATATATAAGGAAAAATAGGTTGTTATAAGTTAAATAAGGATGAAAAATCTATTAAAAATACTTACTACCAGTGAGTCTTGGTACTTTTACGCGCGGATCACTTTTAAAATAGTTGTGATCTAAATGTCTTTTCCGCGAATTCTGATATTCAAGTGCTGAAATGAAAATACCTAATTAAAATAAAATCTATGTACAATTAGTATAGGAAAAATGTGAATTTATAAGAGACTAGGCCAAATACTTACAAATATCTGGGTACTGTTGTGCAGGTACTCCACTAGTTATTTCATCAGGTGTGAACAATGTCGGATAGGCACCATATTTCAGTCGGCTATTTGGTTTTATAAACCGTCTCTCAAAATGTACGTGACACACTGAGCGCGTACTCAATATGCCTTTTGGTAATACTTTTAGCGACTTCAAGTTTACACAGGCCAACCATTAATTCAATCTCTTTTCGTCACTTGCTGGAAAAAAAATGCAAAAATGCATTTTGTCATTTGTTACCACAAATACAGCATTTTGGGGTCCGCATTATGTCTCCAGTTATACAATTTAAAGTAATTGAAATTATCCAACACTTGAAAATAACCGTCAGTCACAATTACAGACAAACCAATATGGCGCCGCGGGGAAAAAATTCGAAAGATGAAATATCCGTATCAGACTACCCTAAATGTAGGGTAGTGTAGCGTACGAAAAAGAGCGAGGCTACTAGCCTTCATTTTCATTTTTCCCCTCGATTTGACAAACGTCAAGTCAACGTCTATGATGAGAAAGTTAGTATGGCAGTAAACCGGGTGTGCTCAGATGCCCCACGGGGCCCATAGATGAATATGTATATAACTGAGATAGATAGGCAACTCTACGGCTCGTACTTGCAGCAGCTAGTGCCACCATCTAGTTTCATAGTGCTACATTTGATCACGTTACAGGGGAACGGGGGATGGGGTTTACAGGGTATGGGGGGTGGGAGGGGAGGGGTAGACCTCGTCCCCCTCGCCCCTTCCTGACAGCCGTTCGGCGGGAAATCTAAGTTTGGACGTCCTGTAAATAAAACTAAGTTTATGTCAAATGCATACAATATTTATTGTACATATCATTATATTTCATTAGGTACATACCTACTATGCACAATTGTTATACCCACATATAACTTAATATCAGACAAAAACCTAAAAACCGGCCAAGAGCCATAAATAGGTATATCAGTTTAGTAAATACTATATTATACCTAAATATATTAATTTGAAAAGCTAATTTAAATATTAACCTTAATGTAAAGACAGACATGGTGCGGTGGTGCCTAGAAATTAGGCATTTCCTGATAGCAGTTATAAAATGAACCTATCTTAGACGATATTCTTTTTGAAAGATCTCACACAATACTCGTTGAACTGAATAAATTCACCCCCAGTTTATGTGTACGGGAGGTACCCAAACAAAACCACTTTGTTTTACAACTTTGTCGGTGTGATTTATACATACACTCATACCAAAGGACCCCGCAGCAAACATAGGGAAAAAGTGGTTTCAGTCAAATCGCTTGAAATTTTAGTATGATGTAGATTCAGGTCTCCTTATTAATTTTTTATAAGGGCTCAACTCCCTCAGAAGTACACTGTCAGAAATAAAATAATCAAGTTTATATTATTATATTTCTATGACGTGTTTCTTAAAATCTATACTTTGAAATGACCCACAATGATACTTACTGGCGTTAAATATGATCTTAATAACGTTTCTGTCACGTTGAAATCGCATTTTGTTAGTTATTTATATTAAGCAAAAGCAAAGAGAAAGATTTTACGAAAAATTGGTATGTTACATATGCTTTGTATGAAACAATACTTATTGATTATTTCTGAAAGTATACTTTTGAGTGAGTTGTGCCCTTATAAAAAAATAATCAAGAGACTCGAATCTACATTGTACTAAAATTTCGTGAGATTTGACTGAAACCACTTTTTCCCTATGTTTGCTGCGGGGTCATTTGAGCTTTCTTATACTAACAATATATCACTTAACTAGTAAGCAGACATCAGACAGAAAGAAAATTATTACGAGGAATTTTTTTCTTCTATTATTTGACGTGACCTATCCCACAATACTTGGTGGAAATGTACCTTCAGTCACAATTAACAATTGACATAAATCTAGGTACAGGGAAATTTTATTTTACTAGTATATTACCTAATTGTGGCGACAAAAATTTAATTACGCAAATCTGATATATAATCTGGTACCACAGAAACAATAATTGATCTCGAAACATCGGAGGTAACTATTAAGTTAATATACGCAATTTAGTTCCGTTTTAGTTAATAATCATAATACGTAAAAGCCGTGAAAGTTTAAGTCTTATTGGTGTTGACAATAATAACGATGCGTAGGAAGGTACAATCATACATATATACCGTAATTTACAGAAAGTAAGTGTACAATATACATTCTTCTTGAAGTGATAGGGCTCCAGCCTTTTATGTTGCTACATCACCGTATTCTGGTGGGTTCATAAGCCGACTTAGGTATACCTAGAACATAAAAGTAGAGAATAATTGTACATACAGTTACGATCTAACAAATCTAGTCAATTTTTGTACCAAACTATGTGTGCACGACGATAGTGTTATTTTATGAGATTAATAATTAAAGTCAGTACACAAAGAGGCACAGTAAAAGGCGTCGCTCAAGCCGGCTTTTGCCGTAGACATTCGATCATACTAATGGAATTGATAGTCACAAAGAACCAACAAAGCGCTTCGTTATCCGACATTTACATTCAGCCCCTGTCGCTGCCCCTCGCGCTGCCGGCATTAATTCCCTAAATACTGCTGCAGCAGGTTCGAGAGGAGTGTGTGTTTACATACTGCCCTACCACTCACTTCGCTTTCAAGTCTCGGCAATGGCAGTGGTTGAAATAATTACAGCGGCCGCGTTGTGTCTTTTGCGATCCTCCAGGTGCTCGACGAGTACTGAGCGACGGAGGAGAATGTAATTGGAAACACGTACTGCCGCTCGCGCTTCCGGTCCTTTGACTTCGCACAAAAAAACCGCCATTTAGGGGAGCGCCGGGCAGCGCGAGTGGCAATAGCAGTGGCATGAGAAGTATCATATTTACACACTCGTCCTTCCCACTTCCCTGCCCACTTGCCTGCTCAATTCGGCTGAATGTAAATGCAGTATTAAAATTAAACCAGCGGCAGCGTATTCCGGATAATACGCTAGTTACTAGGAATTCAGTAAAAATTAATATCGTTAGGAAACCAAACTTCTCACAATAAGGTCTAGTTAAGCTCTGGGTTTGAACTAGTTTAAAGTCCAGATGGCAATCGCTTTTGAAAAAGGTTCGTCTTGAGGATAGATTGCCAAAAAGCTCCTTTACTTATAGCAAAAGTCACACAACAGGTCATTTTATACGAATGAATGAATTTTTATGGCAGTAACGCATTATTGACAACCTACAATGATGTACCTTTTAGTTGAAAATGACACATATAATCACCATAATATCAAGATCTGTTATCAGCACTCTTTACCTATACAAATCTGACTGTGGTCGTGTGTGTTGATCCTAATATATGTATATCTAAATGAGATAATAAAAGGTTGTCTGGAAGAAATCGCTCATTAGCGATAAGACCGCCTGTTGTTACCCCTACCTAAATGTATCTAATTGTAAAATTTGTGCTTGTAACTGTATGAGGTGTGCAATAAAGAGTATTTATTATTATTATTTTTATTATAATAAAATTAAAATGTTTACGCAACAATACCTTAAGTCATTGGAGTTATTTCCCCGCTAACCCGTAGATACTGGAGCTTCGGATTCCAAAAACCTGAAACAATATTATTATAACTAGGTATAATTTGACAGTTACTTATATTTTTAAAGTAAATTATGATGCTACCAAATTCCAAATGAAATTTTATTGAAGAAACACACCTTTTCAAAACTAAGCTGAAGTCTCTTCTATTAAAAAAAAGCTTACTATTCCATCCAAGAGTTTATGGAGGATAAACTTTTAAAACAACCCAACTTTTAACAAGCTACTTTTTATATAAGCATGGAGACTTTAATTGTGATATAGTTTAGATTTAGGCTTAATTTTAAAACTTGTTTATTTTTAAATAATAATTTAATTTCATGTCTTACCTTGAACAGGCGTAGGCTTTGCAGAAGATACAGTAGACACGGGAACAACGTTACTGACTCCTGCTACGGCCACTTCCATTGGCAGTGGCACATCTGCAAGATATTTATAGAACATACTCAGAACACGCGAGTAACAGGACTTAAAAGTTCAGTACGGGAACGCCTTTTAACCTATAAAAATGAAATAACTCGCAATTCCGATTTTATATCGTGACCGTATACGACTTTTTCGACTTTGTTGACTTTTTTGACATTTTTTCACTTTTTTTGACTTTTTTGACTTGATGACTTTATGACTGACGTTTTTTTGACTTTTTTTTTACCTTTTTTTACCTTTTTTACCTTTTTTGACTTTTTTTGACTTTTTTGACTTTTTTGACTGACTTTTTTGACTTTTTTGACTTTTTGACATTTTTGACTTTTTTTGACATTCTTGACATTTTTGACATTTTTTGACTTTTTTGACCTTTGACTTTTTTGACTTTTTTTCACTTTTTTTGACTATTTTTTGACTTTTTTGACTTTTTTGACTTGACGACTTGATGACTTTATGACTGACGTTTTTTTGACTCTTTTTTTTACCTTTTTTGACTTTTTTTGACTTTTTTGACTTTTTTGACTTTTTTTGACTTTTTTGACTTATTTGACTTTTTTGATTTTTTTTGACTTTTTTGACTTTTTTGACTTTTTTGACTTTTTTTGACTTTTTTGACTTTTTTGACTTTTTTGACTTTTTTTGACTTTTTTTACTTTTTTGACTTTTTTGACTTTTTTGCCTTTTTTGACTTTTTTGACTTTTTTGACTTTTTTGACTGTTATGACTTTTTTTTATTTTCGTACTAACGCGGACAGACGGACATGGCGAAACTATAAGGGTTCCTGTAGTAGTTCCTATAGGAACCCTAAAAAGGACATACATACAGAGACTATATATACTTTATCTGTAAGTCCTCTAAAATGCGTTCAAAAACCAGCATTACAACAAACGATTTCACTATGATAAGTTTCTTATCTGTGGCAGTACCGCAATTTTAACTTTTCATGCTCAATTATTGATGTGCTATGAGTTTTGATAACATAATGTACACCTGCACGCGCTCGCGGCCGGCGACACCCGCCCGCGCGACTGCCGGCACAATCGAGTTGGCCACGCCGACACAATCGAGATGGCCACGGCGGTACAATGGCGGCCATTCTATGGTTTCCGAATACGGCATTTATAATAAATAATATGAGTGTAGATAAAGCAGTGTATGCAACTGTACGTAATTAGGCCTTAAAACACTCGTGTGATCTTATTATGAAATTCGCCTGCGGCTCATTTCATAAAACCACACTCATGTTTTAAGGACCCTTATTACGTAACAGTTACATAAACTACTATTATTTTGTGCTGAACTCCCACCTTTATCAACCTTGGTTCAATCAAACAGTTTACTTATTCCTATTGTTCATTTTATTTGAGATTAGAAAAAAGTTGACAGAACGATGTACAGGTTTCTTTATCAGGCAAGATACATGTCACATCTGTCAGAGTGCCTACGCCGTCATTAAATATACTAAGGGCCTGTTTCACAATCTCCAGATAAACTTATCTGCAAGTGAAAATTATTGCTATCCTTTTCTCCAGTCATACAAAAGAAAAGGACAGCAAACATTTATCTGACAGATATGCTTTAACATCTTTATCTGACAGAGATTGTGAAATAGGCCATAAATATATTTGTATTTATAGTAAAGCCATGGTATATTGTGTATTTAACAATATTTTGATAGTAATTATTTTTTGGAATTATTTTATTATTAACACTTTTAATGTTCTTGTAAATGTTGCACAATATAAAACCTATAGAAGAAGAGGTTCGAGACGGATGGTTAGATTTTTAAATATTTTCTCGCGTCATCTGTCATTCGTATCTCTCAGACATATCTGGATAGTTTTTAATGTTAAAGCTTATAGTAAAGGTATTTGCTTGTTCTATTATTGTGCGATTGGTTGGAGGGTTATGGAGCAATCAGAGGCAGGTCCGAGTGGCATACAACAATAAAAGCCACCTCGTAGTCCAACAAATCTTTTACCATCACCTAAGACAATTGTTTTATTATTTAGTATTATATAATAAAACGATTAAATATCGTTTAGAAGAACTTTTGTTTACGAAATTTTATTAATAAGTGCATATTATGATTGTCAATTAAATAATTTTCGTGAATACTGATAAAGAACTAGACGTTAAGTTTCCGTTTTAGGACGTACATGCTTCACTGTCTGTTTTTAAATTTTCACGTAAGTATCTCTTACGTGATAATCAAAACGAAATTGTGTTTTTATTGTTGTGTTGGATTATTTAATCTGCAAATTGTTATTATTTATTCACAAATGTGAACTCTTAATCATGTTAACTAATCGCTTGTTGGTGTGTTTGCAGTGTGTTTAAATTGAACATTTAGAACAGGTTGGCAACTACTGTTTCTATGTTTACTCAATTTCTAATCTCAAAAAAAACGAAGTATAGTATAAACACAATGATTCCTGATCCCATAGCCTCAATAGCTTTGACACTAATGGGAACAATTCTAATTTCTCTAATTTAGTCATGCACATCCTTATAGCGAACACTGAAGTGCTGGTAGCCTGACGGTAAGATGTCTGACTTTCAATCCAGAGCTTTCGGGTTCAAACCCCGACTCGATTGCGTTTTTATGAATTTTTGTACAAAATGTAATTTGATTTACCCGTCGCTTTTTTCTGGAGGAAAATATCGTGAGGAAATCGGACCTCCTTCTGGGTAAAAACTAGCAGTCGCACTAGTTCATAGGTTTTGGTTGCCGACGGTACCCAGGCTCAGAGCCGTAGCAAAAAAAACCGCAACAAGACGAACGCTAGTCGAATTATGATGATGGTGATTCTAATTAAGCTGATTACATTATAGCGTTAAAACTAACCTGGTAAATGAAGCGTTGGTATAGCCAAGCGGTTGAGGCGCCCATTGGGGTAAATATATTTGGCCTCAAAATGGCGATGGCATACCCGCGCATTATTGTAGATCGCCGTGTCCGCCTTGCCCACAATATTTCCACCGATCCTTATTACCCACGTTCGGAACCTTTCAAGTTCTGAAGGGTTCCTGAGATTGGTGGGATTTGGGAATGCATGCATTTGAATTCCTGAAACAAGCATCATTTTTCGTTAAGTTGATCCGGTCCACGCTCTTGGCAGATTGATTATAGAAAAATAATATTATACTAGCCCTGTCCTCGTTGATTATTGCACAAGGGCACGCAGCAATTTGGAAGCGACATTTTTATATGATAATTCATATAATAATTACCCTGCACCCAGAAACTATTTAATTATTTTAGACAACTCTCACTATCTTCAAAGCTTGCGCTAAAAGAAAGAAAGAAAAATTGACTTCGCCGCCATCATGATCCCGATTTTTTTTATTTAGCACAAATGTTGCCACAATATCTACTACTTTCTACTAGTGTTTTAAAAATCTATGTAAATCGTGAAGAAACAAACTATTGCACTATTTAACCGTAATTAAATAATAAATGGCATAAAAAAAACATGTTTCAATAATAAACTAATTTAACAAAACTTAAACCCAGAATATTTAAAACTTCTATGTTTTTCAAACAGCAACACAGCCGTCACATGCTGCACAGCGCTATCTAGCGTACTTTAGAAAAACCAAAATCACAAGTAGCTCGCAGTTTGTAGATGGCGCAGAAAGTATAAAAATATCAACGCTCCTGTCAAAGTTCTAAGAGACCATAGCATGACGGGGCCCGTCGGAGGCGCACGTCTTGTTGGATGAGCAGCGATGACATTTCATTTTGACAGAAAATCGTATACGTACACGAAAAAGGATACCAGTAACCAGATTGTATTCAAAATAAAGACAATTTACACGTCGTAATTCTACAAAAATACAACAAAAGATTGAATACAAGACACTTTTCTACCGAATACCCATATTTAATTGCTTCAAAACCTGTTCAAAATTGAAAGAGTTTTAGGATTCGTTTTTAGGGTTCCGTAGTCAACTAGGAACCCTTATAGTTTCGCCATGTCTGCCCGTCCGTCCGTCCGTCCGTCCGCGGATAATCTCAGTGACCGTTAGCACTAGAAAGCTGAAATTTGGTACTAATATGTATATCAATCACGCCGACAAAGTGGTAAAATAAAAAGTGGAAAAAAATGTTTTATTGGGGTACCTCCCCTATACGTAAAGTGGGGAGTGATTTTTTTTTTCATTTCAACCCTAACGTGTGATATATTGTTGGATAGGTATTTAAAAATGAATAGGGGTTTACTAAAATAATTTTTTGATAATGTAAATATTTTCGGAAATAATCGCTCCAGAAGTAAAAAAAAATGTGTCCCCTGCCCTCTAACTTTTGAACCATAAGTTTTAAAAATATGAAAAAAATCTCAAAAGTAGAACTTTATAAAAACTTTCTAGGAAAATTATTTCGAACTTGATAGGTTTAATAGTTTTTGAAAAAAAAATACAAAATAATTTCTGAACTAAGTTTGTAATTTAACCGTATAAGCAGGTGTTTATTGTACTTGTAATTTCTACAAAATCACAATGAAATGACGTGCTTTCAAATAAAGTAAAAACGGTGAAAATCGGTTCACGCAATAAAGAATTATCCCATAAAAATCATCTTCCATACTTTAAGCTCGCGCGCAATAGTTTACTTAATTTGTCGATAGATGTCGCTGTAGGTGGAACGCTCATATTATATCCTACATGGCGGTGTTATTTTAACTCTTAAGTGGGGACACTTTCTGTGACGGACGGAAAACTACGGAACCCTACACTGAGCGTGGCCCGACACGCTCTTGGCCGGTTTTTTAATTACTGGACTTTATTTTTATTACGCTGGTCATAATACTCATAATAATACGACATTTTAACATGACTTTTAACGTCAAAATACTTGAATGACAATATTATTCAATCCAATCTCTATTTACTTAATATTAAAAGACTTCATTCTTTTACTTATACAAAAGATATAACTAAATATTTAATGCAATATACGATAATCTGGCGAGGAGAGCAATCAAGTCAGTTTTTTGTGGTCATGGGTATTGGCACAACGCATACCTATGTAGAACGTCGAACGACTCCGTCTGTAGACTATAGGTACAAATTGATACCCGCATTAATCTGTTGTCGTATATACGTTATGGTACCCCAGAGCTTCAAAGGGGCATGGCGAACTCATGATACGCTTCTCGAATCGAGATCCGCTACTAACGTCACAGCATCCAGCTCCTACCCAACAGCGCCGTCATTGAAAGCTCGGGAGGACCTGACCTACGTTCGCCTCTTGGTAATTTCCAGGCAGATTGTGCGCCTGAACCTTCTATATTTTTGCTTTACTTTTATCTATCGTTACAAAAATGTACTCTGATCAAATAAATTACTTACTTATAAACAATGTTGTGTACCGACTTACACTTACACAATTTTCACTCCTCATCCTCCTAGCGTTTTGTCCCGGCTTTGTGCCACGGCTCAATTAAACCTGGCCATATTGGAAATAGATATGGTTTCCTCACGATGTTTTCCTTCATCATGAAATGATATTTCGAGCATAGCATTTGATATAATTTTCATAAAGTACAGTCACCATCAGATACATCGGAGCGGCAATGGTACTCGAAAATATCTGAACATGCACTTTATCGCCTTGATCATCAGTGATCGGATTTTAGGGTGCAACATGGTTGTTTTTACCTCAAAAATTAAGCTAACATCTTAATCTTCCGGGTTTTAGGACCCACATTGTTTACTTTAGTTACATCAAATAGATTCCAATAACATTTTAACGTTTTACCACTATATTCACATAATAAGTGTATGTATTCCACCGTGTTGCACCCATTGATGTATTATGTATTCTACTAGATAAGCTATCTAGAACAAATTTTGTGCGCCATGTTTGGCGGTTGACAGCTGTCCCTGAATCAAAGAGTAGCTTTAACAAAACTGACGTAACACTGTTTTGACAACATTCATATTCTGCCTAAACAAATTTTGTAAGGAAACGTAATTAACTAAATTATTGTTTTATTTATACCTAATGTTTATTTTGCTCCTTAACCTAGAGTTTTACGAACGAATGGAGTAAAATACTATTTTTGCCGACAAGCGCTTTTCAATACGAACTTTGGGGGTTATTGATCCTTGATTTCTTCGCACGGATGAAAAAACATTGTGTAAGTACGTATTACACGGGTGATATTTCGATATTTAAGTTTTAAATTCAAATCATAAAAACCGTTTCTATGTATTTTACTCACATTAACAAATTTAGCAAAATCGCCTTTGTTGAACAATAAATATATGTTTAATGAACTAAACATTACCTAACGTACTTATCTAAAACATGTTTATTACGTAAATATTTTTATGCTGAGAACTATTAAACAATATCAAGTGTAAGCACATATGCTGTGTTCCTTCTGCGACATTAATCTGTGCGCCAAGGAATATGGCGTCGCACCGCCAACATTAATATTTTAAATTCATGTAACACCAAACTTTGCACTTACTTACCTATGGAATGTAATTCCGTGGCTTTTATAACTATTTTTAGAATTATTTTTACAGTTGATTATCATGCAAGAAGCCTTTACGTTTAGTATTTGATTTTTAAAAATGTTTGACACTTGCGTGTAATCATGTCTGTCGTCCACCAGCCACTGTCAGACTTGTAGTGATTTTCACTAAAACTCATGGTACAAATAATTTCTTAGGGATGTCTTCTCCTGTTACTCAATGGTTGCACCGTAAAGTCCGATCACTGTTGATCATAGAGGCATTGTTTAGATATTTGTGACCACCTTGGCCGCTCCGATGTATCTGATGGTGACTGTACGAGTCGGGGTTTGAACCCGAGACCTCCGGATTAAAGGACGTCTTACCAGGCTACCAGCTCTTTTCACTCATTGTTTACATTTAAACGGGACTTTTGAGTTATACCTACCTGGGTGGGACCAAGAACATAACATAATGTAGCATTCAAATGTGTTATTTCATCAATGTTCTGTGAATTTACATACTGGACGAAGCATGTACGTAACCATAATTTTAAAACTAAATACCTATTACCCAAATATGGTAACTACAAGTATTGGAGCCATGGGTGTGATTTACTGATCGGCTTCCATATTTGTAGTGTTGTAGGAAGCGTTCTATTCATGAACGCATTTTCTTATAAAGTTCTTGAAGACTAATCCACCGAAACAATCCTTAAGGTACCTAATAATACCTACAGAGCTAATTTAAGTCCATTTTAGTAGTCGGTTTAGATTTAAGACTAATATCATATTTTTAATTTAAGACAATAATCTGACAGCTCCTGCCCTACATTGTAAATCATTTTGTATGGAGAGAACTGTCAGATTACTGCCTTGAATTAAGAATACGATATTAGTGAAAAAATTGTACCCAATTTATTTTTAAGCCTATTTTCTTATAAAGTTCTTGAAGACTAATCCACCGGAACAATCCTTAAGGTACGTAATAGTATTATTACGTACCTTATTACCTCTATTAGGTATCTACATAGCTAATTCAAATCCATTTTAGTAGCCGGTTTGGATTTAAGACTAATATCATATTTTTAATTTAAGACAATAATCTGACAGCTTCTGCCGTACATTGTAAATCATTTTGTATGGAGATAACTGTTAGTTAACTGCCTTGAATTAAGAATACGATATAAGTAAAAAGATTGTCCCCAATTTTTTTATGAGCGTACCATTTCGAAATTATCAGAGTACTATATATATAAATACACTAACCGAATAACATTAACCTTTTATTGACATAAAAAATTAGACCCTTCCTGAGGCTGGTTTGGATTTTAGGACAATTTATAAGAAATGGTTTGATTATTCTGAAAATATCAACATACTATTAATTCCATAAAAAATATTTTAACGGCAAAAACGTACTATTATATTCACATTTAAAGTTTTAAATTGTAAGTCTTAAAGATTTGTATTAAGTCGTTTAATTGATAAATGATGATTTGGATGATAGAAGAACTCAACATTTTTCTTTAAAGATTTTAGCTCCTAAAGCATATCTCATGTCAAGTAAATGATGTAATATTTTTCATCTTATGACTCTAGAGTATGTAGGATACCGTTTTAAAAGTCTTAATTACTGCAGACCTTAAGAGACAGAAATGTATGGAGCCGTCTGCACATTTGTCTCAGATGACGTCGCTTAGCACGATTGGCCGTTAGGTCAAACAAAGCTGATCAAGCCTCCTACCTGCCAGATTAAACAGTGGCAACCTCCCAAAAAGCGGATGGAATATCGGCGTCTGTTCTAAGATCCAATCTGTGCTACATTCGGCCTACAATTCGCTGCTAGGTTTGTTAAATACAATTTTATAAAATCTACTCATAAGGGGGTAAAAAGGGGATGAAAATTTGTATGAAAGTAAAACTAAAAACAGTAAATTTGTTTTAATATTTTCTAAACATTTATAACCCTTAACTTCCACGTGATTCAATTATATAGAAATCGTATTTGCCTCTCTATACTTTTTTTACGGAAAAAATATGAGGATGAACAAGTAAATTCTAGCTACGCTATCTCGGCCCTGATAAAAGGCGGCAAATTTATAAAATCTGCGTGTCGTATATAAGGCGAAAAACAATAATAATAGTTTAACTTATATTTTTTCTTATGACATAGTTATACATACATATCAGGTCTGCGAAAATAATTCTTACCTGCTGCAATTCTTTCATTGTTTTTTAAACATACCCCATTTTTAGGCTACCGATGTGTGATATGGTATGGGTATTGTACACAATGATATAATTGTATGATTTCTACAATAATCGTATGTGTCGCCTCAAGCGTGTAATTATATATGGGTGTTTAATCGATCTGCAGAATATTCCTATTTTGGTAAGCAAAAATATATATATTTGGTCAGCAAAATTGGACACTTGGTTAGTACGTTACGGTCAGCAAGTATTTCTAAACCAGTTCGCAATTAATGTCATACTGAGCTGCTCTAAAATGATTTGGTTGGCAATTTAATTATTTAAGCGGCAGTAAGCTATCCGCCTGAAATCAGATTACTTTAAGCAATCAGTGGGTAAGAGACATTTCATTTTGATTTTGAACTGATCCGCAAAAATTGGTTCGCAAAAAAATCTATTGATCAGAAATTGTCTTACCAACCTAACCTACCTTTTGCTGATCAGCTGATTTTTGTGTAACAAAAAAAATACTTGGCATCATTTAAAGTATAGTTCTCATAGAAATGGTACGCAATCAAACACAAAGCATTTTCAAGTAAATTAAGACACATGGATTTTAAGTGATATAAATAAAATAATATTCGTTTATTTAACAGTATTTAATGAAATTATATACATTTATGATTGTTACGAGCGAATTTACGGACTTTTTTCTTGATTGATGTCATCATCTTCCGAACAAGGCTTCTTTCAACTTTTTTAGCCTGTTGGATCCACGTGGAACGCAAAGAATTCATGTCCTATAAAATTTTGCCGGTTTTGCTAAATTTAACTTTCATGATTGCCCAGTAATTCTGAATTGGACATAACTGAGGACAGTTTGGAGAATTCATACTCGTATCACGGGGTATAAAATCGATGTTATTTGAAGCATAGCACTCCAAAACCCTTTTCGTGTAGTACTGCTACTACCCACCCAAATCCGGCCAAAATTTTACGGGGCCATTGTGCTTTTTAATGAAAGGCGAAAGTCGCTTTTATAAATACTATTTCATGTAAACCTCGGACGTCATTGTTATTGATGTAATGAAAGTGTTGGTCTTAAGACCGCAACTGCAGTTACTTGCCATTTCATATATTTCTTGACAAAATTTTCAAGTTTTAGAAACTTATATTTTTCATCAATATTCCCTCTATCTTTGGTCATATAAAACTTGGTACCCGGTAGTTGATTAAAATCTAGCTTGAAGTAAGTTTCATCATACATAAGGGGCAGCCCTTGAATTTTGTCAGGATTTGGTCGTATAAGAGTCGAGCACGTGTTTTTGCTGTTTTGTTCTATTTCACGATTCGGTTTGGCTGTTTTAAAGCTTTATATTTCTTACCCAGCTCGAAGGCGTATAAGTATTACAGTACTGCGACTTTTTTTGAATTTTTGAAATCGATCATATTCCGATATACCTTGATTTTGTTTAATAGCCCTTAACACTTTTTTTACCAAGTTGTTGTCCTTAGTGCCAGACCTTTGGTTGAGTTGAGGCTTTTTATCGAAAGACAGAAAACCCTCGTACTTTTTTAAGACCCAACATACCGTGGTTTTCGGTAAATTTAACGATTTAGCTGTCTTCGATCTGGACGAAGAGGGATTTTCTTAGTATTTGTTCACTATCAATTTTCGTCTTTCCACTTCCATCGTCTATAATTTCGAAATTAATGAATCTATCTGAGTCAAACTTTTGGCGCAAATTCTTCAAAATATTGACTTTTGAAGTGCCATCGTCATTTTTTATTTTTGACATCAGATATTTTTTGATCTTGCGTCAACTGCGTGCCATTTCTATATGTACTATACTTTAATTACTTTCCTTTCATTTTGACGTCAAGTAAAGTTACATAATCTTAACTGTTAACGAATTAGAGCGGTTCAAAGTTGTGTTATTCTGCCATTAGTTTCATCTATGGATGTGAAGCCGAGAATTAAAAAATGGTAACTTCCGTGACAGAATCGACGAAACCCCGCGCGGGGCTTCTACTTTCACTCTATGGGGTAAAAGATAACTAAAGAACCTAACCAAGTAAAAATAGCGATCCTAATGAAAAAAAATCTCATTCGGGAGCTTCGCCCCCCCCGACCCCCGTTTTCCTGTCTTTGTCTGGTGGGTTGAGGGTCACAGTTCTAACCTAACCTAACCCACTTTATTTGTAGCCGTTCGGGTCGGTTGATGGTCACAGTTCTAACCTAACCTAACCCACTTTATTTGTAGCCGTTCGGGTCGGTTGAGGGTCACAGTTCTAACCTAACCTAACACACTTTATTTGTAGCCGTTCGGGTCGGTTGAGGATCACAGTTCTAGCCTAACCTAACCCACTTTATTTGTAGCCGTTCGGGTCGGTTGATGGTCACAGTTCTAACCTAACCTAACCCACTTTATTTGTAGCCGTTCGGGTCGGTTAAGGGTCACAGTTCTAACCTAACGTAATCCACTATATTTGTAGCCGTTCGGGTCGGTTTAGGTTCACAGTTCTTATTTGTAGCCGTTCGTGTCGGTTGAGGATCACAGTTCAAACCTAACCTAACCCACTTTATTTGTAGCTAAATTTAATTCGAATTGGCAACTTTGGACCGCTTTAGTTCTTAAACGGGCAAGTTAATCCAAAAATTGTAATCAATAAAAAATACGAAAAAGAAGCACGCACGTGATTGGCTGCCCGTGTCATGTGGACTAATTTCACTCCGGTTACAACTCTGCCGATTTTTCAAATCAAACGCCGCCAACTTTATTATATCAGACTACAGACAGATACTATTGCTTTATTATGCATACTTTTCAATTAAACTGCTTACAGCCATGTTTTTTCTACCCAACAACTTTTTAATCTTGCTGACCAAGTAATTATTTTGCAACATAACAATTTATTGAGCAGATAAATTATAACAAACGCAGATCAATATTGGTTATAACTAGAGGGCGGAGTACCGGTGGCAAATTTCACACAAAAGGTATGGAGTCGTTTTTATAATTATTATTTTAGGCTTGAATAATAAAATTATTCATTTACCTAATGTACTTAGTATGGTACCTACTCGTAAATTGGAAGTAAGTACTTAACATTTATTTTCATAAATCGATTTCAGGAACACCTAAATGTCATGTCGTAAATGTTTTGGGTTATTTTTCAATTTCTTTTAACAAAATCACCATTCATCGATATAATATTTTTTACTAATTTACAAATTTATGAGACATTTAGAAACTAATTATTTGACATTGTCAATTTAGACAGCTGCTTTACATCTATATTATCTGAATTATTGTTGCGTCGGCTAAATATTTAAAACCGAAAAATATCAAGATGAATAAGCCATGTGAAGCAACAATTCTGCGGATGATAGAACCGTACGAAAATCTTATAATAATGAAGAAGAATGTAGCATTCACTGTATTTCTTGCTCAGTGGATTTAAAGCAGTTGAAAAAATATAATGTCGAAAAACACGTTAACAGTAAACAACACCAAATTAACTGTGGAAAACAAAATGGCACCTTTGCCTATGATTTATGCGTTTTCCTTAAAGCGTGTAACATCCCATGGAAAAGAGTTAACCATCCAGAATTTAAAAAGTTCTTTGGAAAATACTTAGATAAAGGCGTAAAACTTCCCGAAGAAAGTGTTTTGAGAAAATACTATCTTACCAGAATATACAATGCGACCGTCAAGCAAATACGAAATACATTTTTCGATTCCAATGTATGGCTTGCGGTGGATGAGACTCTTGATAATTTCGGTAATTGCGTAGTAAATGTAATTATAAGATCACTTGATGATGCTTTACAAAGGCCATATTTGTTAGCGTGTAAAGTCGTTAGTACTGTAAACGCGAACTCAATTGCAGCGGTGGTTGACGAAAGCTTGAATTTTTTGTGGGAGGATAATTTTACAGATAATATGAACAAATTTTTAATATTCTGTTCGGATAGGGCAGCGTACATGCTTGCTGCCGGCAAGATTTTGAAGAAAAAGTACACTAAAGTACGACACGTAACTTGTTTCGCTCATGGACTACACAGAGTCGCGGAGCAGATAAGATCTGAACATAAATTGGTAAATTCTTTAATATCTAATGTCAAGAAGATTTTTTTTTAAATCACCACACCGCGTCCGATTTTTCAGGGACCATGCGCACTATGCGCAGAATGTGCCTTTACCGCCGGAACCCATTATCACTCGTTGGGGCACCTGGTTAAATGCAAGTTTTTACTACGATATACATTTTGACGTGATTAAAAATGTTGTGATGCAATTGAACAGTAAAGAAGCTATTGCCATTAGAAAAGCCCAGAAGTTGTTTGAAAATGAAAATTTAAAAAACGAGTTAAGCTTTATAAAAAATTGTTACGAAATTATACCTGAATCGATAGAAAAATTAGAATGCACTAAAATTCCGATAGAAGAAAGTTTTCTGGTAATAGATATAGTTAGGAGTATTTTAAGCCTCCAAGCCTCCAATGGATCTTCAATAAATTAAGAAACCGATTCACTCCGAAAAACCAGGAACATGTGGCCATAGTCCATTCATTTTATAACATGGATACGCACTTAAGTGTAGATTGTGAGGAGGACCTCGAACACATAATTCCAGTCCTCAATTGTAATTGAATGGTCTTGAAAATAATATATCGTTTGGCAGGTATAACTTCTTAGTCTAGTATTTAGTACCTAATGATAATGTTTTGATAAGAAAACATATTATTATGTATTATAGATATTAACAACATATTACATTATATTTGTATGCTCGTAAGATAATTTCTATAAGTTTCTAAAAATTATTATGCAAAATTAATCATTTATTCGTTATTTATTTAATCATAAGAATACTTAGGCGACTCCATACATTTAGTGTGAAATTTGCCACCGGTACTCCGCCCTCTAGTTATAACGTTGTCCGTTTGTGAGTTTTTTGCTGAACAAGAGTTGTAGCTCCATTTTTATTTATTGCCAGCAAAATTTTTGTATGCTGACAAAATGATTTAATGGCAATTTTTTTTGCGCATCAGTTTTTAAAACGGGCGATCATTTAGTTACTTCCCATTATATATTCTGTACTATAACCTCCATGTTAGTTGCTTCAGAAAATCTAAATAAGTCCAAAAAGTACATTCTAAAATTTATCACTTTATGTTGCGTATCGAATATCACAGCGTACTTGTGTACGATAGCTGATGCCTTTCTTAAGTTCGTTAATTTCGTATCAAAATCACTTTCTGCTTGTCTGATTTTTCTTTATACTTATAAATCATAATAATAAGGAACTGATGCGATTTCTTTTAATGATTTCGTCAAGGATTTATATGAAAACAAAGAAAAAAGTGTAATATTTTTCCAAATGTCATTGAAATAACAAAATTTTATACGTGTATATAAATCCATATATTTTTATGCATTTATAAAAAAATATTTCTTAAATGAATTCTTCGTACTTTAACTATAAGAAAATGATGTCAAGCTGGACCTAGTACCTAATTGTAGGCAAAAAATATGTATAGAGCAGGCTGGACCTCGGAAGCCGACCATTCGCCGCCCCCTTTTCTAGCCACTGCTTGATCTATTAACAAGGGGGCTTGATCAACTTAATTTGACACGACTAACAATCATGCAAAGCGGCGTTGCCTGAGACTGATCTGCAGATGATTTGCATGAATCAGTCACCAAATTTAAGGCCGTTTATAGCATTTATACTGCACTGGTGGCTATATTAATTTAACCTAAATAGGTAACAATAGGTACTATCTCAAAAACATATCTAACCTTAAGGTCAAAAACGATGTCAACAAAAAAAACGTACGTAGTATAAGTAGAATGAAGATATGTAAATATTTTATAATTTTTTATGACTTATAAATGAAATATTCAAGTATGTTTGAGCTATTTAATTATAATTTTAAAAGGGTACATGATTTCTACAATTTTATTATATCATGTCAGTTGAAAACGGACGTATAAACCAAGCCGGTCACAGGAACGATATTTAATTTAGTATTTCTTTCATTTAATAGGTCCTATACACAATAATAATTTGGTACAGCAGGCTCAAAAATTAATTTAGAGCTAAAGTTCATGATTTCAACCGGTCTTAAAGTTGAAACCGGCCAAAATAATGGTTTTAAATTCGAAATGTAGGTTATCTGAAGTGCCCAATACCATGTGCCAAAGTTTGAAGGGATGAGAGGGAATGGGATCAAAATATATTTACGATATTTCTTTACTCAGTTACTGAACATATTCTCAGAGTACATCAGTCTTGATACTATCTATTTGGAGTTATTAGCGACTGTCAGGAAATTATTGTAGGCATCATGCCCGCCTGTGAATTCAGTAATATCATATTCGATTTATTATAGTATTACTTTTAGAGCATATCAAACGTTATGTCATGGTAATTAAATATGTATGAGTCTGCAAGTGCGTTTGGGCCATTTAAATACATTTGTGTGAGGGATTTAAAGTCATTTGCTATTTTTCATATAAAAACAATTATTTCTTAAAAATAGTCTTAAAATCCTAAGCGCTTACCGGGTCTTAAATTTGGTATGTAGCTTATTTGAAGTGCACCATACCGTGTTGCTAATATTTGGAGTGGTAGGCTTGAAGATAAATTACATAATGTAGTTTTAGTGTATTTCAAATTGGCGCAATATATGGGTGAATCAACTTTTAGAAGAGTATTTTTTTTCAAAACTAACAGATTTTTTACAATTCGGTTACATGTTTATTAAGGCAGACAATCAAATCAATACTTTACAAACTATATATATAACAGTTTAACAAAATATACATTTTTATTTATGTGTCGTAACGTAGCAAAGCACGTTGTCCCTAGGTTTCGTTTTGGATGTCTAATTATAACGCTTCATAATTAGTATCATCCTAAACTCGTCTGCTAAGTTTTTTTATCATAAAAGGTAATACCCACATACCTACTAGCGACCATTTAGGAGCTGATTGTATACTAGAATCACTTATACTAGTTGATGATGAATTATTATAATTTGGAAATTTATGTAGAAGACACAGTTCAGGTAAGAAAGTATATCAAACTTGTATGTAATTCATTTTCAAATAGTCAGATTTGGACTCATCTTTTTTCTTTGGTATTTTTCTTAAACTATAACCTATTGTTGGTTAATCTAACTTGGTTTGATATGTTTTCTTATGGAACAACGCACTTAAATGTATTGTTTAGTTTTGATATACTGTTGTTTTGAAAAAATAAGTCCCGCCGAGTTTCTTGCCGGACATAATTCTTCTCGGGTCAGAGGTGTAGGGTTAGAACCGGTGTAGTTTGATTTTTTTTTCTCTCTTTTACTTTGACGTGTAAAAGTGCCCTTGTGGCCTACTTACTGAATAAATATTTGAGTTTGAGTTTGGGACAAGATCAGTTAGGCACTAGGTCTAGGTACACATTTTCATTAATAAACATAAGTTATTTTGTGTACTCAAGGGTCGGGTATAGGTGGGAGAATTTTCAGAATCTGTCAAAATACCCTAATTCACACACAACCAGACTTCACGCACACTACCACACTTTCGGGGGCCAGGTCATTGACCGCTAATATTTTTTTACAGGTTGCCATTATTAGTTTCATACTAATCACACCTCCTTTGAGAAATTTAAACTGTAATGTTTTCCTTTGTAAGAAGACAGAGAAATAGCATATTATATCTTGCTTTCCTTGTCTATCCTGTTTATGTCACATATGACGTATTATGGTTGATTTTAAATGATTAACTGACTTTGGTAATGCGTTATCGAGATACGCGTTTTGGAAAGTTAGCTAGCCGAACAAATACCTATAAACTTGGCATATAACCGCGAACCACTTCGTTCGTCGAATCGACTATTTGCATCACTCTCTTTCGAATGTGCAAGAGCGATACAAACGGAGATAATGAAATGTCGATTTTCGAACTTCGCGGTTGGCCCGTTGTAGACTAGAAGTCGCTTAAAGGTAGAAGTGAACGTAAATATGTCTGAATAACTTCTCAAGAGTTGTTTCGATGGATTGAAAATTACGTTGTCAATTTTCCATGAAAATAAATCTAAATATTATCCTACTATTGAATTAATTGGTTTTATTTACTAACTAATGTTTTGCATACCTGTGTGAATTTAGTTTTAGTACTGGAGCCGGCCATACTATACATTTATTAAAGATCCTAAATGGTCGCTAGTAGGTATGTGGGTGAAGGTAACTTATTACCTTTTATGATAAAAAAACTTAGCAGACGAGTTTAGGATGATACTAATTATGAAGCGTTATAATTAGACATCCAAAACGAAACCTAGGGACAACGTGCTTTGCTACGTTACGACACATAAATAAAAATGTATATTTTGTTAAACTGTTATATATATAGTTTGTAAAGTATTGATTTGATTGTCTGCCTTAATAAACATGTAACCGACTTGTAAAAAATCTGTTAGTTTTGAAAAAAAATACTCTTCTAAAAGTTGATTCACCCATATATTGCGCCAATTTGAAATACACTAAAACTACATTATGTAATTTATCTTCAAGCCTACCACTACAAATATTAGCAACACGGTATGGTGCACTTCAAATAAGCTACATACCAAATTTAAGACCCGGTAAGCGCTTAGGATTTTAAGACAATTTTTAAGAAATAATTGTTTTTATATGAAAAATAGCAAATGACTTTAAATCCCTCACACAAATGTATTTAAATGGCTCAAACGCACTTGCAGACTCATACATATTTAATTACCATGACATAACGTTTGATATGCTCTAAAAGTAATACTATAATAAATCGAATATGATATTACTGAATTCACAGGCGGGCATGATGCCTACAATAATTTCCTGACAGTCGCTAATAACTCCAAATAGATAGTATCAAGACTGATGTACTCTGAGAATATGTTCAGTAACTGAGTAAAGAAATATCGTAAATATATTTTGATCCCATTCCCTCTCATCCCTTCAAACTTTGGCACATGGTATTGGGCACTTCAGATAACCTACATTTCGAATTTAAAACCATTATTTTGGCCGGTTTCAACTTTAAGACCGGTTGAAATCATGAACTTTAGCTCTAAATTAATTTTTGAGCCTGCTGTACCAAATTATTATTGTGTATAGGACCTATTAAATGAAAGAAATACTAAATTAAATATCGTTCCTGTGACCGGCTTGGTTTATACGTCCGTTTTCAACTGACATGATATAATAAAATTGTAGAAATCATGTACCCTTTTAAAATTATAATTAAATAGCTCAAACATACTTGAATATTTCATTTATAAGTCATAAAAAATTATAAAATATTTACATATCTTCATTCTACTTATACTACGTACGTTTTTTTTGTTGACATCGTTTTTGACCTTAAGGTTAGATATGTTTTTGAGATAGTACCTATTGTTACCTATTTAGGTTAAATTAATATAGCCACCAGTGCAGTATAAATGCTATAAACGGCCTTAAATTTGGTGACTGATTCATGCAAATCATCTGCAGATCAGTCTCAGGCAACGCCGCTTTGCATGATTGTTAGTCGTGTCAAATTAAGTTGATCAAGCCCCCTTGTTAATAGATCAAGCAGTGGCTAGAAAAGGGGGCGGCGAATGGTCGGCTTCCGAGGTCCAGCCTGCTCTATACATATTTTTTGCCTACAATTAGGTACTAGGTCCAGCTTGACATCATTTTCTTATAGTTAAAGTACGAAGAATTCATTTAAGAAATATTTTTTTATAAATGCATAAAAATATATGGATTTATATACACGTATAAAATTTTGTTATTTCAATGACATTTGGAAAATATTACACTTTTTTCTTTGCTAGTTTTTATTAATTAATAAAGCCCGCCAGCTTGAACATGTCATGCTCGCTTAAAAGGCTCTGCTTATGGTGGCGTCGTGGATCGGGTCGCCACTTTCCCGAAGAAAGGTTGAGGGAGGCGATGGCTGAGATATGCGTCATACTCGTGAACGGGTGCTGTTTGTGGAGACCGGTCTGTTTAGGCTAACTGGGGCCACACAATTACGTAACTTTTTATTAATCATATTTAATTTTAGTTTAATTGGCTTTAGACACAACATTCGGTGCTTGATTATCCATATTTTTTATTATATAGAAAGCACAAAGATGTTCCCCGTCCTTCTGCGTCGCGGCCCGCTGGCGGTGCCGCTGCCATGCATTGAGATCTCACGCAACCTGCAGTACCTAATGCACAGACATGCGGCTGCAACCTAGATCAACTCGCCTCATTTAGGGAATCAGTGCGGGTTCTTCGGCATATTCCGAAGGGGGCGAGATGTGCTGCGGCTAGCAAGTTGTGCAATATCATTGAGGGTTGCATTACCATTAATGGGATGGACGAGTGGTGCGCTCTCCTGTCTTTTGCTTACCCTGAGGACTCCTGAAACAGGCGGTACAGGTTCTCTTACAGCGAAGGTCAAGGCAAATATGGAGGCCTTCTCATACTTATCCTCCGACGGTGCCGCGGCCTCCCGGTCACTGTCTCTCACTAAGACAATTGAGGCCAAGGTCATGAGGGGGATTTGAGGGGAGCCGTCCGGCTACTTATGAGTGAGGACACAATCGCTCCTTCAGGACCGGACACCTTCGCATCACTGCAGTCCAAGCATCCGAGTCCCTCCCGTCCTCTCTGTTTCCCGGCGGGGCCGGATCAGAACTGTCGCGCCTTGTCGGTTAAGGTAGACGATGTGGCTCTGGCAGTCGGCTCTTTTCATTATGGATCAGCGGCGGGGTTGGATGGCATTCGTCCGGCTCACTTGAAGGAGCTGATATCCAGCTCGGCGGGGGACAGTGGGTTGCGCTTGTTGGAGGCTCTCACAAAGCTATGTAATTTTTTGCTTGGCGGGAAGTTAAATCCCCAGGTGTGTCCTTATTTATATGGGGCAACACTGGATACTATTTCCAATTATTCTTAGGGATGTATAAGATCTCCAAGTGTCTTGATCTATATATTCTATATAATTATTTATTCATAACAATAGATAATACACTCAGTCAAACACACCTTAACTAAAATCATTGCTACCGTTCGTTGTCGTTTCCGGTGCAAAAGTGCCCATAATGCTTGCAGCATTACCACGCTGGATAGCCATGGACAGTCTTTGCACCAGAAACGACTCGGAGCGGGGGTCCTCTCCCTTTTGCCGAAGTCAATGGCCTAAGTCTCGTACAAATTTTTTCGCGTCCGCTCCCCAACAGCCCGCCGTTTCCACCGCAAAAGGGACAAAAACGTAACCCGCGCCCAAGGGAGCGTACTTTTGCCGCTTCACTGCCGCCTGAGCCTCGGCTGCCGCTCCAGCCGCGCGCGTCGTGCGAACGATATGAGAGGCGGCGAAGGTGCTGACACACGTAGCGTCCCACACCAAGCACCGCCCCCTCTTCCACGGCACCAAGGTCAATCCATCAGGCCGTTTGCCATCCGTGCGACTAAGGCCCGGAGGCTCAAGCACGGACGGAACGCCAGCCGACCTGAGGGCCCTCTGGACTATGTCGTTGAGGGCATGGTGACGCGGATGCCTACCAGTGCATCGCCGGCAACTCAGAGCGTGATGGCCGTCAGCCCCCACCATGGTACCGCAAATGCATATATGTGGTTGACATACTTCGCAGCCCAGGCGGAGAGCAACGGACACCCGCAATGAGTCACCGTCGAGTAGGGTACCCAACTGAGGAGAAGGTAACGCGTGCAGCCATGCCCCTGATTCTGACTGCGACACAGCCAGAAGTCTTGCGCGGTCCGCACCCACGGCATTCCCAATAAGCCCGTTCAGCATGGCCTTGCAACCCACGTCATCCCACGCGCGCTGAACTTTGGGGTTTTCCGGAACGTTTGCCCCAGGATTAAGAGCCAACCACTCCCTCAACGCCTCGGCCTCATAGGGTAAGCTCGCCCTGTCGCCATCTAAGGATAAAATATTAGCAACAAGGTCCGCTACCCCATGGGCCGACGCCAAGAAGGCTGGCAAGCTTACGTCCTGTACACGCCGCACACCGATGCCCCCGTGCCGGACCGGCAAAGCCGCTTGCGTCCATTGGTCATCGTTGAGCGAGACGTTTACGAGTGACTCGATCGTGGCTTTAATGGTCTCGTCAAAGGAAACAATCTCGTCCGGAAACGACCAAACTGGGGCCGTACGCAACAGGTAAATTATCCTAGGGACGGCGAAACATTTCTGCATTAGGACCAGAGCTACGTGCGGACTAATACCCTTAAGACGCTCCCCGGCGAGCAGAAGGAGATCCCTGCGAGTCTGTAGCGCTTCCGGAACCGCGGACAGAAATATCGGAGCACCCAGTAAACAAAAAGAATTGGTGTCTAGCTCCTTCAGGCCCGGAAGTAAAGAAGAGAAAAAGGAGAAAAGACAAAAAGACTCCGGGCCACAGGGGAAAAACTCACATTTCGAAGTATTTACCTCCAGCCCCAACTCCCTCAGACGCGGCAGCAGGAGGAGCAAGTCTTGCTCCACTTCATCTGGTTTGCCTCCAATAGTACCATCGTCGAGGTACCAGATATTGAGGGGAGACTTGAGCTCAGTGATGATCTTGTGTATCGCGAGGCTGAAGGTAAGTGGTCCAAGAGGATCCCCCTGTTATGTGGACCTTCCGTGCTTGAGCCTCCGGGCCTTAGTCGCACGGATGGCAAACGGCCTGATGGATTGACCTTGGTGCCGTGGGAGAGGGGGCGGTGCTTGGTGTGGGACGCTACGTGTGTCAGCACCTTCGCCGCCTCTCATATCGTTCGCACGACGCGCGCGGCTGGAGCGGCAGCCGAGGCTCAGGCGGCAGTGAAGCGGCAAAAGTACGCTCCCTTGGGCGCGGGTTACGTTTTTGTCCCTTTTGCGGTGGAAACGGCGGGCTGTTGGGGAGCGGACGCGAAAAAATTTGTACGAGACTTAGGCCATTGACTTCGGCAAAAGGGAGAGGACCCCCGCTCCGAGTCGTTTCTGGTGCAAAGACTGTCCATGGCTATCCAGCGTGGTAATGCTGCAAGCATTATGGGCACTTTTGCACCGGAAACGACAACGAACGGTAGCAATGATTTTAGTTAAGGTGTGTTTGACTGAGTGTATTATCTATTGTTATGAATAAATAATTATATAGAATATATAGATCAAGACACTTGGAGATCTTATACATCCCTAAGAATAATTGGAAATAGTATCCAGTGTTGCCCCATATAAATAAGGACACACCTGGGGATTTAACTTCCCGCCAAGAAAAAAATTACATAGCTTTGTGAGAGCCTCCAACAAGCGCAACCCACTGTCCCCCGCCGAGCTGGATATCAGCTCCTTCAAGTGAGCCGGACGAATGCCATCCAACCCCGCCGCTGATCCACAATGAAAAGAGCCGACTGCCAGAGCCACATCGTCTACCTTAACCGACAAGGCCGGACAGTTCTGATCCGGCCCCGCCGGGAAACAGAGAGGACGGGAGGGACTCGGATGCTTGGACTGCAGTGATGCGAAGGTGTCCGGTCCTGAAGGAGCGATTGTGTCCTCACTCATAAGTAGCCGGACGGCTCCCCTCAAATCCCCCTCATGGACCTTGGCCTCAATTGTCTTAGTGAGAGACAGTGACCGGGAGGCCGCGGCACCGTCGGAGGATAAGTATGAGAAGGCCTCTATATTTGCCTTGACCTTCGCTGTAAGAGAACCTGTATCGCCTGTTTCAGGAGTCCTCAGGGTAAGCAAAAGACAGGAGAGCGCACCACTCGTCCATCCCATTAATGGTAATGCAACCCTCAATGATATTGCACAACTTGCTAGCCGCAGCACATCTCGCCCCCTTCGGAATATGCCGAAGAACCCGCACTGATTCCCTAAATGAGGCGAGTTGATCTAGGTTGCAGCCGCATGTCTGTGCATTAGGTACTGCAGGTTGCGTGAGATCCCAATGCATGGCAGCGGCACCGCCAGCGGGCCGCGACGCAGAAGGACGGGGAACATCTTTGTGCTTTCTATATAATAAAAAAATATGGATAATCAAGCACCGAATGTTGTGTCTAAAGCCAATTAAACTAAAATTAAATATGATTAATAAAAAGTTACGTAATTGTGTGGCCCCAGTTAGCCTAAACAGACCGGTCTCCACAAACAGCACCCGTTCACGAGTATGACGCATATCTCACCCATCGCCTCCCTCAACCTTTCTTCGGGAAAGTGGCGACCCGATCCACGACGCCACCATAAGCAGAGCCTTTTAAGCGAGCATGACATGTTCAAGCTGGCGGGCTTTATTAATTAATAAAAACTAGCCACGTTTAGTCTGGTGAGAAACAATATTCTGTGCTCTGTATTTTACATGCGTGAACTAAATTACAATATAAAAGTGACAGAGATGTACATGTCTCTAAGCGTCAGGATCATTAAATATATATCTATACATATAAATATTTACGAATGCAAGACTTAGAGATGTATAACGTTTCTAAGTGTCCAAATAATAAATAAAAACAACAAAAATAAAAACGAAAAACAGGTAATACTGGACACTAGTAAAGCTGCTTCATAGAGTAATGTACCTAATAATTTCTCAATTTGTATTGTACTAACCATATCAAGCTACAGGCTTAAAGGCATCGTTATCCTCAATGAATTCCTTTAAAGTATGGTACTCTCTCCTTAATATAAAAATATAAAAAAAATTTTTTATAAAAACGTGTACAGTTCCCAGCAAAAGACGTACGAACCTTACCGAGGCGGTGGCCAGGCTCAGCAATCTTATCTTTATTTCTAGTGTTATAGTTATGGATATCACTGTTGAGCTTGAATTCATGGATGTTTTTCCGCACATACATAATGTTTTCAAGTACGTATTGAGATGCTACGGTAAGAATATTTGCCTCTTAAAATTTTCCTCTTACGGATGCTCGACTGCGCATTTTATAAATGCCACGTACAGCTCGTTTTTGTAGCACAAATATGGTCCCAATATCAGCCGCTTTACCCCACAACAGAATTCCATACGACATAACACTGTGCAAGTAACTGAAGTATACCAGCCTGGCAGTTTCACTGTTTGTTAGATGGCTGATTCGCCTCACGGCATAGGCTGCAGAGCTAAGTTTCCCAGCTAGGGTGGCTATATGTGGATGCCATTGTAATTTCGAGTCTAAAGTGACTCCTAAGAAAACAGTTTGATTTTCGAATTCCACTGTTTCATCATTTATTATAATCTTGCTGCTGTTAATCTGCTTGACGTTGGGAAGTGTAAATTTGATGCACTTCGTTTTCTTGGCGTTCAAAAGTAGGTTATTAGCCGTAAACCAATTTACTACTGTTAATACTATCGAAGCTGTTTTCTTTTCTGTCCACTTTAAATATCAGAGATGTGTCATCTCATCAGCAAATAACACTATATCATGTTTATATTGCACAATCATCATCTCATTCTCAGTCTTTAATGTACACCAAAAACAGGAAGGGACCAAGTTTTGAGCCTTGAGGCACTCCGAGTGCCACAGGGGACCCAGAAGATTGAGTTCCATTAATAACCACTCGTTGTGTTCTATCCGATAGGTATGATGAGACGAGGTTAAGGGCACCATCTTTGATCCCGTAATGGCTTAGTTTTTCTCTTTAGATTTTCGTGATCAACGCTATCAAATGCCTTCTATAGGTCACAGAATATTCCAACAGCATCTTGTTTTTTTTCCCAAGCGGCAAAGATGTGCTTAAGAAGAACAGCACCTGCGTCAGTAGTCGAGAGACCTCTGGTAAAACCAAATTGATTTCTGGCGAACAATTAGTTTCGGTTAAAATGTGACACAAGTTGATTTAGAATTAGTTTCTCGAAAACTTTGCTCAGTGCCGGCAGTATTGAAATTGGTCTGAAATTGCTTGGTTCTGTTCTCGATCCTGATTTGAACAAGGGGATGACTTTGCTGTGCTTCATTATGTCAATATTCCTGTATCAATACATTTGTTAAATATATCAGCTAAATGTGGTGCAATCGATTCAACAATGGAACTAAGCAAGGTTGGCATTTAGGTGTTACGGGAAGTTAAATAGATGGCCACGACGACTTTCATGCTTCCCTGCTTAGGATTACCTGCCTACCACAAACTTAGAAGTCGGTTATCAAATTAGGTACCTACCTATAAGAATTTCATACATAGGCTGCTATTTATATATCCGGAAACCGGGATTACAATCTTCTTAAATAGCATATTTAACCTCCATGGTAAAATTTGAACTTTTTTAAATACTGGCCGGTATATTTTTTCTTTCTTATTAACGCTCGTGTTTTGTTTTTGACGGGTTTTAAATGTCATCTCGCAGCAAGAATGGAACTCACTCGTGAAAATATTCGTGCTATGATTTATTATGATTTTCGGCGTGGTTTAACGCAACAACAGTGCATAGATCAACTAACTTCAACTTTTGGTGATGAAGCCCCATCTAAAACTACTGTGTATCACTGGTTTAGTGAGTTCAATCGTGGACGTAGTATGCTTACGGACGAAGTTAAGGCAGGTCGCCCGAAATCGGTCGTTGTACAACAAAATATCGAGGCTGTGCGAAAACTTATAATGGACGACCGACATGTTACGTACTGCGAGATAGAGGCGACTCTGGGTATTTCTATGACCAGCATTAATAGCATATTACATAAGTATGTTATTTAATCAAATACAAACATTGAAACATTGAAAAAATAATCAACCCAGTTTTGACTTGAACAAACATCGATACGCCTTACCGGGGCTCGATATCGCTTTACCAATTAAGCTATGGGTTCAGTTACCCATAACCCATAACTGAACCCATAGCTTAATTGGTAAAGCGATATCGAGCCCCGGTAAGGCGTATCGATGTTTGTTCAAGTCAAAACTGGGTTGATTATTTTTTCAATGTTTCAATGTTTGTATTTGATTAAATAACATACTAATGTATGAGTGGAATACCCACTTTAAAAAAAAAAACAAGTAAAAATAATTATGAGCATATTACATAATTATTTGGCTGTAAAAAAAATTTGTTCGCGTTGGATACCCCACAACTTAACAAAAGAGCAAAAAGATGCTCGCGTCGAATGGTGCAATAAAATGTTAAAAAAATATAACCGTGGTGACTCAAAAGCCATTTATAACATCTATACAGGTGACGAATCCTGGATCTATGCATACGATCCCGAAACGAAGCAACAATCAACGGTATGGGTGTTTCAAAATGAGCCGAACCCTACGAAAGTTACTCGTGCAAAAAGTACATTGAAACAAATGGTGGCCTGCTTCTTCGGTATTAATGGCCATGTAGCTACAGTGCCACTAGAAAACCGTAGAACGGTTAATTCAGAGTGGTACACGACCATTTGCTTACCGGAAGTATTTGAACAAATTCGTAAAACTAACCAGCGACGAAGAATCATTCTTCATCATGACAATGCCAGCTGTCATACGTCACGCGAAACAACTCTATTTTTGGAGGGTCAAAATGTGGAATTAACGGGTCATCCGCCGTACAGCCCTGACTTGGCACCCAACGATTTTTATTTATTTCCAAATATAAAGAATAAATTACGCGGTCAACGATTTTCGACCGCTGAAGATGCTGTCGACGCATTCAAACAACACGTTATGGAGGTACCTCAGGCGGAGTGGCAGAAGTGCTTTAAAAATTGGTTCACGCGAATGCAAAAGTGCATAGATCATCAAGGGGAATACTTTGAAAAACAATACAACCATTTTCAGCCGTGTACGTTTGTTTGTTTTTTGTTTCCGGATATATAAGTAGCAACCCTCGTATACCTACCTAACAACAAAACTGAATTAGATTTTTAAATTATAAAATGATTGTCCATTCCCTGCTTCGCTGACCTTTGAAATAACTCAAAATGTATACTCATTGCGGCCTACGCACGTTTTTAAATTTACATAGATATTAAATTGTAGACGCGTTCCTATCGCTGCTTACTTTAACCACTTTAATTAAAAAATGGATAAGCTGCACTTGTACAATACTGTTATGTCGTAATTGTTATCGTAACTCGGGGCAAAAAATCGGAAACAGTTTAGCGTAAAAGCTGATAGCGTAACGGTCCTCACAACCTTTGGCGTGTTGGTAGCATCATTGTGCTGTGCATGTGCAGTGCATTACTGCAGTTCGCGTGTACTGCGGATTGAGAAGGTTGGGGTTAGATCGATATTATGGGAAATATTGCCTCATTGTTATTGTTGATTATTGATGAGGAATGAGAGAAATGTTGATAAACTTACCAGGTACTAGGTAGTTCTATGCTATGATGTGTTATCTTATCAGCGAGGGTATATCCGTGAGTCAAAGGACAATTAACACTTTTGGGTGCACAATGACTATTGACGTCGCTATACGTACATACATACAATACAAATTAATTGAAGTATTTCACGCGAAAGTGTTAAAATCTATCCATAACGTTATACCAGCTAGCCTAATATGGCCTGATTTTTATCGTCTGTCACCATAGCTGTCACGTTCTAACAAGTACGAGTATATATGTAAGTGACGCATGACATGATATGCGATAAAATGACAACCATGATACGCGTGGACTCTGAACAATTGAACAGATGTTTTGTAAAAGCAGCTAGTGAAACTCCTATTTTCTCGTATTTTATTCCTCTTCTGATTGTGATTAGGTTTACTCTTTTACTCTTGAACGCTTTACTCTTGACCTATTCCACGTAGGTTACAGCTAATATAATAATTAATCAAATATGCAGTATGAAAACCTTTATCCTGGTACTTATGTATATGGCAGCAAAGCTTAGTCACTTGCGTGGGTAAGCAACTAAGCTGTCATTACAGACAGACAGACAAAGGGAGTTTTTGTCCTTCCTCGTGCCACATTGCTTTGAGTTGACTCTGCATGTTTTGCGCTCAGTTATTTTTGTAGCCAGGTGCATTAATTTGTAATTAAGTTGCACCTAATTATGGCATATGTCAAGACTGAATTATGTTCTTATAACCGCATGTTACAAGTGGCATACGATTTCGTTGGTTATTTCGAAACTGTTCTTAACAATACACACACTTATGTACAATTGTTTTGTAAACGATAGAGAAAAGAATGCAATGAATTTCGGCTCGAGTTATGTTTGGTTTTCTTCCTAAGATCTAGCTAGGGGTGAGTACACTAAGGAAGACAGGCCTGGATAAAATCACTGTTTTTGCAGCTGAGTTGCTATAAGATAAGTGTAAATAGACTGTTACTGCCTAGGTGCGTGTCTACAGGTCTACGTTTGCTTTGTTGTAGGTATTATTAAATATGTCAAAACTGTCGTGATCGTGATTCGTAGGCAACTTAAGTAGGCAGGTATTATCCATTCAAATATTTAACAATGCCAATTATTGCCAAGGTTTCATTGACTCATGGATATAACAATAATAGGGTCCGCAGGTATTTAAATGTTAGCAGTTAGTGACATGTCATGCAATTTTTTTTTTTTTTAATTTGTATACTTAGTGTTAACTGTTTAGCACGGGCTGGTGTCCTCGAACATTAGTAGTCACTAAGTCCTATTAACTAATTAATATAACTCAATATTTTTACTGTGCATTCGATTCTCCTCTAAACAATAATTTAAACATAGGTACGAAGTAGGTAGGTATCAAATACCAACCTAGTTTTTGCGCCATTCGAAAAGGGAGATTCCACTTTTCTTGTAAAGACAGGACAAACAAAAGAAAACCAGCAACGATTCGCACAAATCTCCAAGAACCTATTTCAAAGGGCTATGGCAATTCAAAGTGCATTATCCCTAGTCCTTACAATGGCCCGGGGTCAGTGGCCGGAGGGCGCCGGCCGCATACCATCCCGGGTAAAAATAGCCTGCAAGATGCAACCTGCGCCACCCGAGCATCGTACACTTTGGAAGGAAAATTAAACATATTGTGAATAAAATTACTGACCCCAAAGCGCGCCAACCGAGCAAGAAGGTTGAGCAGCCTGCATTTTGCACCGAATAGCATGATATTTTTGGCACCGGAGATTCAAGTTTCCTTTGGGCACTTAGCCCAATGTCAGCCTGATAATGCAGAAAACTAACAAAAGTTACAAAGCCACATTCGAGCAACAATGTAAAGGAGGTACCTACAGACTCAAACAAGATTTACTGAAAATATGGCTCGTGAAAATTTGTAACCGTCCAGTCTTATACCGTATTAAGACTGTCAAAGAAAGTACCGCCCGAGTCTTTCTTGCGGTAATATTGTGGGGCCATTTTTTGGGCTGATTGTGTATACCTATTATTATTTGATCGGTGAAAACCACACATTGCAAGCAAGAAAATACCTATTGACTATGACTAGTTTATTTCATAGAATCAAAACTTAAAAGTTCCTTAGCCAGACTTTGGCTAGCTTGGAGAGTACGGCGACGAAAACCGACTTAAGTTTTATGCCATCATCATACCTTTGTTTACCAAGATTAAAAGCGAGGTATCTAAATATATTCAGATTGTTTTTTTGTTTCATTTTTACTCAATAATCTGCATAATTCCGCGTAAAATAATAACAGTCAACACACACATTTGTCAAGCTAAGCGGGCTGTAAATGATACAAGGTTTCCAAGCATAGGTACCTACTAATTCGTCAAGCACGCGTGTAGGTTCAGAATCGAAGGAATTTGGAGGACGTGCGTTGCATAAAACGAGGCGCGCCTGCGCATATAGATATTTACTCAAGAGTCCCGAGACGTCTTAATAATACAGATGGTCAATTGGTAGGTATTTATGTACTACCTGGTTGTTAGCAGCAGAAACTATAAGTAGACTTTTTCGCTTGCACTCGCAAAGCTGCACTAAGTTGACGGCGATCAGCAGTTACTGTAAATACAGAGAATCCTTAGGTATATATATACAAAACACATCTCCTGAGATGGAGTCAGCTTAAGTTGGTGCCAGACGGCAGATAGCCGCAGATTCTGCCACGTGACCTTGGTTGGAGCGAGTTGTTGAAGCAAGCGGCTACATGGCTGACAATCAACCAAACGCTTCTGCCAATGGTTGGCAGAGTACACCTAGCCACCAAGGGCGTTTAAAGGTCATGTAGAATTTGGCACCAACCACTGGCTACATGGTTTAAAATTTCTGTTTTCTGCCAAGGTCTCGTGGCAGATGGCTGTGGTTGTATGCCGTCTGGCCCCCACTTTACGATTAGATGAGACAGTTAGACATGACACCTTTGCTTTAAATCCGTGGTACGGTCATGTCAGAAAACAAGAATACATTTAATGTGACATTAACATGTACCTATTCTTATTCCAGACTTTATGCCTTGGTACTATTACCAACTCTATAGTCGTGGCTACATATTTTTATCACATTAAATGTATCCATATGTACAATCAACAGTGAACAAAAATTCAAAGGTATGTTTATTTGTGGGGTCGGTTGTGCCGTCGATTTCGACTACCATAATGGAAGCAACTAAAACTACTCTTGTAGGGTGTGTGCCATTATTTTTGTAACCTATCGCAAAAATCATCATACGAATCACTCCATTTTTTAATTCTTGCTCCGATGGCCATCGGTACAACTTACCCCAGGTACTTTTAACCCCGCTCTCCCCTAGTTTTAAATTTAAAGACCTAACCTGCACTTAATACCGTTACTTCATTTAGTGGACCTAAAGGACCTAAATTAATATAAAATAGGTGTAAAGCGAAGATCAAAACAGCTTACTAATACACATTACTTTAACTGCCCTAATTTGACACCTTCGAAAACAATCATGGGGACGGCAACATTATGTGGAGACTTGTCTTTATTATCTAAGCTAAGTACTCGTCTCTGATGTAACTGACAGATTACAAAATGTAAACTTTGAGAATGAAGGACTTTGGAACTGCTATCCAGATCCAGAGGACCTCAAAGCACTGCCCTTGAGCTCCATCATCCAACACATGGAGATGGTTGAAAAAGCTCTTGAGTAAGTATACTAGACCCCTTTGGGTCGAAGTGTATCCATATGGGCCCTCGAATCAAATAAGATAAGATAAGATGAGTGGTGTGTGTCGAATGTGTGACATCCTAACCAAGTAAATGATGAATCAAACAATTTCACTTTAGGTGGTCCCAGATGACGCATGAAAGCCGGCGAGAAGATACGCGTGTGGGTAATGTGTAATTAGTGATTAACATACAAAGGCGCCCACAGGACTTATGTAACCAAGGCTCACGACTTTAACATCGGATGATTTCGTGAAGGAAATAAATTAATATTCTGAAGGGCGCCTAGACCTAGGCGTGAGACTTAGAGTCCGGTAAAGTATTTTTCGATTTCGCTCAACTTTTAGATACTATATTACAGTAACTAGTAAGACTACTATCAGTTTGTATACATATTTTGAAAGATATTTTCTTTTTAAACTGCATAAGTGGAGCAATTTTTTTGAATTTCTGTTTAATTTTAAATAATTCACCTTAATCTAACAGCTGTTTCGCGATTTTTTGCTTGGAGATGTAGAAAAAGTTAAGACTTTTATTGATTACAGAAAGTAAAATACATAAATATGTTGGAAAAGGAGTCGTTTAAGGAATAAGTGGAACCGTTTTTTCATTTTCATACATATTTTTTAAGCAAGAGTATACCAGCCTAGAGTAAAATTAAGAAAAATTGCCGAATTGGTAGTTTTGGGATTGTATTAGAGTATTTCTTAAAAATTTAAAAGTAGAAATATACTTGGATTTATGCTTTAATCAGATTATGTGAAACGTATTGGAGGGCATAACAAAAAATAATAAAAAATCAAGCGACAAGTTTGCACGAATCAACGTCCTCAGCCTCACTAAGAATTGAGTTGTCGGGTATTAAATAATAATAAATGTGTATAGTTTGTTCGGTGGCTTAAAAATAAATGCTTTAAGTATGGAGCATTAATCCTTAAGCCGCCGGACAAACTATACCAAAAGTATTTTTTTTTGCAATAATAAGACTTGAAACTATCTTATCAAACGCAATCATGTGCGTTATTTCATTATCGATTTTCGTTTTCAAATCGTTACCGGACTCATAAGTATAATTATTATTGGTACAGTCACGTCTGTAAATATGGATACATTTAATGTGACAAAAATATGTAGCCACGACCACGACTCTACTCTATTACCAAGGCGTAAAGTCTTGGATACATGTTTTTGTACCATTAAATTGTCCATATTTTCACACGTGACCGTACGGTCTGCTGCAGAGATAGTGGACCCCCCTGCATAGAGACTTTGTATGCGTAGGAATCGCTTAGGTAGATAGTCTTGAGTCAATATAAATATCCTACAAACTATTTCGTTTTAATAGTATCTAAATGTACGTAAATTACCTACTGACTTAACAACTTGTGTACAAACCTATTAATAAAATTATTAACTAACATAACATAACTCATAGATAACAAGTTAATGTCCCCATAAAGGTATTGACATACTTAAGCAATTAGTTTACTTGGTTTACTTTCTCAAATCCTACATACGACTGGTAGGTAGATGCTAAACAAATTAGCTTATTAGCAATTTTGCTTTCGAATAAGCCCTACATGAACATAGTGCACAGTTGTTCATACCCTTTATAATTACCATAATTTCAACACACCTTGGCTATACGAACCGGTAATATTACCGGTAAAGCGGGTGTCAAGTAAAACCTGAATGGGGTGAGGGTCTACGAGTGGCCTCAGGAAATGCAAGTATATTGCTATGCTAAATACCAATACCTGTATTGGTATTTAGCATTGCACTGTGCAAGATAATCAGATGTCATTAATGTATGTCATCTGTAGATGAACTGGAAAAACTGGTTGTTTAGCTCATTCAGGATGAGGCATAACATAATGGGAATTCCAAGAATATTAGTTATAGTTAGTGTCGAATTCAAATCAAGTTTAGTATTCGTTTCTTTCATATGTAACTTTTGACTGTTCGTTTGAAATGTTTATGACGTCGTCAGACAGAACATCCGCTAATTACATACAAAAATTTCTTGAAATGAAACACCTTGGGATTATGCCAGATTTGTGTCTTTCGGTGTCTTACTGTTTATTTTACTATTACAGAAGGCAGGTTCGAAAATAGGTACGAGTAGATTACAAATTACCTACTGACCTTATTTCGGAGTTGGTCCCATAGTAAAAGTTGTTAAGTATGGCCTACCTAATCACCTCGCTCAATATGAACGATGATTAATATTTCACCATGTATAAACGAGCTAATTTATGTTGATGTCAATAATTTTTTCTCATATTGAAGATTTCTCACATCACGTAATTACGTGAAAAACAAGACATCCCCATGAATACGCAAAATACGATCTATTCACAATGATTCACAGTTTCGCAGCAATTTATAACACGCATCAGACATAGGTGGTAATATAACTTTTCCTTGTAACGAACATGCGAAGACTTTATTACCTAAGAGATTAGGTGGATTTTGGGTGATCAGAAGTGCTACAAGTGCAGAAAATAAACACAATGCGTCCGAGTCTCACGGAAGTAGGCAAAATGTAGAGGTCTAGTTCAAGAATTTTATGACAAGCAAATAGAGCTGTTTCTAGGCTATTGTGCTCGTGTGTTGCTCTGACTCTGATTAACTAAGGTGAGATTTCACACCCTGTACGGATGTAGGTCTGCGAATGTCATAGACAGTCGTGTCTCCCTACGACATTGATTGGTAAACAGCTGATCAAGCTCAAACTTTTAAAGTTCTTTCCAGTTCTTTTTAATAGTCATAATTTCAGATGCGATGATTATACCGACCTTATATCGGTCTAACTAATGTCATTTCAATATTATGAGTATTCTATGTTACTAAACTTCCACAATTAAGCCGATTTTACTGTATTCAAATTAATATGTGCTTATCAGATGCTCGAAAATCATTGCACCATCCTAAGGTATTTGGGTGAGCAGTAAAAACGTCGTTGACCTCTTACTATGAAGTTAGATATTCGTACTTATTTACCCTCAATTTGTCCTTCTTACAATGTGATACATTAACAATGAGAAACAATGTGGTACATACCTAAATAACACTTCATTTGTTTTCTACTTTTCTTATTTAAGCTTTGTTTGTTAGACCAGCGTGCTACAGTTAAATAACAAATAGCAGTTTTTTAACATCAAAGAGACATGGGGTCGATTTTAGAAATAGCATAAGGCCTAAGGGCGGCTGCAAACCTTACCTACGAAGTGGCATTGGCGCTTGGCAAAACATGTTCAAAACTATAAGTTCTGTAATAGTGTTATTATTAGTGTAATAACCTTCATTTCCTAACCTAAACTGTATATCTATACTGTAGAGTATATATGCCTTTCAATTGATGAATCGCAGTAATGTAGTAGTGTCACGTACGTTAAAATAATGTTGTATGTCCTTATGCCACCTTATAACACTGAAAATAGATACCTATGCACTCGGAATACTCGGATACACAAATCAACAGGAACACACATACGTCATCATCATCATAGGCGTCTTTCATCAATAGGATGATATTCCTATTGATGAAGTCCGTAGAAGAGCGACATTTGCGCAAATGGCTCGCAAGGCCTTACACACGTACGCAAAAACTGCCAAATAATTACCCCACACTAAGTGTATGCGACCGACATAAGCGTCTATGTGAAGTCAATAAACTGTTATTAAAATCATAATAATGTCTCTCCAACATAACGCAGAAGACCGTGGCATAACCCATAGTGCTACTGACACACATGCGTTTTGCGTAACGACAACAATGAGATCTAGCGATTGGCGTGACGATCGTCGCGGTGGCGTCCGGTGACGCAATGGCCACGGCCTCTACAATTCGCCATCGGATCCGACTTTTTTATAGGATGTTACCAATGACTTTTAATGTGTCGATGGTATCTATTAATATAAGTAATAAGCTGTGCATAAGGTCATGTCGGTGACATTGATAGGCAGGTCAATGCCTCGGAATGCAACGATGGTGCGTGAGATATGATCTTTAGTTCAGGTTTTCCTGTGAGAGTGGTACAATCCGCATATTAATGAGTTAATATATTTACAAAAGATTCTTTGTCGCCCACTGATTTCGCATCATTAGAAATCGTAGGCAGAGGCAAATAATACTTATTAGGCGGGTTCACACCTGACGCACCGCCTCACGCGGCAAATTTCCTCAGGGGTGTTCCTATTGCTGTACTAACTGTACCTGCGCCCTTTCCCGTGTGAGGTTCAGTTTGTTATATTTACCTTCCTCACACTAGTCTCTCTCAATTGCTCAAAGGTTAGCTGGAAGAGATCCCTTACAGGGATAAGTTCGCCTTTGTACTTTGTATTTTCTTTTGTTATGACTGTATTTTGTCCTGTTTTAAGTACCATCGGGTTCATAATTGCATACCCAATTTATCAATGAATTCATTCATAAATAGTACAATAAAGTGTTTACATACATACATACATACATACTAGAAGGTGATGAATTTACGGAAAATTAAGTAGGCTATATCCATCCCTAGACTAGAACTTAAGAATTATATAACTAGCGATACATATCCCATTTGTTTCCAGGATTCTGACCTAATAACTAAACCGAACAAAAACTATACTTCTTTCAACACTTAACAATATATCGGAAGTTAAAGCTTCTTAGTATACCTATCTACTTACTTCGATCTATGTTATTTATGTAAGTTCTAATCAAGTTCTAATGAATATTTATATTTATTACAGATGATCTAAATTGGCCATGCGTAGTCTGAAGAGTTCCGTTTGCTGCGACACTCTGCGGGGATGACACAGGTAATTAGATTGCTTATTTAGCTTAGTTAGGAAAGAGCTAGTAGGTATCAATAAAGCATGTTGCGACACTTGCGATCCTTTACAAGGACCTTTATCTCGAATTGAGAACCCGAGATTTAAAAATACCCTTATGTAGATCGCTTTTGCGCCTTCTAGCTCCATAACCCCTTGTTGATACAATCGATGCTGCTCATACAAGAACTCTCCAATTATATTTATCTCTACTACAACCCCAACAAATTTCATAAAGATCAGAAAAACGTTACTAAAACCGCAGAACAACTATTCAAAATTAAAAAGCCATCGAAATAGAGGGATGTCCCGTTAGCCAGCTGAAGGTCCGTTGTGTTCAAAGTTTTCTGTAAGGACTTCGCTTCGCCAGGCTCGCTCGTTCGATAAATGTATCGTTCTCAGCCAAAAGCTTCCAATAAGATTGTCAATTTATCTCACCCCTACATGCAAATTGCGTGACGCAGGTACAACAATGTCGCATCTATTGCCTGAGATCATCACAAGTATTTGCTACGGTATTTGTGGTCTAAAAATCTATAGAATACTTAAGCCTAATCTTTCAGGATATCGAGCAAGGCTCATGATGTCGCAGTCAGCGCTAGGGCTCGGCGGCGAGCGGCGCTACTCCGTGCCCTCCAACCCGCTCGTCCACGACCCTCGCGGCATGCACTCCGAGGACCTGCACGCTTGGTCCATCTACAGGTATCTGTACACTAGATCCATGTGCCCGTGTCATTCTACCGTAATTTTTTTATACCACGATGGTGGCAAACAAGCATACGGACCGCCTGATGGTAAGCAGTTACCGTAGCCTTTGGACGCTTGCAACCCCAGAGGATTAACATGCGCGTGGCTAACCCTTTAGGAACCTATTCACTCCTTTTTTGAAGAACCTCATACTGAAGCCCGCTGGGAAAACCTCGGCAGGGAGTTAATTCCACAGCCGCAGCGTTCGTGGGCGGAAATTCCTCTTGAACCGTACTGTGCGCGACCCTTTGGGCTCCAGGGTGTGAGGATGAACGCTCTGCCGTCATACAAAGTTTGTATGCAAGGGGGTCAACTGATTCTGCAGCTTACTGGACAATGTTCAGATAGACTCTACCTCTCCATCAACAACTGAACAGAGTAGCTAGATGTAAGGCAGAGCCATGCTTGCCTGTGTAGATAGATATACATAATATTGTATAATTAAAGTTACTATATTTCATAAATAATGATTTCATTGTGTTTAGTTCTTTTAAGTTAACTTTTTCTAATATTTTATTTCGTTACTTTTTGCGTTTTATATTACCACGTAAGTGCTATGATGTAATACTGTTAACTTATGTGTAAATAAATAAATAAAAACAAATAAATCTAGCAAAATGGCTTCATATTTTTTTATTGAGACAGTAGGCCGAGAACTTCAAGACTCATTTAGTGCCTATTTGCACTTATTCTGCTCTTTTTCTATTGATTCTATCTCCAATGGCTATATTATTTAGCGATTCGCTAGAGGTCGTCTTAAGGAGTGACTGAAATTCAGTTCAATACGTTAATAGAATTAATATTAAATAAATTTCCCGCAGGCAAAATCTGAACTCCGATTTCACGGACAGCGCGCTGGGAAGCACCGACAAGAGCCCTTTGCCTTATGGAAACTTCCAGCTCAGAGATACCACTGTTCAGTCCATCCTATCGCATCCCAGATATGGACCCAAGTAAGAGCAAGTTCCTGAACTGTTTTTCATGCGTAATTAATGTAAACGCACTGGAGACCCCACCTTTCTGTATTGTACTAACATGTTACCCCAAGGTTGTCTGGAAGAGATCGCTCTCTAGCGATAAGACCGCCTGTTGACTGCCTCTACTTTAATCTGTGTACTGGACTGTTCTATTTTATTGAGGTGTGCAATAAATCGGTCATGTCTTCAATTCCACGTAAGTATTGATAATGTCAATTTACCTTTAACTACTTCCATTGTAGGTACGAACTGTAAAAGTTTAATATCGGACCGAGCTAAGAACAAAGCTGTTTGACTTTCCTGTTTTGTAAACACGTAGCGAAAACTTCACACTTTTGGATTTCACTGTTATAGCCGCACACACAAAACTTTAAACAAGTACTTACTTGTGCGAGTGTGTGCTTGTGTTTGTATTGTTCCTATGGTATCCCAGTTTCAGAGGGGCTTCACGAGCTCTTGCCTCTCTATCCCAAGCAGCTATCTTCACTTCACTCCAGTTCATATGAACGGTATTAAGCTCTTTCACAACAGAACCATAAAATAAATACTTGAAACTTTATTCCACAGGTCAGCGCTCGGTTCGAACATGTACACGTACCTCAAATTCGGACTGCCGCGGGTGTTCCCTCCGAACCACAACGGCTCGCAGCGTTCTGGGACGCCGAAACCCAAAACCTCGATTGGCAGTGGGATGAAACCGGTACCCAGGTAATATCTTAAGGATACTTCCTATACTCAACAAGTCTATTCAGTGTTCAAATAAGTCTTGTGATGGACCGTAATTTCCAAGGACCATTTTTTTCACTGCGGAGAGTTCGAGGCCAGGGAGAATTTGTGTTTTGGGTGAAACCATTTTGATTAGTAGTGATTTTTAGAATTTTTGTTCAAAGGAAATATGTATTTTAACAGGATCCAAAGGCAAAGCAGAGGCATACGCGAGACATCATCTGGCTACGACAGCTCCGACAATGAGACCTCCACGAACTACAAATACAGCCGCAAATACAGATCGGATCCCGACTTTAGAATGCATAACTTGCACACATCATATCAAGTAAGTCCAATCGGAATTATAATACCTACTGGGCTATACATTAATGATTCTAATGTAGCCGCCGACGACATTATTCAGAGGTTTTTGAGCCTCCTTATTATTTTTCCTATATATACGACACAAAAGTCTTTAACTTTCTCATTAGAGGCTACTTCTACACTTCGTAGGCTAGTAGAATGTTAGTGTCAGTCTGGTGAAATGTTCCTTAATATAAAATCATGTTCTTATTTTTTGAATTCGTTCTAGCCTCACGGCGGCCACGGCGGTCCCGGTGTCCCACTAGTAGCCATGCAGCAGGCAGGCCTTCGCAACGAGCCCCACTGGACCAACTCCAGGAACAAGTCCGTGAGCGAAGCTAACCTGCTGGGCATAGAGGCCCGATCGCACCGCCCTTCATACAGCCATCGGAGAAACAGTGTAGCCGAATTCGTGCCTGATAATGACCATCAGAGGTATGCACTAATATATACTTAAGAAGTATATTGCTGGGCCCCGAATCGACATGGCATAACTGACAGCCGCTTGCGAGACAACTATGATATCACACTTTTGTGACAGTTGAAATTTGGGGTGGAATCACTCAAGAGTGATATCTAAAATGGTGGCCATAGCCATAAACAAACCCCCTCTAGCGAGATCTACTGACAGCTTGACAGTTAGGTGTGGACGTGTGGACAGATGGATATAACTCTATCCATTAGCGATACAAGTGTGACATCCACGTCTCACAGTTTGGCATGTCGAATCGGGGCCCTGGTGAAAGATTGTGTGCTCCACATAACAATAATAACGACTCCAGAGTTTCACTAGCCTTGCATAATGCTAGCTTGCGAATCAAGCCGAATTTGACCAACTCCAGGCACAAATCCATGAGCGAAGTCAACTAGCTGGGCATAGAGGCCCGACCACTTCGTCCCTCATACAGTCATCGAAGAGACAGTGTAGCCGATTCCGTGCCTGACAATGAGCGTCAGACGTTAGCACTGACATATAATGGCGATCATAGAAGAAGTGGTTATTGCGTAGGAATAATGATAAACTATGGCTTTAAAGGCACAACAAAAAAATAACCATAACTTAACTATTATAATGACTTACAGAGCAAAAAATACTAATTCGCAACAAAACCTACCTGTGGAAACTTTTAATTGGCTCACTGTTTCTACATCAATACCTATCTTGTTTCTCTAGCTGTAAGTTTTCCTATGTAATAAAATAAAACATTTTATTAATTTTTTTTTTGCTGCGCAGGTCAGAATTTTTTGATATACCATGCTCTGGCGTATAATTAAAATAATATTATCATCTCCGTAAAACCTTATTTGCTGACTATACTTATTATTGCTGGTTGTTTATATTGGTGCTTGTAAAAATATCATCGATTGAATAATTAATATAACATTATTTTTGCTTATTAATATAAAAACTTGTTTGACATTTCAATGTCGCTGTTTAGCATCGTTTGACCAGCGTGAGATTATTGTTTATATATTCGTACCTATTGTTTGAACAATAAATAGTTCCATGGCATCACGGAATGTTGACAATGGCAAGCCGGACGAGTTGGCGCAAAAAATTAGATTTGGGTCATTGTTGTAGGATACAACGCTTCACACGTGCTGTTTTTAGACATATTTATTAAATAATTCTCAAGATTGTAGCAGTAAAAAACCAAATTTGTCATTTTTGAGAACCTTACGTTGGAAGTTGTACTAACGTGGTGTACGTTTAATTAGTTAAGGACTAAAGTAAAGTGTTTTGCAAATGCAGCTCAACTAGCTTGTCGTTTTTTCCCTTATCATTAAGTATTAATTTCCCAACCACGCGCGAATCGTTATGCAGATTGTATCGGATTTATTACATCGAGGCCTAACTATTCCTCATTTGTTTCACAGCTACCTAATGGCGGCGTCCCATCTAGGAGGGCGCATGTCGAAAGCCGGCAGCCACATGTCTTTGGCTCAGTCCAGGAAACACTCTACTCTTCGACCCGGAGATCACTTAGATGGATACACACATTCTGCTTACATTTACCCTAACTATTATGTGAGTAGCCATGATTGTCTATTGTTTTCATTTTAAATTAGGTACTTATTCGCTTTTTAACGATAAGACCGCCTGTTGTTACCTAGATTTTATCACTGTAACGCTGTATATTTCCCTCTTTCTCATGTGATGCACAATAAAAAGTATTTATTATTATTATTTTATTACTCGATCCTCTACAAAACAAAAGACTTCCGTATTTCATTTCTCCAAGCACATTCGTATTCATTTGAGGATATATTTTTTGTTCTGTTCTGTGTACTGAACCAAAGGCTAAAGAATTTCAAACTAGTGAATTTATGTGAGAATACAAGACACTGCTTGCTGTGTCGTGTTTCCGGGTCGTGCGGGACAAGTGGTACTCCTTGAGCTTCACGCAGCCACCGTAAAAATATATCTATTTTCTCATTACAGGTTAATAGTTTAGAAATAATCTCACCAGACAACAAATCTGCGCTGCTGGTGTCGGGGCTCAGCTTTGAAGTGAAGTCCGGCGAGATCCTCGCGGTGTTGGCCACGTCACAGCACGAGGCCACTGGCTTGTTGGATGTCTTGGCTGGCGTTAGAAAGGTTAGCATACACTTCTACAAGTTACAACCAGTGATGAATGGACGGCGTTGTGTCTCGAAATATATCATCTAGGTCCACAAAAATTAGTGGATTTAGGTATTTGTTGTTCCAAAACCTGTTAAATGTCTTTAATCAAGAAAACAGACATCTAAATATTATGTAGGTATAAGTATAAGTAGCCCATTTTTAGGGTTCCGTAGTCAACTAGGAACCCTTATAGTTTCGCCATGTCTGCCCGTCCGTCCGTCCGTCCGTCCGTCCGCGGATAATCTCAGTGACCGTTAGCACTAGAAAGCTGAAATTTGGTACTAATATGTATATCAATCACGCCGACAAAGTGGTAAAATAAAAAGTGGAATTTTTTTTTTATTAGGGTACCTCCCCTATACGTAAAGTGGGGAGTGATTTTTTTTTTCATTTCAACCCTAACGTGTGATATATTGTTGGATAGGTATTTAAAAATGAATAGGGGTTTACTAAAATCATTTTTTGATAATGTAAATATTTTCGGAAATAATCGCTCCAGAAGTAAAAAAATATGCGTCCCCCCCCCTCTAACTTTTGAACCATAAGTTTTAAAAATATGAAAAAAATCTCAAAAGTAGAACTTTATAAAAACTTTCTAGGAAAATTATTTTGAACTTGATAGGATGAATAGTTTTTGAAAAAAAATTACAAAATAATTTCTGAATTAAGTTTGTAATTTAACCGTATAAGCAGGTGTTTATTGTACCTGTGATTTCTACAAAATTACAATGAAATGACGTGCTTTCAAATAAAGTAAAAACGGTGAAAATCGGTTCACGCAATAAAGAATTATTCCATAAAAATCATCTCCCATACTTTAAGCTCGCGCGCAATAGTTTACTTAATTTGCCGATAGATGTCGCTGTACGTGGAACTCTCATATCATATCCTACATGGCGGTGTTATTAACTCTTAAGTGGGGACACTTACTGTGACGGACGGAAAACTACGGAACCCTACACTGAGCGTGGCCCGACACGCTCTTGGCCGGTTTTTTCTCTTCCTTAAGATACTGTCCTTTTATGATTCATGCTAAGCAAATGTAGTGATGCTGCAGCCCATTAAACACAAGATCTGTGCCGAAATAAATGCATTTTAAAATTTTCTCGGATGTCTGTGCACGTATGAGAACTTGAGAACAGTTTTCAAATGCATTGCGGTACACGATATGTACGCTTCATCTTTATTTCCAGAAACTAACAGGCGATATAGTCCTCAACGGCCAACCTGTAGCTTCATCAACGCTGCGTAAGGTGGCAGCATACGTGCGCAAAGACACGTCCCTCTGTCCCTCCATGACGGTGGAACACACATTACGGTTTCACGCGGCGTTGCGCCGGCCGAGGAACAACCAGCACCAGGTCAAGATGGATGATAGGGATCGGGTGAGTTGTAATTTTTGTGATGACACTGTTGGCAGTTTGGATCACTGAAATCAACCGGAGGCAATAAAAGTTATTCGGTTTTTTTTTTTCGAAGAAGAAGGGGAAAGTGGAAGTGCCTACTTATTGTATTTTCATAATATGCACAGTTGTACCCAATGGGGTACCTACTTTCCGAACGTCATATTTAGTGTACAGTCGCCATCAAATATATCGGAGCGGTCAAGGTACTCAAAAATATCTGCGTTGCACTTTATCGCCTTGCTTACTTTAGTGGTGTTGTTCAGATATTTGAGACCACCTTGGCAGCTCCGATATATCTGATGGCGACTGTACCTAAAGCTTTGACTGTACCTAAAATTTGGGGACCAAAATCTGATAAAAGATTACCAGATTTTGGTCCCCAAATTTTGCTAATCTCCCGTAAATTTATGTCAAGCATAGGTCACAGAACAATACAAACCACGGAATAAGACGTACCTACTTAATCTATGTAGCCATATTGCGAATTGTCAGATAATGTGATGACACAAATTACAGATAAACCTGCTAATAGAAGAGCTAGGTCTCGATCAAGTCCGAGACACAAACGTGGCCCGTTTAACAAGATCCGAGATCCGGAGGCTCAACGTCGCCTGTCAGCTATTACTGGAGACGGCAATCCTGATCCTGGATCAACCCACGAAGGAGATGGACATTTTCGATACATTCTTCCTGGTGGAGTATTTGAGGAACTGGGCTAGCACCGGACGCGTTGTGATTATGTCGTTACACCCGCCGACTTACGAGATCTTTGCTATGCTTACTAAGGCAAGTCGAAAATTTATACCGTGTCAGTTTGCCCCAAACATTGATTTTACTTTTTGATTCTCCAATGAATGTACCGATTAGAATTCCTTGCCTTTATTAAACTTTTCAGTTAAGAATTCTTCTTTTTATTTAAGTTGATCACATGTGTTTTCCTTCTAAGATTCTTATTAAATTACTATGGTCCTTCAAGCCGGATATAATTTGATTTTATTTTGCAGGTGGTCTTAATATCCGCTGGTAGAACGATGTTCAGCGGGTACAGAAGAGACATGTTGCCATATTTCGCTTCTATCGACTATCCTTGTCCCGCCTTCAAGAATCCTTCCGATTATTATTGTAAGTACAAACACAAACACAGGTGTAATATTTGGTTTACATCCTGCTCCCATATAAAATTATGAGTATTCAGGGATAAAGAAAATGTTATTAACCCACTCCAGAATAATAAAGTTTAATTTTTTTTTAGATAGTGGCGAAACTTAACTATACACTCTAAGGGCCTGTTTACTCATTGATTAGTGTTTCTATGGGATGACAGCTCCGTCATCATATTTAAATGTTGATCAGTTCGTTAGTTATGCGTGGTGCAACCCACCCTAACTCTACTCCAGACTCGGCACTCTCGGCAGATGGCCGGTTGCACCACACCGTATGTTAACATCAACGTCATTGTTAAAAAAATCTTGTCTGAAAAGTTTGACAGTTTTCTATGACTATGAGTC